>JAAIXJ010000203.1:0-91714 GCA_013403705.1 Heliconius hermathena | reverse complement strand
TGATGGCACGATCTTTTAGGATCGAATTTCTTATAAAGGCAATATATGTGTAGGGGCGACACATATTGTGGATCCAAGTGATCTTTGACCAATATTATGATATTGAATGTTGCTTGACGTCGCGAAGCTGGGGTGATGGGCTTATGCGAACTGTTATAATGACATTAACTATGTCGTGGCTGATGCCGTCTCGCAGTACGCTCGCGATACGTAAGCTATGCTTGTATGGCGTTGGTCATTGACATATTTTATACCACGTCTATGACTTGGTATACGATTAGTAGGTGTGTGGTGCTATTTTATGTCCCAGCTCCGGTGTATGTAGTAGTGTCCGCCTGTCTCATACGGGTGTGTGGTGCTATTTTATGTCCTGGAACTCTGGTGTATGTAGTAGTGTCCGCCTACGGTTCGAGACACGACTGTGGGGTGTGTGCCGTGCGTTTATTTAACATATCGGCCGCCTTGCGGCAGTGCGTTCGTTCCAACGACTTATATTGATCTCACAAATCAATCAACATCACGAATCACAATTCTAATATAATCTTAATATAAACAAGCGTAACAAGTACCTTTAGAAAGATCACACACAAACGTCCCGGAGAGTTCAATAAGACTGTTGCAGCCGCAGTCTGGTAGGAATTCACGGTGTAGGGGCGGGGCGGGGCCCGTACTCTTTCTTCCTTTTATTATAGCTAGCTTGCAGTTATAGTGGAGAGGAAGATACGACGCGCTCTTGGCTTTTCTTCGGTGCTTCGAGTTATGACAATGTGATATTGTCGAGTTTCTGTTATTTGAATAAACTTCTGATGGCAAATATTTTATTGAAGCGATACCTTCTAATGGCATAAATAAAATTCTTAATATTGTTACCTCTGAACCTCTAAAAGATTTTGGGTTCTTCACGATCACAACTATAAACGATTCCAACCACTAGACACATCACGAGCCAAGGCATTATTTATTAAATAATATTTTCAAAGGTGTTTGGGATATCAGTTACAATACGTACAGTTTTTTTATACAACGAAAAAATTGCTGTATCCTATATGTATCAGGGTAGGCAAAGGGAACCTGTATTAGGTTCCATTTGCCTACACTAAGATACTCCGTTCTCCATTTTCCACCCAAAGTTTCAAAATATTGCACATTGGCAGAACTGAACACCGCGTTTTGTTTTGTTACCAGAGCAAGGAGATCAAAATCACTTCCATCTTTCCAAAAAGTGGTAATCAAACCCACAACCGTCGCATTTACAGTCAGACGCAGTGCCACTTTGCACGACGGAATAAAAAGAATAAGGAAGATGAAAATTTAGATTTTCAACATTTCAATGAAACATGGTGTAGTATGCAACATGATGATAAAATATTTTTATATTATACTAGCGACCCAAGTACGTCTTCGCCCGCTTATTCTAACTGTTATATTGTAGCCAAATAACACAAAATCTTTACGTAAATTGTAGCCTATGTATTATTTTGATGATATGCTAAGATACTGTAAAGTTTCATCTGAATCCGTTCAGCAAATATTCACATTTATATTATAAATAGTATTTAACTTTTTCATATACACTTAAACTATATCAAATCACTGAATAGTATTTTTTAACATCCGTTTTAAAATAGGAAAAAATGCTTAAGTAAATCTGATCTAAATGCTAACTAAGCAGAAGAATCCTTTAAAATAACGAATGTAATTAGTGAAACGATACGGCTGGTAACTTGAATTTTAATTAGTTATTTTAATAATAAGATTAAGGATATGCAGATTGGAATCCTACTAATAAAAATATAGCATATATGGATATAGCAGTAGGCAGAGGAAACTAAGTGTCATGGCACTCCGTTCCGTAAAAAAATAAAATATTAAATATTACATTTCCCCGAGAGGGAATCAAACTCACAACTATCGCGTTAACAATCGCACTTGTGCCCCTGCGCCATGATAGCCTAAATGGAATATAAAATAATGTTTTTTTATCAGCTTCACGCTGTATCCCGCACACAGCAGGGTAGCCTAATGTTAAGACATTCCGTTTCCCACTCTCTGCCGAATTCTGGAGGCATTGCGTGTTGAGTGGCAGAACTCAATGCCGCGTTTAGCCTCGACACCAGAGCGGAGAAATGGAAATAAAAATTTAAGTAAATATTTCATCTCCTCGAGTGGGGATCGAACTCACAACCAGTCGGTTTTACAGTCACACTTCGATAATAATGATTTTAAATAATAAAAAAGCGTGACATCGCTTCAGTGTCTACTTTAGGCAGATTTCTTGTGAGATCACTTTTGGAAGTCCGCCAGCGGGTGACCGTCGCAGTGGCCTCTAGTATTATTTTCACCATTTTCCTTCATTCATTACTCATTATTATTTCGGTAGCAATCGACGGTTTTAGTCGTAATTTTATCGGTCATTTCTACTTTAGCCTTTTGGTTCAAGGATATGTGATGTCAAAATTTATGAAAAAGTTTTTTTAATAGAAATATGTTTTATTATTTTTATTTTTTTGGCTTATCTGTTTGTCTGTGTGTTTGTGCATTGTAATCTCAGAAACAGATTAACCAATGTAATGAAGTTTTCTCTTTTGTATTTTGGCAAACTTCCTTTAATATTAAGTCTACCTAGTTTCATTTGAGTGTGGTTATGCAATGTGCAAAACATTTAAATAATTATTTTTTCCCGTGCCCGAAGAAATTTCAAGAAATCTTCTATTAATGCTCCCCTACAGCCTAAAGCTTACACGTAAAATGTAAACTTTTAAATTCCATTAGTTTATGCGTTGTATGTTAGTCACTACGAAGTTATTCTAAATTGATGACGTAAATGAAAAATGTGTATACAAATCGAATCCCCTACTACAAACATACATACTCGTATATGGGTCAGACCGTCGTCAAGCCTACCATAAAAAGCTTCATAACCGAGCTTTACATAACAATACACTTAAGATGTCTTAGTTACATAAACATTCGACCATATTTCCATTTCAAAAAATAAACCATATCTTAGCACAGAAGCAAATATCCACACTAACATTATAAATCTGTAGAGTTTAATTGAACGCGCTAATCTCAGAAACTTAGTTCGAGTTCACTTTGTTTCAAGTTGAATAGTCCATTTATATAGAAAGACTATAAGCCATAAGCTGTGGATATTACCTGTACCTGTGTGTGCTGTACACAGGTTCTAGCTGTTCCTCTTTGACCATGAGGATGAGCTGCAGAAAAATTGTAGTCTAATTATAATCACGATACTTCCTAGTTAAATTCGATTCGGTTCGTTTAAAGTACAGCGTTATGTTCCGCCGCACTTAGCACTAATTCTCCCCACCTAACATAAATGCGGGTGATGCATTATCATAAGAATCATATTTGTTTAACAAAACATACATGTTATACAGCGCTATAGTGTGTCTAATAACGAATGTTTATGCTTGACCTTGGCCCATACTTGTTAAACCTAATTTCGTCTAAACAGATGACTTTTGTTATGAGTAACGCTATTCATAAAGCTGTTAAATTTATGTTACTGTGTAAATCACTCCGCTTATTTGTATTCTCCGTCTATTTCGTAACTGGAAAACAATACAAAAATATTAAGTATTACTGCAATTTTCTCCAAATTCTCGAGGCATAGTGTGTTGAGTGGCAGAACTCAACTCCGGCATGTAAACATTTGAAATATAACATAAATATTTCCACGACCGGTGCGTATACAAGCAGTCATTGCACAAATATTGTACCTAGATAACGTACATACATTATATATTTATAATTTATGACAAATTATTTTTTTAACATATTTCAAGTCAAACCAATGTTTTTAATTGATACAAAAATCCCGCATTCGGCGTGGTGGGTTACATTAATTATTCATTGCGTTAATAGTGGCCGGGTTTTACCCACTTTGTGTTACTTTGCGTTCCATCCGTAGATGGAAAAAATATTTTAAAAAATGAATAGATATACTCGTATATATATTTCTTATTATAATTGTTTTTAATGTTAATATGAACATGTGTGTTATGAAAATTCAGGTTTAAAATTAATTAAAATCTTGTAAATTATAAACTTTTTGTATTTTGTACGGTTTCCAAATAAAAACAATGTAAAAATCATAAGTTGGCAGTTTTAATATTTTTGAAGCGTTATCTCATATTGTACAAAAATAAATACTTTTTAGAAAACCTATAAAAATATATAAGCTCCCGCTATGTTCAAATTTTTATATGTTTTCAAAAAAGTATTAGACGTTGGCAATTTAAAATATCGAAGAAACTTATAAATTAACTTATAAATAAATCTACATAAGGAAGTAGTTAAAAATATAAATAATTACGGCCAGACTTGGCGCAGTGGCACGAAGTGTGACTGTAAAACCGACTGGTTGTGGGCTCGATTCCCACTCGAGGAGATGAAATATTTACTTAAATTTATATTTCCATTTCTTCGCTCTGGTGTCGAGGTTAAGCGCGGCGTTAAGTTCTGCCACTCAACGCGCAATGCCTCCAGAATTCGGGAGAAAGTTGGGAACGGAGTGTCTCAACACTAGATTCCCTCTGCCTACCCTGCTGCGTGCGGGATATAGCGTGAAGCTGATTTAATTTTTTTAATTTTGATTAATACAGAGGTATGAATAATATGGTTTAATAATATGGTCATCAATAGTTTTCGCAGTGCACGCGATGATAGAGTTTCTTCACACCTTGGGTTACATTATTGTATTTTTATTAGGGATCCCTATTTTTTTTGAAAATATAATAAAGCCTATGTTGGTCAGTGGAGATGCAGCTTTCTAATAGTGAAAGAATTTTTGAAATCAGTCCGGTAGTTTTTGTGAAAAAAAAATCTTTCCTCTTTATAATATTAGTATAGAAGTATAGATATAGATATGATTCTCCTGAATGGGAATGGAATTCACAACCGTCATGTTTACAGTCCCACGCTTGTGTCTTTGCGCCAAGACAATTTATTACCTTAAGTGGGAATCAAACCCACAACAGACGTTTTTTACAGTCAATTATCAACATCTTATGTATAGAAGGAATCATTGATATAAAATTCAGCATATTGTTAACCAGTCAACTTCTGCAACACTATTATGTTTGAAATTCAGAACCTATTTGTTACAGCTATGTTAGTACAGGTATCAAATGTTTAGTGCTCTCATTATATTTGGAATTTTATATATAAGCAAAAAATGCGTAACTCAATTTGTTTATTCGTAAGATTTTTTTATCTGTATAATGTATTCTACCACATAGCAGCGTAGGCAGATGGAACATGGGAACCTAGTGTTAAGACAGTCCGTTCACATAAAGATACTTTTCCACACTTTCTATCGAGTTCTAGAGGCATTGCTTTTTGAGTGGCGGCACTCAACGCCACACTTACCAGAGCGAAGAAATGAAAGTATTAATTTTTTTTTTCTTGACTGAGAACCCACAACCTGTCGCTTTTACAGTAGCATGCTTGTGCCCCTGCGCCATGACCGACCTCAAAAAGTGTTAAATGTAATATAATATACTATAATATAAATATAAACATAATGTTCATATAAATAGGATGTGTATGTCTCTTGTGAAGCCCTGAGATCACGAGGGAGGTCGGGAATAGCTCAGTTTCATGTTACTCGCGTTATTTCGGCGCGGCCGCGGTGATATCATTTCGTTGTTACGAATGTTGTAAATTTATTGATTTTGCTCATATGTTTAACTTAGGTTAACGTATCTCCCGTACATAGGATAGGATAGGGACCTCGAAACTTAGTGTTAAACGCAGTACAGTTTCCATTAAGACACTGTTGACACTATGACATGGTTGATTCCTATTAGGGGGAACGAACTATTTTCCTTTACTCGCTCTTATAAGAAGATAAAGCGTTACGTTGAGTTCCGCCACTCAACACGCATTGTCGAAGATGTGTGGTGAACGGAGTGTCTTAGTGTCTTAACTCTGCTATAAGCGAGATACTCGAGGCCAGTCGTGTCGCAGGAGCATAGTGTGACTGTAAAATCGACTGGAGTTCGGTTCCCCACTCGAGGAACTTAAATATTTAAATATTTACTTATATTTATATTTTCATTTCTTCGCTCTGGTGTCGAGGGTAAGCGTGGCGTTGAGTTCCGCCACTCAATATACAATGCAACTCGAGAACTCGAGTTCTGGACACACTAGGTCCCCTTTGCCTACCCTGCTATGTGCGGGATACAGCGTGAAGCTGATTTTAATTTTTACTACACATAGGTGACTAATTATCATACGAATAATATAACAAAATTCATATTTCAACATCTTCTTGGCACAAACCCAATAATAAAATTATTAATTTATACGAAAAATCAAATTTTATGTAAAGAAATAGTTAGAAATTCCAATGTCAAAAACATTTGTATGTTTGTTTATACGTTCCCTATAACGGTTAAACAGAACGTTGAAAATAACCATGAGATGTGTGAGAACTATTAAATGTAAATAAAGCTTCTACTGCGTTTGTGTATTATCTTAATTCTTGTATTTTGCGGGGAATAATTGTCTTTTAATTAGCGGAGACAACAGAGTACAGTGGCTTGGCTTTCTTTACAAGTCTACAGGATTAGAGTAGAATAATAACGTCTAATAAAAATGAAAAGTATTCAATATTAAGTCAGATGAATAACTCATTTTAATGTCTCCGCTTTTGAGAGGCAATATACGGCGTTCAGTTCCGACAATCAACATGTAGTGTTTTAAATTTGAACTGAAAACGGAGAACTGAGTGTTATACCACTAGTAACTTTTTGACTACCCAGCTATAATTAGAACAAGATTTTTTTTAAAAAAATATTTAAAACTAGAATATTCACACACACGCTATTGTACTCCGAATAAGAAGACGAATTTAAAAGCTCATATCGCTACTGCAAATACATATAAAGTTATGCCATTTTAAACTGGTCAGATATTAACTTGGTATACTTGACCTATATAAAGTGAATTAAAATAATACAATCAAAAATAACCTCTAAATGAAAGAGCGATAAGCTCATTTTACAGTAAATAGCGAAACGTTTGATTTTCATATATTTATTTATTACTATCCAAATAAGAATTCTCTAATGAATTTAATAATTAAGGCTTACGTAAATTTTCAATGGCAAATGAAAATAAACTAAATAAATGATATGAGGATGAGAGAGATGTTTACTTTAGTTTCATTATAATACTTTTGTAGTAGAGAAGGATTCAATTTTACAACACTGTAGGTAAAAATGATGTTTTTGTGTTTGATTCCGAATCTGGGGAGAGATAATATTTAAATTCTTTTCTTTTCCTTGCTCGGGTAGACAAAGCATGGTGTAGATTCAATTTTTCTAAAATCTCAATCAATTTCTTGTAGGGAACGGAGTGACTTATCACTAAAGCGTAAAGTGCCTATACTAATAAACTCAATCTAAATAAATCTAATTTCAATACACAAACTGGCTTTTTAATACAAATTCCCTCAGTAAAATGAACCCGTAATACATGCGTACAAATAGTATTAGACTCTACGTATACCACACTACAAACGATTTATAACATTCAAGTTAATTTTAGTTGAAATAAAGTTATTTCATTTTAGTCTCAAAGGTTAACCTGCCGTTTGAAACATAGTTAAAATTGGTTTACTTCCACAAAGAAGAGCTAGGGAAAAGTCGACTGATGTTCCAGGATTTTGGTATAAGCAGTTTGTAGAATACGGAATCTTAATGTTTGTAAAACAGAAGGCTTTAAAATTTGGCGAAAAGTAAAGAGCGGAGTGTCTTAATACTAGATTATTTTAACTGCCATGCTATATGCAGGAGATAAATGTCTTACCGTCTGTAAACGCGACGGTTGTTAATTCGATTCTAATTTGGGGGAATGAATTATTCTACTTTCCTCACACTAGTAACAAGACAAAGCGCAGCGTTGATTTTCACAGTGACTTAAAAAAGGAAAATGTTTAAATTAAATTAAATAAGACATATATCTAGAATAAAAAAATCACGATAAATACGAATTATTTATATAATTAGTGGTACAATTGAATGCAACATTTTTTTTATCAGAGCGTAGAAATTAAAGAACCGAACCGAAGCCGAACTTTATCTACCAAGGCGTAAAAACAAAAATAATACAATAATTCCACCGAGTGAGTGGCCATCGAAGTCCATAACCATGCTTCGAACATCGTCAAAGGAAATGTAACATAAAATATCTAACACACTAACATAAGCCAGCTGCTGGAGCTTATTACTCTCATTATAAATTCTTTTTCGTAAAGCATTGAAAATAGAGCAAGAAAATTACATTTATATTTATTACTAAATATTATTTTATGGAAAAGTATATTTAATATGGAAAAGTACCGTTAGGGCGATGGTTGTGGGTTCGATTATCACTCGGAGGAATATACGTTACGCGTTGAGGTCCAACGCTCAACTCTATTTCCTCTGCCAACCCTGCCACATGCGGGATACAACGTGCTACAAAAAACACACCATCGCTCTTATTTTTGTATACAAACCTGTTACCATCTCATTAACTACTGCTCCTAACAAACCACAAGGCAACATTAATTCTACATACACTTTTCTGTCAATAGAAAATTCAAAACAAAACAATCATATTTTTCATTGGCAAATGAAACACAAAGTTCGGCAGATATTTTGGTGAAAACAGAATTTTTAATTTAGAATAGGAATTAGGTCAGCGAGATTTATTCATATGCGATACGATTTGGTCTTTAATACTTGCTTTTAAATAAAATGTTGTGATTACAATAGGCTGGGCTGGGCGCAGTCATATGTCTGAATATTGTACATTGATCTCATCTTGTTCAATTGAACAAAGGAATGTCTTGACACTATACCAAAGAAGTATTAGTACTATAAAAGTAATAGAAAATACTATATATTTCGACTCCATGCTGTATCCAGTCCTACTGATAAAGCGAAACCTAACGCTGCGCTTTATCTTGTTATTAGAGCAAGAAAATGAAAATAAGTCATTCAAATCAAATCAAAACAGTGGCTTATAGTCAGGTGCTGTGCCACGATAGTCTCATGTGAACATGCTTATTATTTATAAATTTTTACGCCACAGTCCATTCTTGTTTTGAAAATAAAATAAAATTAAACCAGTATCCCGCATACAGCAGGGTAGGCAGTAGGAATCTAGTGGTTAAGAGGCGGAACGCATCGCCGCGGTTTTGCCTTGGTGCCAGAGCAAAGAAATGAAAATTTTAAGAAATAATAATTCATTCCCTCAAATGGGGATCGATTCCACAACCGTCGCATTACAGTCACACCCTTGGCGCAGGGGCACACAGTGTGACTGTAAAACCGACCGGGTGTGGGTTCGATCCCCACTCGAGGAGATGAAGAAATATTTAATTCCCATTTCTTCGCAGTGTCGAGGCAAAGCGCAGCGTTGAGTTCTGCCACTCAACCCGCAATGCCGGCAGAAAGTGGGAAACAAATCTAAACACTAGGTTCCCTCCACCAATCCTAATGTGTGCGGGATATAGTGTGAAGCTGATTTATTAATAATCCTTTTCGTCTTAGATCTAATTTATAAAACCTGTTGTGTTTAATCTGGAATATCTAATGGTTAGAAATGCCAATTAGTCAACATTTATCCTAATATATTTGTTTTCTTTATCAGTCAACGAGCCAGCTCTCTTTTTTAGGCTTTGTTTTTATTTATATTTATTTAATTTTGTCTATTATTTTACATATTAAAAAAACGGTATTATATGAGGAAATGTTTTTATAATCTTGGATCTAATATCTGGAAATCTGTTTTGTAATTTTGAAGATTTAGAGAGTTCATGATTATTTTCCTATTTAGGAACATTACACCTAAGTCATCTTTTTATATACGTGACATAGTGCTAACCTTAATCTCCCGAGATAAAATAAAATATCACTCTATTTTAATATCATAAAATATTTTACAATATATGGACGTGAAAATAAACAAAATAAACAATCATATGATATAAAAATGTCAGATTCTAAATTATTATAATTATAATTAATCATTAACGCCACAAATATTTCAACTACTGTCTCTATAATTACTATGTCTATTAAGATTGCTTTGACTGTGATGTGTTTAATATGAGTGTACAGGCAGTACAAAACAAACTTAGAACATTCTTCTTAACAAATAAAATATAATTAAATATGTTAAGTAAACATTATATAAGAGACTTAACTAAGCTCTAACAAAAATATAGAGTCCTAAGAAGAATAAATTGTTATCGATTTTCTTTTATTATATCCGCGAATCAATCAAAAAAACTACCAACCTAATAGTAATCTTGTATACAATGGAACTAATTAAATCCTGGCAACACTACGTTATACGATCGTTTTATTATGATTAATGTTGGCAACATTGGGGCGGATGACTTGCCATGTTTTTTTGCATTTTAACCTAGATTGTTATCTTGTTTTAGTAGACAAGTAATGTTTTAAATGTATATAGTGTATTTGAAATTGTATGTACATAAATATAATAATTGTATGTACATAAGTAGTGGCCCAGTGGCACAAAGATGTGACTATAAAAACAACGGTTCTGCGTTCAATTCCCACTCGGGGACATAAAATGTTTTTTCTGAGCTTTCCACCGAATTCTGGAGATTGCGTGTAGAGTGGAATTCAACGCCGTGCTTTACTTTGACACCAGAGCGAAAAAAAAAAAAATATTTAATTTTTTCAAGTGGTAATCGGACCCACAACTTGCCGCGTTTACAATTAGAGGATTATGTCTCGTGCGCTTTGACTGGATGTCTGTGAACTTAGCAGAGCATTGTCCAGCAGATCAAAAATAAAATAGAGTTCTCTTCGCATGCGGCTGCGTTCTATAGTTCCTGATAGATTTTACAAATAGTTCTAGCGTTTTTACTCCAAAATAAGTTATATAAAAAAAATATCTGCTGACTTCCCTTGGCAGATTATTTTTTTGCAAATAAAAATCCAGGCGTGTCCGGCACACGTGGGAATCAGTAAAATAGTTCCTGATCATTTTTAACAATAGTTCTGTTGATTCCGCCAGCAGAGCAAAGTTAAAAATTCGATTTGTTGACAAATATCACCAAAGAAAGGCCAGAACTCAGTACAAGCTGCTGGCAATTATGGTCTTTTTTCAAGCTAAATATCATAGTAGGTCTTATATTTTGCAGAAAAATAAATAATATTAATAATAATATTTGAACTTAGCGGGATTTGAACCTGCGCCTCTTTGGAAACTGTCCAAGTGCTCTGACCAACTAAGCCATACGTTCTTATTCAAAATTCTTATACGCTTATTACAATTTATTTATGTTTTTATTATCTCTGTAGAGAAATTTTTACAATTTTTCTCTATCAACAAAGATAATTACTTAGAATTATCGTTGCGCAAGACAGTTTCTAGCCTCTCTTAGATATTATTATATAAATAACGTTACATAATAAAGTTGAAACACAAAATATTTAATCCAATCTAAATGAAAGCTTGCGTTACCATTTCATTTGAGCTTATAAAAATACATTTTTACACTTGACCTCTTTGCAAGCTTCCATACACACTCATACATACCTGTCGATATTTTATAATGAAGCGGATGCATCGCGAGATGGATATGGACTCTTACGTCATGAAACGTAAATTATTAAAGATTTATTTTAAGAAGCATTGCAAATATCAATGTAGATTTGATCTTTGCATTATTTTGAATTTAGAGGTGGTGTTTGGTTTTGGATTAAAAACACAGACGATTGGAGAAGGGTCAAGTTGGAAACGCTCGTAATTCTAAGAGATCATCTATAGAGGTCTCTCTCTACATTTGTAGAGCAGATATTAGAATAGTCTCTAGTTTCTATGATGCAATTTCACAGTTTACCCCGCCAATTGTAGACAATACTTTTCTAGACATCGCCCAATTTGCGAGACATTGCATTGATTGTTAGCTGGCGGACCTCAATACCTTAATTTGTTTTGTTATTTGCATAGTCTCTAGACTCTTTAACGTATGAGTATTATATAATATCTCCGTACTCTATTGGAAGCCTAAACAGAGATACTTTCCGCTCCGAAAACGAAAGTCATAGTCGTAATGGTAAAAGGAAACTTCATATTTTACTGATATACCAAATAAAATATTCAATCATAACCATAAAGATGGAAAATTAGTAGGAATTTTCATCCTGCAACCTCAGACACGCAGCACCCTTGCTATGATGTCATTATAATTGTATTTAAATTGTTCAATAATATTAAATCCTGTAATAATTATAATAATTCATAAGACTCAGCCACAAAATGCAAAATGCATGTTGAAAACAGCTTCGGTTGCGGTAACCGATGTATACTAAATAAGGTGAAAACTTTCATTTAGAAGACTTCAAATTGTTCTATTTATAGAATGTAGAATTAAAAATAGCGATACATTTACTATAAGCAGCCAGAAAACGAAAGTCATTATTGTTTTATAAATACATTGTAAAATAAAAAACCGGACAAGCGTGACTCGGGCTCGCTCACCGTGGGTTTCGTACAAAAATTGGAGGTCTCGAGCTTTTTCTGGAAATCAAGCTTTACTTAGAAAGAGCACTTTCATTTGATACCTCACTTGAACTAATTGAAATTTGAAGGCTATTATTTTCTAGGATTTAACGTGAAACGTATAGTTTTAATTTTTTTTCCTAAACTACTACTACCTGTAGACACTAGATGAAAAATTTAATCATTCTAGGTAAACTGGAAGTATCCTAATTTTGATTTCCTTTATAGTGTCAAAATACGCTTTTTTTACAATTTAAGACTATTATTTTTTAGGATTTAATTACAAATGTATAGTTATCTGATTTTTTCCTAAATAAGTACTACCTGTAGATGCTAGGTGTCAAATTTCATAATTCTAGGTTAACCAGAGCCAACTTAATGATAAAAGTCGATCTGTTTTGATCGTACCGTGTATGTACTAAGATATTATAATGTTATAATATATCTAATATAAAATTTAATTAGAAAATTTAATCCCGCACACTGCAGGGTAGGCAGAGGGAACCTAGTGTTAAGACACTCCGTCCCCACTTTCTGCCGTATTCTGGAGGCATTGCGTGTTGAGTGGCAAAACTCAACGCCGCGCTTGTCCTCGACACCAGAGCGAAGAAATGGAAACATAAATTTAACTAAATATTTCATCTCCTCGAGTGGGGATCGAACCCACAACCAGTCGGTTTGCAGTCATACTTTGTGCCCCTGCGCCACGACTGGCCTCATATACAATAAATATTGTAATAAAATTATATTAAATACGATCAAATGTTACGAAAAATAATTGTATTATATAACTATTTTAATAAAACATTGCAGTATGAATAATTTCATGAAAAGATATGTACAGTGCACCTGAAAAGACTAGCCAGTGACCTGGCACAGCCTACTTGCCTCAAATAGGTCGAATCTTTGCTTTTAATTAAACGTACCTACATAATGAATAAAACTGCTTACAACTTATGTAGAGACTACAGTGTATAATAATAAATATAGCTCTACAATTCAAGTAAATAGTTTATAAATAGTCTTGTTAAGAGCTTTATGATTAAAGTTCTACTATATAGACATGCTAATTACGCCAGTCGTGGCGCAGGGGCATAATCGACTGCCTGTGGATACGATCTCTACTCGAGGAAATGAAATATTTATTTAAATTTATATTTAAATTTCTTCGCTATGGTGTCGCGCGGTGTTGAGTTCCGCCACTCAACACGCAATGCCTCCAGCGCAAAGCCAAAAAATATTAAATTACTAATCAAAATTTCTTATTAAAAAAAATTAAATCAGCTTCACGCTGAATCCCGTGCACAGCAATGTATACAGAGGGAACCTAGTATTAAGAAACTCCGTTCCCCACTTTCCGCTGAAATCTGGATACATTGGTCGTTATATCTTAAAAATTGGGCGGTATATGAAAAAGAATATATATTATTATTGTATTAAGACTAACACTACGTTCTCTTTTCCTACCCGGCTATAGGTGAATAAACGTGAAAGTGATTTTTTTTATTAATATTTCTCAAAATCTAGAAAGATTAAGTTTTAACAATGCTAATATTTATTCCTCATATATAACATAAGATAATATTATAGCGATATAAATAAAGAAAATAAATATTGTTTTGGCATAGTTTCCACATATTATTAAACGAGTTTTTTCAATATAAGCGTTTCTTTTTGATCTATTGAGATAGGATACAGTAACATAAAAGTACATACATAGGTGAAATATAAATCATGGTTAAAAAATCATTTAATGCTTACAGTTAATATATCGCCTAAATAAGAAAAAAAATTGATAAATAAAAATAAGTATAATATGTTTTTGTGACTATTTAGGAGACTTTAGCTATGTATGAAATATTTTAATATTTATTTAAATATATATTTAAATATTTAATATTTATTATTTCTTATGAAAAATTTATTAATTTACGATTCGTCGTCGTATGGGTGATTATGAACTAATACTTATGGCAAAAAAATATTAAATTATAATTAGAGAGAAAGAATGATAACGTTAATTTTATATAACTTATCTTACTAACTAGTAAAGGCAAACACAAAAGTAAAATGAAACCACAAAAAATACTATAATTAATTTAAGGCTAATAAGATTTTTCATTTAAATATTTTATTGACAAATTTAGTATCTCTTTGTGTAATTTGAAATTTCAAAACATATAATATAAAATCATAACAACACACGCTTTACTTTAAAATCTCTAAAGAGTTTTTAACCATTTAACCAGTTCTAAGCGTTAAAAGTTTATGTGGCATCTGTCAAATTGTCACGAGGCTATAGACACCGAGTGATGTAGGTAATTTACAATGCTATTTTAAAAATATTTTAGTATACAATCTCTAAGTACATCACAATACAGTTTTGATATTTTGTGAATATTGAAGTTTTTATTGTATATATTGAATTATTTTATATGGACTTAAGAATTTTTATACACACATTTCTTTAACATAAAATATCTATTTCAGTTATATATTGACCGTTAAAAAACGTTTACAATGTAAATTTATGGAAGAGTCGACGTACATATAGATATAGGTATCATAATTTATTTATATTTTGCTATAAATCGGTCTGTACGGAGAGATGACGTTGAGTTCGTTTAATTATAAACATACAGACAAGATACGCTAGAAATAATCCTGATCTAATACTTTATTTTAGACAAAACTATTCTCTTTTTGTTATGAATCATATCCGAAGAAGAAACTATGTCAGTTAAATGTAGAATTAGTAATAATTTAGAATTGAGTATTCAATTTTTTTTGAGTTCAATATTAATTTCGTAAACTCTACATTTGCATAACAACATCATCGCACATTATAAATGGCAGCGGTTAATTGTTTAACACGAGGTAATGTAAAACAAATATTTTCTAAGCGTAAATGCCCCCAAAATTTTCGAAAAACCACAATTCAAAATGACTCTACATAACAAATTTATAACAAATACTAAACTTACATCATATCATCCAATAAAGAAAAACACATTAACATTATTTGATAGCACACACAATTTTTAATCACAAATCCTTTCACGTAATATGAAATAGGCAAACACTCGATACGTCCTCACTCTACCACTATCACGCGAGTACTGAAAGCTTTAAGCTTTTACGCCGGGCTCAAGCCTGTGTGGGTGTGTGCGTAGCTATTGTGTGTATGTGTTTGTGATCAGGTCAACAGAATTTGGTAAAGACAGCCTGAAGTACCATGCCCTACTTCTATTCCTTTAAGTTTTGTTTCTTGATTTTAACTCGTTTTTTTTATTTTGGATTTTGGCATATTTTTTGATATATTGTAGAAAATAGAGATAATCTTTTTGAGATAGCTGTTTATTATATTGCATTTTGTATGTTTATGTTTGATAAAATTAGAGTAACTGTTTCTTCATACACATGTGTGTATGCGTGTATATTTATATTTGATAGATTTCATGATAAGGATCCAAAATTTCAAACATTTCAACAACAACAAATAATTTAGTTTTTACTTTTAATTATTATAAAAATAATTTATTAATTAGTATTTTAATTAAAAAAATAAAATCTGAGAAACGTCTAAAATAAATACATCACATTATTTTGATAGCACATAAAGTAAAAAGTACTTTATATAACAATACAGTTGTACAGCGCCAGTTTTCATGAAAACATATTATTATTCTAATTTCTGTGGCACGAATCTATGTCATGGAGTAGCAAGATCAAATACAACAATGTTCTACAAATAGTTTTGTACAAAAAATGTTGTTTGTTCATATTGTGATGAGACACGCTCACTCGCCCGTGCTTTTTCTTTTAAAACCTTATGTTTAATATTATATAAATTTTAGTTGAAGTAATACCTGGTTTAAGACTGCCTGTAAACGCGTCGAATGTGGAATCGATTCCCATTTTGTTTCAATTTGAAATTAAGAAACAAAGTGAAAATTCCCGAAAATTAGGAGTGTCGTGAATAGAGTATATTATTACTAGGTTCCGCCTGCCTACCTTGCTATATGTGTGATACTAAAATATATGTATTTGTATCTCCGGTAAAACGGGGAATTATTCAAAATTTTGCATATCTATCTAGATTTGCAAAATTTTGGAATATAATTTCATTCTAAGATTAGCGGAAAATGGAAAATAGAGTAAAGAGTAACTCGTCAGTTTTTTTCCACCGTATTGAACTACTCGTAACAATCATTGCGTCCACACTGTCAAATTCCTTTATTTACTTCAAATAATATATAAAGCAGCAACCGTAGACTCATTGAGACGATTTAATTTATTATTAACAATCCTTAGAGACTGACTAAAGGTAAAACGGAGACGTTTCAAATCACGTTATTTGAGTTTACTTCATTATGACAGTGCTATTGTGTTTTTATACGACGAGTCAATATTGAACGACTTATTATATATAAACGTAAAGAGGTGCATTTTTAAATGAACTAAATGAAGAGAATTTTTATATGAATCAATTAAATGATGAGGTCAGTCGTGGCGCAGCGGCACGAGTGTGACTGTAAATAGTTGTGGGTTCGATCCCCACTCGAGGAGATGAAATATTTACTTAAATTTATATTTCCATTTCTTCGCTCTGGTGTCGAGGTTAAGCGCGGCGTTGAGTTCTGCCACTCAACACGCAATGCCTCCAGAATTCGGCAGAAAGTGGGGAACGGAGTGTCTTAACACTAGGTTCCCTCTGCCTACCCTGCTGTGTGCGGGATAGCGTGAAGCTGATTTAATTTTAAATTTTAATTAAATGATGGAATATAATAAAGATTTTGATTTTGATTACATTTTTTTAGTTTCAAGCTGTATCGTTCTAAAGGTAGAGGTTGTAAGCAGAAGAGGCGACCGTATTGCGTGGCAAGGAGGAGATTGTATTATTATATGCTGAGGGGCGGCACTTAACGCCGAGTTTTAGCTTATTATCTGAGCAAAGAAATGCAAATGATTTAATCATCGGAGTAAGAATCGAACCCACAACCGTCACGTTACAGTGCATTTGCAAAATTATATGTAGACAAATGTATAACATATTTTGTCAAAGTATGCTATACATTCCCTATACAGCAATATTTACTAGGTAAGTTACCTCTGATATAGTCTTGTCAGTCAGTCAACCACAACTTCTGGCTAGGACGTAAGGGCTATGACTGACAGTTGAGAGACGATGGTTGTACGTTCAAATACAATACCATACGATAAAATATTCGTTTCCTCTAGCTTCACCCTCTACCGCATATAACAGGAGAAATTATATAGCATATATTTATAATACATATGTCAATAAAGGAGGAGGAGAACAGGAGCCTTGTGCTCCGTACGACTATAAACGTGACAGGTTGTAGGTTCGATTCCCACTCAAAGAAATGAAAATATTTAAAATGTTTAATTTGAAGTTGTCGTTAAGTTCTACCACTCAACACGCAATGCCTTTAGAATTCGGCGGTAAATGGGAACGGATGTCTCTTAACGGGAGCAGAGTGTCTTAACACGAGGTTTTCAGGTTCCCTCTGCCTGCTATGTGCGGGACACAGTGTGAAACTAAAAAAACTGAAACTGCCATGGCGCAACAGCTCGACGTCTGATTGTAAGCGCGATGGTTGTGAGTTTGATACAAATTCATAATTTATATTATATATTAAATATATTTATGTGAGTAAGTTATTGAGTTATCGAATTTATGATTTTAAAGTACTGTATTATACATTTAATAAAACAAACATAGGTAGTTGTGAGACAATTTCTTTCTCACTTTTAACGCAACTTTCGAGACATTGCGTGACAAAGTACTTTATCTACAACAGAGAGAAGAATATAATATATAAAATTAACCAGAACTTGAATCAAACTAACAATTATCGCGTTTACATTCAGTTGCAGTGCTACTGCGCCACGATGGCGTCATAAACATTTTAATATACCTTGTCGGTTTTGTGGTAACAAAAACCTAACCAAGTCAATTGTTTTAATCCCACCGCAATCCGATGTTAATTATTATAGTGTATTTAGTTCGTATAATAAATATAAGTACTGATGTATTTTCATAAAAATATTTTTAACTTCAAGCATCTCCCGGATGTAGCTGAGCGGAAGAGAGAAAAAAATTTTGAGGGAACTTATTGTTAAGACACTTTAAGAGACATTGCGTGTTGTGTAGCGGAACTCAACGCCACACCATGTTTTGTTACTAGAGCCATGAATTGTAAATAATTATGCGCGGCGTTGAGTTCGCCACTCAATACACAATATCTTGAAAATTGAATAGTGGGTGGGGAACAGAGTGTCTTAGCACTACCTAACCTGTTATATGCGGGATAGAGTATTTTATCATTGATATTTGAACCTGCAATCCCTAATAATGTAGATTACATCTCTTGTACGATATTCTTAAAAAAATAACCTAACGGTTTTTGTCTATTCCTTAATCATTTACACACCAGCGCACGCGCCTACCATCTGCCTGTACAGATAAAAAATATTACATACAATAAACCTAAAGTTTTTACAGTATATCAAAATATAATTATTGCTTATTAATACTCTGTGGCGCTAACGGTCATAGCCACCTGTTGTGACGTCATACGTCAGGTGTCGAAAGAGATGGCTATATATTTGCATCTCGTTTAAACACCTGTCTTTAGTTTTTGTCTATTAAAGCCTTGAACTCTAATAAATTCACTTTTTTTAAACTCTTATTTTATCAAAATTGACACTCTAAAAGTAAATGTCTATCTGTATGCCCAATGGTTGTGATATTCTTCCTATAGAAGGAAATAAAGGAAGATATATGAAAAAACAGATTATAAAATAGTGTTAAATATGTACATTGGTCGAAGTCATAAAATGGAGACACAGAAAATATCAAAAAAATGTTGCCCCAGTACTCTGCAAATGTGCGAATCAAAACTTTCGGTCCAACTATCAAAACTCGTAATTAACTTTGGAAAATACTGATGCGAGCATTGCGTTACACAAAGTATGGTCGTTAAATTTCAAAACTGAGACAGCTCAGCGTCGGGATGTAAACACGACGGTTGTGAATTCGATTTCTAACTGTGGGAAGGAGTTATTTTCAAGCACGGCGCTTAGTTTCGCTATCCAATATGTTGTGCGCATATGTTGTGTGAAAATTAAGTACTTTGGCCTACTACACAGGGATAAAATAATATTTCATTCTCTTGTTTATTATTTAGATCATTAAGTAGGGATTGGTGCGACCCAATCGTGCGACTGTAAACGGGACTTGACACGCTGTTAATATCTTAACACCAGCTTCCCAGGTTGCCTTTGCCTACCATGATATGTGCAGGAATATAGCGTAAAGCTAAAAAAAAGAATTAAACCTAATTTTAGAGACTCATTTCTAAATACTTATACATAAATACTTATTGATTACTTTATGAAGTATACAATGTCATCAAGACTAAGATTTGAACTCACGATCACACCATTATTTAGTTAGACTAACGTACTACGCCTCAGTGGTGTCATCCATCAAAATAATAAGGTTAAAAGCTCAAGGTTGAACTATCCGATCTTCTTTTGCGGTGTCACGTACATAATCTCTAAAATGTATGGATTTTACGTATTTTTCTTATGTTTGTATAAATAAAAATACCGTCGTGACATCATGATTATTGTGACAGTGCTACTGTACGATACGATCGAAGCGCGGTATTGAGTCCTGCCACTATTATTTTATAGAAAGTGTGAACTACAGTGTTTTGACACTAAGTCCCTTCTGCCTACCTACATATATAAATCAGCTTTACGCTGTATCCCGCACACAGCAGGGTAGGCAGAGGGAACCTAGTGTTAAGACACTCCATTCCCGATATTTCGCCAATTTCTGGAGGCATTGCGTGTTGAGTGGCGGAACTCAACGCCGCGCTTTCCCCTCGACACTAGAGCGAAGAAATGAAAATATACATGTAAGTAAATATTTCATCTCCTCGAGTGGGGATCGAACCCACAATCAGTCGATTTACAGTCACACTTTGTGCCACTGCGCTACGACTGGCCTCATACTGGACATATATGCAAAGGGAGAAAAAGCATAAAACATTTTTTTACTATTATGGTTCTGTGTGAAACAAAGTGACACGGGAGTGAAAGAAGTTGACATAAATATAAATTGCCTGCTCTACGCAGATGATGAGCTGCAGTGCTCATTGTATCATCAGAACGCGAGTTGCAGGCATCAGTCACCACGCTGAAAGAAGAGTGTAAAATAATGGTCTAAGCCGGAATGAGAGTAAGAAAGGATGGAATGCAAGTTCAGTGTAAATGGTTATATATTAGAACATGTCAATGAAGTGGTATACTTGGAAAATATATTCAGTAGAGATGGAAGATACAAGATGGATGTGGAAAGGCGTATTGCTGCCGGTAACGGGGTGAAAGGCGCCTTAGCTATTGATGAGACGGCGAAACGTCAGCATAGCTGCGCGTTTGTTCGTATATAATACAGTGTTGGTACCGACGCTGCTATACGGCAGCGAAACGTGGATATTACAGAAGAAGAATGAAAAAAAAAAGTTCAATGCCGTCAAGATACGATCTCTTTGCAGGATATATCCACAAGAAAGAGAAGATACACAGAATGGCAGGTACTAGCGAGGATGTCACGATAAGAATGAAGAAGCATAAAGTTAAATTAGGGTTCCGTATCTCAAAACGTACCACCGGAACCCTTATAGAATAATAGGTCGATGTTTCGTTAAAGCACAGAAAAATCAAGCTTCTAAGTGAATACAATCAAAAGATACGATACGATTCACCGCGTAATCAAAACTTATATGGCGCTTCTCGCACCTACAGTTATGAAATTTGGTTCTAAGTGAGAATTTACTATGTAAAGATTCAATTCCGAGAAGTAAAAATCTATAGGTATGTCATAGAAAAAAAACATTCAAATTTATATTTGTACTTCCCGTTCACCTGCAATCCTGAAATTGGTACGGAAGACTCGGGGAGGCGAGTCCGTCTCGCACTTAACCGGTTTTTTACATTTATGATGATTTTGCTATAGCTATATAGATACAGATGGTATTAAAGGCCTCTGATAAGCTCTCTGGTAAAAGTGGATGGTATCTGGACTCTCTGAGGAATTATATACCTAGAGATAAGTATGTTTAACACTAAGTTTAGAGCTTAGAAGAAACAAAAAATTATATAACTAATACTTTGGTACATAAAAAGATAACAAAACTTACTGACGGATAGTGATTACATAAAATTGTATTGATCTTTAATTGATTGAACATTGACATTTATTTCTTTTCAAAAAAGTCCACACTGCTACCATTAATTCGAGACTTTACATGTTGAGCGCCAAATTATGACGGCACATTTTATCTTTTTACTAGAACAAGGAAATTAAAATAATTTATTCTTCCGAGTGGCAATTGACCACGTCACAACCGTCGCGTTTACATTTGCACGCTGTACCGCTGCGCCATGACGCGCGACGGCCTGATCTCTTTTAAAAAATAATTAAATCGAACCCAAAATTACCATTATTTTCTACAAAGTAATTAGTAGTAATAGTATAAATGTGCCAGCGCTATTCGTTTGTTTGTTTGAAATTCTAAGGATTTTCGGTCCACTGTTTTTGAAAGCAATTTAACGTTAGGCTCACGTTCAATCAATCCTGTACTGAAATCCAGCAAAAACTCGTATATTTTACATTTATATTGTTCAGTTTTTAATGCTTAGTTTGTGTATTTAGGCAATGTATACAGTAGGGCGAAAATATAAATCTTGCTTTGAAAATATATTAGTTTTGTACCAAAAAAATTTAGCTTTATCTTTATCAATTTAGTGTCAAGACACTTTGTTCTCGCTTTTTCTTCGAATTCACTTTTTCTTGCCAGAACAGGAACATATTAGTCATTCATTATCGGTGAATAGAATTTAACCTCGCCTTATTCCACCTATTCACTATTTTCTTAGGTATTATACAAGTTGTGGCCTGCACAACACGCCACTTAGGTAAACCTTGTGTGAAGACAATCCGTGGTCATATTTGTCCCAGTTTTAGAGACGAAACTTATACTTCTATTGTTTCCAAAGTTTGGGCATAAAAATAATAATTAATTGACAACTAAAAAAATCTATTTTGAGGCCGTCATCGTTCCCCCACTCCTCATGGAATGCCTCAAAAATTTGGCGGAAAGTGGCGAACACGAGGGATACAGTATGAATCTAATAAGAACAGAATCTACCTCCATACTTTTCTTTCCTTTTACCACAATTTTAAGTTACGTACACTGATATAAGAATACATTTCAATTGAAGCCCAAGAAAGAGCTAGCAATCATCATGAAACTTTTAACTAAGCTTCTCGATTAAAAGTTGTAATTTAAAAAAGAAATATTGAAAGCTGTTTAAAATGCTAATTCGCGTTTATGTAGTTAGTAGCGTCGGATAGTTTAATTCTACGCCGGGGAGCCATGAATATTCTATGTGGGCCTTAGAGCCCGCTCTCGTGTTTACTGTATACAGACTCCGTGCCGCGGATTTTTCTGTCTTTACCAAGTATCACAGTTGTCGTTAGTTTGACAACTTAGACACTTAGTGAGTGAGTTTGATTTTTTTTAGAATACGTATAATAATTTAAATGTAACGAGATTTGAATCTTGGAAACTGTCCAAGCGCTCTGACCACTGAACTATGCGTAATTTTTTTCTACACGTTTTTAAAAAAAATATTTCCGTATTGTGGAAGAGTACTTCAAAAAATATTGAAAAAAAGGTGCGATGATGTTTGAGAATAAAGTATTAGTTAAGAGACGTTGATTTTTATTTTAGCTTTTACCCGCAAAGTCTAATGGAAATAAGTAACTATCATCGAAATGATTAACGTGATATAACAAAGCCTGTCTATGATAAATAGACAATCCAACACAAAAATATTTATTCAATTTTAACCGTTAACTTTAACATTCGACCAGACAAACTCTTCAGCTTTACATAAATCATGCCAAAATACAATAGTGAAAACTGTATTTAAATCGGTTAAGTCATTTTGCAAACGCAAAAACAAACCGACAAAAATTTTAAAAGTCATTGTTTTGGATTCCATTGTTTTGTTAAATGTCACCAATAATGATTTTTCTCCCATATCCATCTTCCATGTACAGACAGCGAACAGTTACATTTTTATTATAAGTTAAATCAGTATATGTTGTACGTCGAACCTGTTCCTCATTTTTCACAATGAAAGCAGAAGACTGTTTAGTGGAAGTATTCCAATATTAATACCACAGAATGAAGTCTACATGCAACGGTGATAAGACTTGCATAGGCTTCCTTTTGACTGTATCGACTATCACTGATATTGTGCCGACGTGGACTGTTTGTAAGGGTTGTCGATCAATGACGTCATTAACTTTTGACTTGTATATTTTTAGCTTTATGCTTCGTCCCTAGTAGGGTAGACAGAGTCAATGGAACGCCAAATATACCGTTTTTATTGTGGTCTCTATTATACAAGATATTTCAATAATACATACAAAATAAATATCTTTTTAATCTTTTTTTAATTTTACACTGTATCAAGCACATAGCAAGAAAGCCGGAGAGAATCAAGTGTTAAGACACTTGCGTTCCCACGCATCGCCGAATTCCCGAGACATTGCGTGTTGAGTGACGTAACTCAACGCTGCGCTTTGCGTCGTTGCCAGAGCGAGGTAATGAGTAATTAAATATATCCCCAGAGAGTCAGCACTTGTCATAGTATTGAAATATATTTTTATGTATGTTATGAACAAATCAGCTCTCAACTGCGCCTCGCTGAGAGCCTGCAAAGCTTTATTTTCGAGACATTGCGTGTTGGCAATCAAATCCATAACCGACGTACCGTCGCGCTTAAAGTCAGACGCTGTATCGCTACGCCAGGACGATTTTTGACGATTTCCTTTATTTATATCATATATTCTATAAGGTTTTTCACATAACCGCATTTTTAATAATTATTTTCACATACAGACAAATAAACCAACAAACAAAACAATATCTTCAATATGTGTACGGCTCCTAACAGTTTCTCAAGTTGTTATTACTAATAATTGTTCGACAGAATCAAGAATAGTTGGTAACTCTGACCTGCTGAGGACGAACTTCGAACTTGGAGTCGGTTGCGTCTTAAAATTTTGTAATTTCAATGAATATTGCGGTTTCGTTACATTCGGATCAACTATTTTGTGTAAATTTGAATAATTTTTCATATTTAAAGTTAAAGGTCTTTTTGAATTATAGTATGTATAAATGTATTGTAGTGAAATGATTTTCTATGAATTAAAATATCGAAAGGCGGCGTTAAGTTTCGCAATTCATCTCTCTGTCACGATAATTAACTTTGTCTGTGAGAATGAGGAAAATAAAATAATTTCGATATATTTCTCCAAGTTTGAATTGAATCCACAACCATCGCATTTACAATGAGACAATGTACCGCGCAACGTCGGCCTTAAATAATATATATCGCCCGTTAAATGTAACCGTAACTAATATTGTGGCCAATCGTGGCTCAGAGGCATAAGGGGGCGACTATAAAGGCGACTAGTTGTGGGTTCGATTCCCATTCGAGAAAATAAAATATTTCATATTTTTACTTCCTCGCTCTAGTAACGAGGCAAAGCGCGGTAAGTTAAATACGTGCACATACTCGCAAAAACTATTTACAAACTTTGATTGCGACTCCTGTAATGTTCCAAAAAGAGCAAATATGTCTGTATTATAGTAAACGAACGATATAAAAAAGCAGCTTAACACCATTTCTAGAATAGCAGGGCAGGCAGAGGAAACCTGGGAACATGGGAACCTAGTATTAAGACACTCCGTTTCCATTAAGACAATTCCGTTCCCAACAATGTGAAGTCACAGTGTATTGAATGGTGGAACTCAACGCCGCCCTATGTTTCGTTACCAGAGTGAGAAAATCACAAACCAAAAATATCATTTCCTCATGTGGAAATCGAATCCACAACTTGCGATTATAGAGCAGACCTATGCCTCTGCGCGACGATTTGCTTCCTGGACGTGGGATTGATTGTATAATATTTAAATGTTAAATAAAATTAGATCAGCTTCACGCTGCATCCCGCACACAACAGGGTAGGCAGAGGGAACCTAGTGTTAAGATACTCCATTCCCCACTTTCCGCCGAGTTTAGACACTTCCAAACTCAAAAACCACAACCCCCGTGCCCCCGTGCCACTGCTGGCGTCTGTATATGATATATGTACATAAGAGCATATAGTATAATGTATGATACAACAGGAAGTACCCGTTACTATAATCACACAGATGTACGTACGCACGTACTCGTATCCTATAACCGAGACCCCAACAATAATATACCATAACTATTAAATTAATAGCTGGCGTTAATTTGGTACGGGCTTTCGTAATATAATCAAGTATATAGAGCCAAATTAGACTTAGTATTGTGAGGATCAAATGACTATCATATTTCATGTAACTACCTATATACAAGTACCTACTATATATCAATATGGTAACTAGGTATATAGGTTCTTAGCATCAAAGTTGTGTAAACTTCGATGGTTATGGTGTAGTGTCTGGTACACGCGATGGTAGTGAGTTCAATTCTCACTCATAGCTGTGTAGCGTACAGTGACGGTTGTGAGTGCTGCACTAAGGGTATTTAATTATTTTCATTATCTCACTCCGATATACATAATGCGGCGTTGGGTTAGGTTGGGCAACTTAACTAAAACTGTCCTTCGACTAAAAATATTTTTTTCCAATGATGGCACTGTAAATGTTTGTGGGTTTGATTACCACTTTGGAGGATTTTACACAGTATGTAACCGAAGATGACCTAACGTATTCTTGTTCCTCCTGGTTTTAATCTGGGCGTAAGTTATGTGATAACCTAACGTATTATCACGCTGATAGGCAGAGGGAACCTGGGAACCTGGGAACCTACCTACTAACCTGGGGATTGGGGTCCATTCCATACTAACGATAACGTAATATCAATTTGTTTTATCTAGAAAAGAATGCGTATTGTATATTGATAGTAATGTATTTTAAAACATTTCACCTAAATTAATTAACGCAGTTATAAATTTTTACTTTAATTTAAAATAATTAGTAACATTAAAAACATGTAATACAATAATAACAATATTTTCCCTCAAATATCTAGAATATAGTATTGTGGCAGTGGGCTGCGGCGATCGTGGCCCAGTGGAAGAGCCCAGTTGTGTATTTGATCCCGACTTATGGTATTGATTATAATATTTACGACTAAATAACATTTAAAGACAGTCGTGGCGCAGGGGCACAAAACGTGACAGCAAACGCGACTGGTTGTGGGCTCGATCCCTACTCGTGGAAATTAAATATTTATGTAAATCTGTGGTATCGAGACAAAGTACGGCGTTGAGTTCCGTCATTCAGCACGCAATGCCTCCAGAACTCGGCTGAAAGTGGGGAACGAAGTATCTTAACACTAATTTCCCTTTGCCTACCCTGCTGTGTGCGGGATACAGCATGAAACCGATTTTTATCTAATTTGATTTAACATTTAAATACAATCAATCCTACGTCCAGGAGGCAGAGGCACATGCTTGCTACCGTAAACGCGACAGGTTGTGGATTCGATTTCCACTCGAGAAAATTATGTTTTTAGTTTGTCATTTTTTCGCCCTGGTAACGAAACATACGGCGGCGTTGACTTCCGCCACTCAATACGCAATTCCTCCAGAATTTGACGGAAATTTGGGAACAGAATTGCCTCATTGCCAGGTGCCCTCTGCCTACCTTAGTACATGCGGGAAACAGCGTTGAGTTGAAAATGAAACATTTTCAAGCTCTGGCAGACAAAGCGTGGCGTTAATTTCCGCCATTTAACACACAATGTCTGGGACAGCAGGGGGCATACTTCCTTCCCCACGCAGGAGTGTGAGCCTACCTTACTACACAGGAAAAAACGTAACTCTGCTTCATTATAGCAGTATTATTCTATTATTCCGGTAAAAAAAAATATATTTTGCTGTAGAAATAACTATACGCGTTTTCTAATTGTGTTTTCTCTTCCATTGTTCCCGGTCCTAGCTTATATATTTTATTTTAAAAGGTAAATTCATAATAACTCTTTTATCTAAAAGAATTAGTTCAGATGAGCGTTCGCCATGGTTCTTTCAGCATCAGAATTATAATTTTACTCAAATTAATTATGAAAATGCCACGACGAAGGTCTCGAAGGTGGTTAATTATAAAGAAGACAGCACATTTTATTAGGTGTTTATTAAATGTTGAATACCTAAACCTACTCGGGTGGAACAATTATTTTACGTAAAAACCAGCGCCCGTCTAATAGGCGGCCGATCGATGTGATGAATAAGGAGATCCAGTGGACGACGATGTGAAAGGATTTTTTCCCATTCGCTATTATTTATTTTAATGTAGAGGACAATAGTATATACAGAGTGCTTTTGTCATCACCACTTTAAATAAAACCACAGTTTTTTACTACTTTCTAAAAGCCTAATACAGTTAAAACAAAAAATATTTTGCGAAAATTCAAAAGTGATTTTTTCAAACAAACTAAATAATAAAATTATCGTTGTAAAATCGTTGTAAAATAAAACGCCACTTGTAAAGAATGACGCACACAGACACTAATCTATCAAAGTGACAACATCGCACACGCCTCATTCACGAAATCAAGTCGTAGGTATTAGCGACGAAGTTGAACGTTGTTTAGGTTTGTTATAGAAAAAAGGTAATTGCATAAAATTGAACAAGAGATATCCCTTCCTCGTTCTGGTTGTTGTTTTGTATGTTTGATGTTTTTTAGAATGAAAAGTGATAAAAATCGTGAAATGAAAAAAAAATCCTACGTTAAACTGTTGAGGAATCTTTTTTTCTTTTTATTTATAGGTTTGAAATATTTTACTCTATATGCTGCTCCCGTAAAAGGAGCGCAGACGATTCAAACCTATTTAATTAGATTAGATTTAGTTTTTTAAATTAATTAAATTTAGTTTTTACGAAAATCGTATCTATAATTTCTTAATTCTTAATCGTATCTATAATTTCTTACCCTCCTAGCCCTCTCTCCTCCTGTAGCCCTCCCTCCTCCTGCAGCCCTCTCGTACGAGGGCTTGGTTGTTTAATTTAAAATTTAGCAAAAACATTAGCAATCAATATGAAAGATACAACTGTTTTAGTATAAAATGCAGTCATAGAGTCGAGTGTTTTTGGGCAGTACACGCGAAAGATATGAAGTAAATAGATAGAATAGACTATTGAGGTTAATAATGGCAATTTTGGATATAAACCTCTAAATACTAAATCATAATAATAATTATACTAATTGAGATTGCAGAATACAAAATATCTATTAAATGAATATATGTAAGTATATTATTTTTCTTTAATAATATAATACCTATATCTTTTTAAATAATAAAAGGATAGAAAAGTGTATCCTTTTATTATATAAAAAATAGATGAATATTGTTTTTATGAAACATAAATTATATAAACTTTAATTCTAAATCTTTCTCTCTTTTGTCAACCAGTTTCGACTCTTACGCACGCCCATATAAGATGAACCAATCACAAAGCTGCATTTAAGAGGCGGTTACATTGGCAGCGAGGCTGGGTACGTACTGTTTACAAAAATATTAGTTAGATTTTCGTCGATTGTATTTGGATGAAATGAAAGATATATGTTATTTTGGTGAAAGATATATGTTATTTTGGTACACTTGGTGATATGATTATAATTTTGTCATTTTCAATTTCCTGTTAAGAGACTGCCACGTTACCAGAGCGAAGAAATTAAAATATAACATATTAAATTCTCCCAAGTGGGAATCGAACCCACAATGGTCGCGTTTACCGTTGCAAGCTTGTGTCCCTGCGCCACGATAGCCACTGTTTTCAGGTAGCTAGTTTCGTGAACATAAAAAAAAATATATAAATAACTTCTTTTTCAGCTTCAGGCTGTATCCCGCACACAGCAGGGTAGGCAGAGGAAACCTAGTGTTAAGACACTCCGTTCCAAACTTTCCGCCAATTTCTGGAGGTATTGCGTGTTGAGTGGCTGAACTCAACGCCGTGCTTTCCCCTCGACACCATAGCAAAGAAATAAAAATATAAATGTAAATAAATATTTTATCTCCTCGATTGGGGATCGAACCCACAACCAGTCAATTTACAGGCACACTTTGTGCCCCTGCGCCATGACCGGCCTAAATAACATGATTGCATATATTAAGGTTATTCTAGACTTGTTATAACGCGAAGCTAATAAAAGAAAAGGTGACGAAGAAAAATAAAAATTAAAAAATATATTCAGGTCTTATAGTGATTTTGACAATTTTTTTTAATTTATTTCATTTGTATGTTACAGTAAGTTTTACGTTAAAAAACAATATTTTTTTATTATTATTTCAAGACTAGCCGTGGCGCAGGTATTTTATATTAATTGGTTTTTATTGTAATTTTACTACAATTTCAGAAATCTTATGTTAATTAAAAAGATTACTTTTTTTTAGTTATAGCAGATTAGGCAAAGAAAACCCAAGAGTAGTAACATTAAGATGTTTAGTGGCGGAACTCAAAGTTGCGTTTTGTAGATTTTTTTTTTCATTTTAATAACAAATAAAATAAGTAGATATAGTTTAACGTACGTAAAGCAAAAAATATGTTTAAAATACCGCAATTCATACAAATTCTGTCAAAAAATAGTAAATAAAGATAGTGATAATAATAAGGATTGTAGCATTTTGTCAAAATAACTGTTATTTAAATTAAAGCTGATCTGAAATATTTTTATTGTTATATTTATAGCACTATGTATGAGAGACGTCGTGGCGTTAGAATGTAATGTTTGTGGGTTCTCTCTGGCGACAATGACAGCGATAAAGAAAAATATAAATAAATATAGAGTGGAATTGACAGCCTCTTCCTTCTTGATATTGGTTAAAAAGAATAATATGAATTATAAATGTTCAATATAGAAAAAGCATAAAACTCATCAATATTGTTTCCATTGTTCTTGCATACACACGAAAAGTTGAAGAGTTAATTTGGTTGAAGAAACAAAAGGCTTTACATTACGATCATCGTCATCATACACAACTGTTTAAAGCTTATATTTCAATTTGATGGCGACGATGTAAATTATAGTTGAAAGTTTACATCGACTTCCTAGAAACCACTGAATTTAATACTATCATTTACTATTCTACAGTAGCAAAGTAAATATCTTCGGTCGGATATCGAATTCAGACTTGGCAAGGAAGGCGAGACACGCCCACTGCACTAGACGGTGTAATATTTTTAGCTTTGTTTTTGGATATTTATAGGTTTACGCCATTTCCTATTGTCATGGCTACAGTGGTGTGTATGGCTCTTGTTGCTTATGGGTTCAAAATGTGTTTATATTAAAAGAAAGAAAGAGATTGTAAGAGTTGCAGCCCACAACGCGTTTAAAATAAAACAAAAGGAATATATAAATTAATATATAAATGTGACATATTTTTTTAATTTGGTTTTTATCGGAATCGCCCGCGGCGCGCACGTTACAGTGTAAAATTCAGCATACGAATAATTGCTATAAATTATTTATTTCTCTCATCGTTAATTGAAACACTGTATGTAGATACATACATGTGTTTCAATATGAGAATATGTTCATTTAGTATACAGGTAGCGTCTGCGCTCCTTTTGCGGATACAATATGTAATGTGAAATATTTCAAAGCCATACCTAAAAAAATATCAAAATTCCTCAATGGTTTAGACGTAGAATTATTACTATTACTTAATAATTTTTTCACGTACTGTATTATGTCTGAGGCAATTATAAATAGACACCAATGACGTAAGCACATACTACGACAAAAACACTACTAAATGTGGCCAAAATTCTCTCGTTGTTTGTATTTTACGCGGCTACCTATTTTTTATACTAAACTTAGAGAAATAAAATTATAATTAAAAAGGAATTATTTAATAAAATCCTACTTTAAGGCAATTTATTCTATCTCCTTTATATTATGTACTTATATTACTTAGAAATAATGGATGGTTCAGTAGAATTTGTAATACAAAAAATTATAATGAATTGGGATACTTACATTTAACATTACTTTTAAATGGTCGTCGTCGAATTTGCATTATTAATACTAACGCTTTTGTCGTAAGTAATATTAAAAGCACAACATTTGTTTGTTTCTAGACTTAAAAATAAATATTTTATGGTACACTGTCTATTACTAACACACAATAAATTTCTATTTTTTAAAAAAATGTTCGGTAATCACATGTCATATTCATCACGATTTTAGAAATTCAATTAATGATAAAATTAATATTAAACAACAAATAATTTAAAACACTTGATAATAACTCAATGTCTAAAGACGAACAAAATAAGGTAATTACAATAAAACTGAACCGCGAAATTGTATTTTGTTTTTTATACATGCACAGATAATTAAAAACATTGTAATAGTTCATACTATATGATATGTACTGCCATTAATTAAAATACTTCTCGAACATATTTTTTAATTGTTAATTAAGAATTTTATTATTATTTACATTTGTTTAATAATTTTGATATAAAAATGAAATAAATACGAGTCTTATAATGTTACATGAGAACCTACGAAAAGTCAATACGAAATAAATTAAAAAATTATTTAAATTATTAATAGTTTTATTAATTATTTTAATATTAAATCACGCGTAAAATTGCAATCTATATTTATTATGAACTATTTCTTATTGTTTTATTAAGTAATCGTTCCTTAACCATAGAGTAGCACTTTTGTCAAAATTGGCGCGAAACACAGAAAATTAGATGTAGGGAACTATTATTTATATTTATAGTTTATTTAATATGTGTCATTTATGTAATTATTTCAATATTGTAATTTATTTATTTATCATTTATATACATACGCTTAATAGAATTTATATATTTTGTAGTAAGTATTCGTAATCAGTTTATTTATATGAAAGCGCTCGCTGCCGTCGACTAAACCGGTAAGGTATTGTAACATTTACGCCTACCCCCTTGTCGACGGCATATTCAATTATCACAGTCGTTGGTTGCCACTCGATGCGCTTCCCATACGTTCCTTTGTTTTATCTAGTATTTTATTCCAAATTTGTAACTTTCGTGTCTGTTATATGTATATATGTTTGTGGTTGACTTTTCTGTATATAGTGTACCGTGTTTAATTATGATTTTTCCATTTGTGTTATCACTGTATGTACATTTAAAGTGGTGTTGATTAAACTCAGTGCTAAACGTGAGTGGACTTTTATTATTCCCCATCAACACTACATATAAAAATTCGGAAACTATTGATAACTAGGAATATCAGTATGTATAATTGACAGTATTAATTTTCATAGTATTAGTTTCCTATAGCTTTGTAACTAAAGTGACTTTCGCTCTGTGACTTTGTTAAATTATTCCTTGTGTTTACTTTATTGTATATTTATAAAAGCAGTATAAATGGTTCGAGAATACCAACCAGCAGTGCCAGGCGAAGAGCGTGTTTCATCTCGAGAAATTGACCTGAAAATTTACCTGCGTGCGCTACGACTCGATTCGTCGTGTAGGAGGCGTGTGCGACGTCGCCGCTTTGACAGGTTAGTATCTGTTTACGTCATTCGTTTTACTTTACAACGATAATTGTATTATTTACCTCTTTTTTATTGTATTAGGCTTTTATAGAGCACCTAGTTAAAACTATTCTTTAATTTAAAGTGGTCAAGATAAAAGCAATCTGTATATTTAGGTATAACAAACATACAATTTAACTATAGATTTGTGAGTCGTCGGTTTCCGTCCGTTTCGTTCCGGCGTGAATCTTATATGTAATTATAATTAAACATATTACATATTTACATAGTATATAGGGATAAGATTTGACTCCATGACATTAGTCGAGTCACTTTCATAAAACAAAAGTATATAAAAAGTATAAATAATGTACACAAAGTAACATCATACAATTATAATTACTACAAAGTATTATATTGAAATCCGCCATTAAAAAAATACTTTACAAGTATTTCCTTCCTAAGTTAATAATACTTGTGAGTATATATATTATTCGCTTAACGTGCCTAAACCACTTTCGTCTTTATTCTATCTGTGACTTCCTCGCTAGTAATACTAAAAAAATATATTAAAATAAATTATATAAATTAAAAAATAAATTGTAATTCAAATCGGTTAAACTGGATTGATAAGACAACAAAAACTTGTTTTTGTTCAGAAAACGTCCGAAATAATTTATAAAGTTCAACAATAAGATATCTCAATGCAAATGTTAGAGCCGACCGAGTTGTTTGTGCCGATTGTGTTGATTATACCAAATATATTTTGTTTAGAATTCAATTTCGACTTCAATTCCACTCGTAGTGGGTGAAGATCAAGCGTTTGGGAGTTCATGTAAATCGTTTGAAGTTTCTTTGTTGATCGCAGTTTACGCGCGTCGCGCCCGGAGCTCGGTGACTTTTGGCCTGAGCGACATGGCCGGTGCGTTTGATATTCTGATAATTAATTAATTATCAGATATATATATATATATATATATATATATATATATATCAGCTTCACGCTGTATCCCGCACACAGCAGGGTAGGCAGAGGGAACCTAGTGTATATATATATCTAGTATGTTCTTAGAACGTAAGTGTTACGTCTACACTGTCCTTTAACGAATACAATAAATTTAGCTAAAATTTTTAAATATATTTACCCGATACTGGTTTTCTCAGTTTAAAAACACAAACAGCATCCTCTCCCTCATATACTCGTACATGCTCCATATAACATGAAGATGCATCGAGTACTAAACTCTAGATCAAAATTCAGTAGAAAATAAAAACATTTTCAAGCGAAAAACATAAATATTTACCAACCAACCTTGTCTTAGCGAATTCAATCCGTACGTGAGATGCATTCTTGTCAGCTACCCGCTTTGAAACCGTTTACTGTAAATAGTATATATCTATTTTGTAAGTGAAAATTTTTAAAATTTACTTTTTTGACGTAATTTTGGTAATAATATTGAAATTTTTGTGGATTCGATTCCTACGCGAGGGTATGAAAAATTTAATATTTTCATTTTTTCGCTCTGGTGTCGAAGCAAAGCACGGCGTTGAATTCTACAACCTAACGAGCAACGCCTCCAAAATTCGGCGGAAAGTGGTGAGCGAGGTGTCTTAACACTAAGTTTCCTATACCTACCCTCATTAAAGTGGTAAGTATTAGACAAAATAATTCATTACAAGCAATTTTCGGCTTCATGTTTTTTGCCCCCTTAGAAGAATAAGCAAAAGGAACCTTGTGTTTAGGCACTTCGTTCTTCACCTTCTGTCTGGATTTGAGACCACTTAACACGCAAGCTTATAATTCTATTGAAAAATATTATTGTAATAAAACATATAAAAATATTGATGTAGCGCATATGTTTTGATCCCACGCCTCAGATTTGCTAAAATCCAATCTTTACATGTTTCTAAGATGCCAAATTATATGAGGATACATTTTAATGATTGCTTAATACCTACAAAAAAATATAAAATTGAGACGAGCTTAGGCGCATGGACACAAGCGTGCGACAGTAAACGTTAATGGAGCAAAACAGAGTGTCTTAACACTAAGTTCCCAGGTACCCACTGCCTACCCTACTTTGTGTCGAAATCAAAAGCTCTGTTATTCTCATAAAGGAAGGATTGTCAATATACGAGTATTCCGTTGTATTATAGACTAGTTATAGTTGGTGAGAACCGACCGACCGCTTTTAACAAGTATAACAACGTGGTATTCTAAGTCACGTCCGAGCTTTACCGTCTTAGAAACTTTCATCTTACACCTTTCTATGTTTCGATACGATTTTTCAAAATCATTTACTGTTTAACTTGTTATATATAATAGTAAAGATTTTGCACTTTTGCGCTCAAAAGGTCAGAATAATAATAAATAGAGGCTGGTTGTAATGCAGGGGCACTTGCACTGCTTGATTCATCAAGTAAATAGAGCGACTGTCGAGCCGCAGCGGCACTACATCTGATTGTAAGCGTGACAGTTCGTAGTTCGATTCCCACTCGGAGGAATTAAATATATACATTTCCTCGGTAAGATAATAACACAGAGCGTGGCATAGAGTACCGCAACCTCACATACAACTTCTCTCATGTAACTTTTAGATATCTACTTTTCAATTTAATTATCTTGATATTTATATTATTTTTTCCAGGTAATAGCTATTCAAAATTATCCAGAAGCGTCGCTATATCCCTAAAAGGTAATCTACTATTAGGCCATCTATATTTTCTTAAATCTGAAATGTATCAACATAATATACATTATAAAACTACTCTTATAAACAATCAACATCATCCCAATAATACCTTCCTAATAAATGTGCATACATACATACATACACACATACAAACTCACATGTACGAATGTACATCCCATTCAATTATGTATATACTCAAAATACCCGCTATGAAAGCCAAGGGTTATTGATTAACAATATGGTACAATTAATTAGTCACTCTGAGTATCTGCCATTCAGTAGTTTGTATACAACGGAACATAGAGCTGAGTGTCTAAATAGTGCTGTACAAATGTTGATTAGCTATTTTTTTTATAATTAATGGGTTTTGCGTGCTCGTAAGTGGATGTTTGTTTTTGATGTTTACGAGAGTCGTCGGTTTGACTTCCGGCAGTGGTCATTGTAAGGATCTATTTAGCAGGAGTTCAAGTAAAAACGACATATTTATTTAAAGTACTAGCGGCGAAGCTGCCACAAAGTGGGTACTAACCTGACCGAAATGATTAACGTGATGTAATATAGTCATATATATAGTCTAAAGCTTTACGTGATAAATTATATTAGTATTTGATAAATCCATTAATCGAGGTATGCTTTAGGCTATATTATATCACGTTAATTGATTCGATTTATCCCACTGAACCTACCTACGGCCAGAGTTATCTCGGACACCTAGGTAATGAAACCTTTAAAAAAATGGAATTTTAATCTCTAAATCACTGCGACAAATACAATATGAAAGAAAATCGTCAATACAAACAAAACAATTTTGGCAATTCCAGTAAATCATAACTGACTATAGATAGACCTTTGAGCAATATCTATATAATTGATTTGGTTGGTAGACGCCAGTCCTGATGCCATTCCTGTACGGTCGTGAAGTGACAACCCTGTCACTAAAATGACAACACGTCTATATAGATGTGTAGTGTGCTGTATGTTTACAAACAATGCTAGTATTGATATGTTGTTTGTATTTATGGAATTTCAAAAAATATAGTTTAAGGATTTCTTTTTTTAATATAATCTATCTAATTTATTTTCATTTCACCGCTTTACAATATTTAACGTTTCATTCTTATACTAGCGAACTCCACGTGTCTAAAAATGCTTAAACATACCTACTATTGCATTAAAGCAAATTTATATATATATATATATATATATATATATATATATATATATATATATATATATATATAGAAGCTATGTCATTGTAAAGTTTGATCTAAATTCGTTCAGTAGTTTTCGTCAAAAAGAAACAAACGTCTATATATTCTCACAAACTTTTACATTTATAATATGATAGAAGTTTTATAGAAGTGAACTTCTTTATTTTCATGTTTTTTAAATGAAAAATTTAAAAGGTTTATTTTTTACAAGAATTTTAACATATTATTAAACATTAAATTGCTAAATTTACAATAAAACTTTCATTTAGATTCTATTTACCTCAATGGGCTATTTTTCTCAAGGCTTTTGACATTTTAAAAAAAATAAAAAATCTGAAAAGATATTTGCAAAAAAAAATAAAAAGCAAAACCTAAACCTGTAGGATCCAGAGTTTCCGGTAGAAAATTACGTAGAAAAATGTAGAACGGATTGGTAGTATACTTCAATCCTTATGCCTATCTGATTTATGCACATAAGCAAAAAATGCTTGCGACAGTTGTGGGTTATTATTCCCACTCGGACGAATAAATTATTTTAATTTTCTCGTTTTGATAACGAGACAAAGTGCGGCGTTGAGTTAGCTCAGCTTACCCTATTATATGCGATATACTTAACAAGAATTTATTAATTACAAACCCACAATATTACATACAAAAAGTCCTGCAGTGCAGAAGATCAGCGTACAGTACCCAACTGAGATTGCTAAACAATTTTCAAGCCGCACTCGAGGGATTGATTATATTTAAATGATTATCATTTTTTTCTATCTGATGAGAAAGTGCTTCGTCACACTACACGCAAAATAGCTCGCGACGTTAAGCCTCACCACACGACACGCAAAGTCAACTCATGCGGGAAAAGACGTGAAGCAGTAAGAATACTGAGATAACTTAACGCAAGTTATTTGCAAATCAATTAACTACAACAGTAGCAAAGTTAAAGCACATGATGATATTACAATGTCTGAGCCACCTTGAGTCGAACTCCTACAATTTATAGCTGCCTATTCAAACTATACCAGTTCTGGCCGTCACAGACGGACAGACTTAAAACGCGCTGTTAGATGAAATAGTAATAAAATTGTTTTCTTTTTCTACATGATTCATAATAAATATATTAATGTTTATCAGTCAAATTATCACCTGATATTTATTTAAGCTAATATTACAAAGCTGATAAGCTTGTTTAGGTGAACGCGCTAATCTCAGTAACTAGTGGTTCAAAATAAATAACAAAACAACAAAAAAAACTCAGTTATTTCCATTTGACCATAACCTTTTGCTTAAATCTCAAATTCTTATAGTTTTTTTATATATATTATAGAAAACATGCCTTCAGTTTGGCGATTTTTTTGAAAAACCTAGAGCTAAGACAGTATTCAATGATTCCCATTTTAAGACTCACATGTGCGACTGTCATGGCAAGTATGAAACGTCATAAAACATCTAATGCCGAATGTACAGGACTCTGCCTAACTCTAATTGATCTCGGCTCTGGTATTTGTGGCTTGCGATCTGAGAACAAACCTATTGTACTTAGTGCTGTTGTAGAAACTAATTGAATTAATTGTATACTGACGGACAGGTAGATTGTTCTGTTTACAGCTATGAATATAACTCATGGGTTGTAGATTTTCATGTTTTATATTAGATTTTCATGTTTTTGAATAGGTGAGAAGAATTTAGAATAAAACATGCCGTTGTTCATTTCCAAAACTGAGTAAAAACTTAAATTAACTTAATAAAACTTAATAATAATATACAAGGTTCTTCGCAATTCGGCTACTTTCAGTGAATGAGAATATGTATGTACATGAGGTCATTTTTAGCTGATTTCAACTTATAATATCGTAGTGGGAAATGCACCTATACAAATATATCAAGATAAGCAGAGGGAATCTAGTGTTAAAACACTACGTTCCTCAATTTCCACTGAAATTTTCTAGGCATTGCGTGTTGAGTGGCGAGACTCAACGCCGGGCTTTTGCCTTGGTGCCAGCGCTAAGAAATCAAAATATTAAGAAAGAATAATTCATTCATTAGGCCAGACGTGGCGCACTCGAGGAGAAAAAATATTTACTTAAATTTATATTTCCATTTATTTACTTAAATTTATATTTCCATTTTTTCGCTCTGGTGTCGTGGCAAAGCGCGGCGTTGAGTTCTGCCACTCAACACGCAATGCCTCCAGAATTCGGCAGAAAGTGTGGAACGGAGTGTCTTAACACTAGGTTCCCTCTGCCTACCCTGCTGTGCACGGGATACAGCGTGAAGCAGATTTTTTTATATTTCCATTTTTTCGCTCTGGTGTCGTGGCAAAGCGCGGCGTTGAGTTCTGCCACTCAACACGCAATGCCTACAGAATTTGGCAGAAAGTGGGCGACGGAGTGTCTTAACACTAAGTTCCCTCTGCCTACCCTGCTGAATGCGGGATACAGCGTGAAGCTGATTTATTAGTGCATTCCCTCGAGAGGGGACCGAATCCACAACCAATTAGAATTAATCTTATCCTTGTCAATAAATGTCTTTTTTTCTATTAAAACATAATTAATTTCGTGTGTAAATTATTTAAAAAACATTTACAAATCAGTAGCTTTTTAAAGAGGTATGTAAACAGACTACAGTGAAATGTGATTGCAAGAAAAGGAAAGGCTCAAAAAAATCTTCTTTCTGTATAAAAAAATTAAATGGTTTGGCTTTTGATAGCAAACAATAAAAAAAAACAATCTTATTTTAGCCTAAGATCCCAAGGCCCTTAGATCAGAGGAAGCGCTAAATAAAGGTACATCTCTCTCTGGTAGGATGATTGAGCCATCGGATTGGTCTGGATGCTCTGTCTGTCTGATGTCTTGACTTAGTCCGTAAATAATATAAGTAAAATTAAAGCTTGCTAGTATAACGTAGTTTGTACCTATTTTAAACAAAGTAAGTAAAGGCCCACGTAAAGGATCTGGTAATCTACATTTTTTACATTATTCTTAAAAACATATTTAAATATGAGAGTCTCTATTTTAACGTAGGTGAGCATGTACCTTAAGTTGGCGCTAACTCTAAAACGACCCCACTTTCAAATTAGTAAGTACGCATACAGTCTTAACTACATATTAGACTATTAATTCTCAAAAAATCAGTTTTGCTTAAATGACGTAGGTCTGGGAGTACTGAAATTTCAATTTATTTGTTGTTAGCCAGAGGGAATCTAGTGCAGATTGAGTAGTGGAACTCATTCGCCACGACGACCCACTGCGCCGCGACAGCTTCTAAATTCTAATTAAAGTAATAAGATTATATTATAATTACAGAATGGTAAAAATCTTTGAAAACAGGAGAGATTAATCACTTTCATTCACTAAAAGAACATACATAAATATATGAGCAATGTACTTTAAAAAAATTATGCGCCTAACCCGCTTAGTAGAGTAACTCGCTCACAAGCGCTCTCGTGATAATGACGCCGCTTATCACCTCTCGACACACTTACCCGACGCTCATGTTGCTACAGGACTCGTCTAGGAAACTTTAAAACGGGGGACACCTGAAAATCTTGTTTGCAGTTTTTTTTAGTTTGTTTACCTTCACGTTTTTTCCTGCATATAACAAGGAAGGCACCGAAGACAGAATAGACGATAGACAGATAAGACACTCCGTTATCCAATTCCGTTATCGAGAAATTTAACGCTACAATTTTTTCTATTGGAGAGGCGAATAAAAAATACTTTAAATACAACAATTCAGAGTGAGGATCGACGCGATATTTGCTTCACTAAAAACAAGCTTTTCAATGTTACTCTATTATCTATATATTATATAAAAGGACATGTACCTGACCGACTGAGGTAAGACGCACGCACAGCCATAACCGCTGTTGACAGATGTTTATTTTCGTAATCTGGACATCCACTAAGGGATTTTGAAAAAATTTTACCCTAAAGGATGAAATAGGGATTGAAAGTTTGTATGGATTTTTTTTTAAATCGGCACCGATTTTTATAAAATTTGAAATTCAGACTGTTAAAAATATTTTATTGAAGACGTGTTTCGTGGTTTTTTTAGAATTCACCCCTAAGGGTGCAAATAAGCGGGCGAAGCTGCGCGCGCCCACTAGTTTATTGTATGCACTTAAAAAGTGAAATTTTGTCTATTTTGGCATAAAATTTTGAATAACATTTTTAACTGTATACCCCAAAAGATTTGAAAACTATGGATCATGACCGTAAAACGAAGAAATTCTAAAATAGTAAGCAAATAGCTACGTAAGTTTAACATTATTTCACTTTTACACTCGACGTGATAGAATTGAAAATATGCCGAGGCCACTCCAGGACACTGCAAAAGTGTCGGCGTGCAAAAATGCGACACCCACCACTGCCACCACCTCTGCATAATAAACACTACTCGTACGAAGGTTCTGCTTGATTGGCATTATTAATCATGTTTTATTACGATATAACATGCCATGGCGGATTTGAAATTGAGCTTTTTTTTATAAGAGTTTCATAGAGGGTTTTATATAAGTTATTTATTTTTTGCATTACTTACGTATACTTAATTAATGAAAAATTACAATAATTTGTTAAACAATTGTTTTGTTAGCCATGCTGCATGCTGTGGGTCTATATTTATTCTATACTGGGATACTCGTAGCCCATAATTTTGTTTGCGGGACTTTACGTCCTTTAAGTTCACGTTTCTAAAGGAGTTTTGAGAAATCCTGTATCAGTGTTATCCTACACTTCCTAACCTTGGATTAGGCCATGCCAAATTTCTACATTCTGAGGCCAATAGTTTCGTCTGTGCATTGTGTCTCAGCCACTTAATAACAGAAAAAGTATGGTGAGTATTGGATTTTGGTATTCAATAGTCATTTTACAATAGGGCACTATAAAAAACTCACAAACCGCTAAGGAGTATCTCCTCTACTTTCTGTTTGTCTATTGTGTAAGTAAAAAGTTAATATTTATGTAGATAGATATTGAAATTAACTTCGTTTATTGGATAAGTGCGGGAACAAAAAAGCATGGTTTTATTAGTAATGTATATATATAATATATAGTTCTATATAATGAAAATCTATGAGTAATACGGAACCCTACCTGTATGAATGCGATTCATAATTGTTAATTGGTTAAAATGCTTGGAAAAATGCGACGTAAACGTATAAATCTCACTTCATATTATGGTAATAGGCTTCAAGTTAAAAGTTCAATGGTTTCCTATAATTTCCTTAACTAACTATAAAAATTACATTTATTTGTGAGTTTTAAATATAACAGAACAGTTGTTTAAACTTTAAAAAATCCTTTTTTAGCTTCATTCTGTATTAACACTAGGTTCCCTGCTACATAGCAAGGTAGGCAGCGGCAACCTAGGTCCTCTCTGGAGTATTTTAACACTAGTGCGACTAGTGCGTTCGGTGAAAACGACGCGGGGACGGTTGTAAGTTAAGTTCCGACTGAGGAAAATGAATTATTTTCATTTCCTCTCTATGGGAACGGAGAGTCCTAAAACTAGGTTCCCTCTGCTTATATGCGGGATACAATATAAACCTAAAAAAAACATGGTATAATGTGAGATCCGCAAATAACTGACCAAATTGGGGACTCAAACAAATATTTAATAAGGTAAACTACCCTACTTGTGACACCTACGTAGTACATTTTTTTTTGTATTTTACTTTAAAATATATGGTACAGTAATAAGTATGTAGTTTCTATGTCAAATTTGAATATGTAATAAGAATTTAGTTAGTAATTTATTTAAAAAAGGCTGAACAAAAAATACATTAAAAAATATATATTCTCATATTCTTTATATATTTTTATCTTCAGTAATCCAAATTAGGATATGTGACCTATAAGTCAGAATTATCCTTTCTTTAAAAAGACGTATAAAATAATACTCCTGCTTATATGTTTTCTAAGAAAAGTATAGTCACAGTTAATTTATTACGAGATCAATACGACAGAATTTAAAGAATTTACCCTATAAGGATAATAGCTTCGTTTAAAAATATAAAAACTAGAATAAAATGCAAATTTAACAGATTTTTTTTATGGCAAAGACAAGGCAAACAAGCATTCGGGTCACCTGATGGTAAGTGATTACCGCTGCCCACGACCCCGTGCAACACCAGAGGAGCTACAGGTGCGTTGCCGGCCTTTAAGGTGGGTTGGGCGCCGGAGCCCGGCATAACCTGATGCGAAACGCAGTGGCATAAATATTACTTAACTTTGGATTTAAACATACTTAACGTTGGATTTAAATGCCGAGAGTGATAATGATCCGGTCGAGTCTGCCCATGCGTGTTGCCATTGCTGGCGACGTAGCTCTACCACACGTACTTTAGTCGCTTCTTACGACACCACCAATACCAGGATGATCCTATTCTAGGCCGAGATCACACGGCACAAAGAAGAAGACGGCAGGAATAAAACTTTTTAATTAAAAATAATGTATACATACATATTTGTAGATAAAGTAAGAAAATATTTACATAAGACAAACGTGGTGCACTATTTACCTGTAAACACCGTCATTGAGGGTTCAATTTTCCGGATCGGGAAATGAATTTTTTTCGTTTCGATGCTCTGATAAGAGAAACTGCGTTGCCTTGAAGTTTCTAGAACCTTACAACCAATAGGTTGTAAGGTGTACCTTCTTCTTCTTCCTGGCATTAGTCCCGGCTTTTGCCAGGGTCTGCCTTCCTACTCAACCTACTCCACTTTGCACGGTCTTTAGCGTTCTCTGTGGTTAGACCATTGGCTTTCATGTCCAGCAGGAAGGAGTAAAGCATTCACGACATCCAACCAGCGCTTCCTTGGGCGTCCGAGAGGTCTCACTCCAGGGACTGACATAGCAAGGCATCGTAAGCCGGCGCGTAACGTGACCAAACCATCTCAGACGACGCCCTTGGAGCTTATCCGCTACGTCACGGACTCCAAGACTACCTCGAATGAATGTGTTGCGTATACGGTCAGACCGCGTTACGCCGAACATCCACCTCAGCATCTTCATTTGACCGTGACATGAAGCTCTTGAGCGTGCCGAGATAGTGCTGGCCAACATTCGCTGCCGTATAAAAGAACCGATCGGATGATGCTCTTGTATATCAGACCCTTGAGTTTGGGCGATTGACACACCAGTGACCTCCTGCCATTTGGCCCAAGCAGCGCTTATCCGGCTATAGACATCGTGATCGATACCTCCAGACTCGTGTATAACGGATCCAAGGTACCTGAACTTTTCCGACTTAATGGCTGGTTCAGGACCTATAAGGATAGACTTACAACCTACTACCTGAAAAACATTAAATAGCCACCAGTTTGAAGTTGTCAAACTAAACAGTAGTTGAAAGTTTAAATTCAATAGGATATTTACTATAACTTTATGAATTTATAACGAAACGCACTAAAAAGTGCGTTTCCAATAAACACAAAGATAACTTTGACGCCAGTCGTGGGGCAGCGGCACAAAGTGTGACTGTAAAACCGACTGGTTATGGGTTCGATCCCCACACGAGGAGGTGAAATATTTAGATACTTAAATTTATATTTCCGTTTCTTCGCTATGTTGTCGAGGCAAAGCGCGGCGTTGAGTTCTGCCTCTTAACACGCAATGCCTGCAGAATTCGGCAGAAAGTGGGGAACGGAGTGTCTTACACTAGGTTCCCTCTGCTTACCCTGCTGTGCGCGGGAAACAGCGTGAAGCTGACAGAGATAACTTCTACTTAAAGAGATAAATTCTATATCTGTGCATGATTTTAGTCACCAGTATATTTTATTTAGACGTGAATAGAGTAAAATATTTCTTGGCCTTTTTTATATATATCAGCCTATAATAGGACAATTTACCCTACACCAGACTACCTTTCTATTTGACTTTGTTAAATTACAAATGTAACCATTCATCTATTTTGATTTAAAGTTCATTAGCAGATAATTATGTCAACTAAATTATAGTGATGTTTGGTAATGGCAAATTTAGAATTATTTACAATAGCAATGGTACAATTGAAACTGATTGGATACTAGCGGAAAGTGCATGGGGGCCATTTGTTTGAGTTTGATTAAGGATCTTGTTATCCGACTCATAATTTGTATATATAATGTGAATGTTTATCAATTTATCTATTATAATATTACTATAAATATTAGTTAGTTATCTCGTGTATAATAATATAATACTAAGAGATAAATAGAAAGATAAAGTATTTTACACGAAAAAAAATTACAAAAAAAAAGTAACTAAAACTAAAAAAAGTAACATAACTTGCATTTTAGATAGAATTATTGAGCAAAGGCGATCTTATCAGTATAAGTGATCTCGTACAGGTAGACTTAGGCATAAACGTTCAAGAATAGGGTACTTTAGTATAAAATAAATAGACATTTCATGTTAAGTGGAGAAAAATGGCGCCTTATTCTGAAGATTTAAATGAAACAGCTTCAGCTTCATGCTGTATCCCGCACACAGCAGGGTAGGCAGAGGGAACCTTTTAACACTTTAAGACACTCCGCTCCCCATTATGTGCCAAATTCTGGAGGAATTGCGTGTTGAGTAGCAGAACTCAACGCCGCGCTTTGCCTCGACACCAGAGTGAAGAAATGGAATATATAAATTTAAGTAAATATTTCATCTCCTCGAGTGGGGATCGAACTCACAACCAGCCGATATTACCGTCACACTTTGTGCCCCTGCGCCACTGCGCAACAAAAATTAAATCTGAAGAATCTTCATGTTTACGTTCTCCATTTTTCATTTTAAATTTATTATATTGCGTGACCGCCGTACCTACATCGTCAAAGCAAACCGAAGAAACATAAATGTATGGCCATCGTGGCGCAAGGGCAAAAGGTCGTGACTGTAACGCCACGGTCGGAAGAAATGAATTATTATTTATTAATATTTCTTCACTCTGGTACCAAGTCTGACGTTGAGTTCCGCCAATCAACAGGCAATGCCTCGAAAAATTCAGTGGAAAGTGAGGAACGGAGTGTCTTAACACTAGATTTCCTCTGCCCACCATGGTGTGTGCGTGATACATACGTCCCCATGCTTAAGTTTGTCAACTTTTATAAATTGTACTTCCCGTTAACATACAATCCTGAAATTTGTAAGAGACCCCCGGTGTGTGCGTCCGACTCACATTTGACCGATTTTGAATAATTATAAAATAATAATTAAATGAAATCTAAATAAAAAAATAATATGGACAATCAATCAAATGTACCGCAACTGTATGACTATCTCGAACAAGTCGCTGGAATCAATTAGCGGCTAGCTGAGTGTCCAATTAAAACATCGCTCGACGGATGAGGGCAGGCGTGCCACTGTTGTCTACAGGTATCTACCTATAGGTAGTTTTAGGTGGTACGAAATAGTTTTTGGGTGCGATAGTTATGAATAACAGAGGAAAAAAGGACGCTATATTGATCATCAAGGGAAAGATGATTTAGTACCAGAAGTAATTTTTAACAGTTGTAAAATGATGTATAACCGCAGTCTTTGCTTTCAAAAAAAAGAATGTTTTGAATTTGAATTTGTTCTTCCAATTAGAGCTGGTAAATAAAATTTATTAAAATAATTTATAATCTTTAACATTTTAGGTTAGGTTAGGTTCTTTGATTATGGCGTTCCGAGTGTGCCAATAGAGCACATATCACTTCGCCAATGTCATGTTGTGTGGAGAAGACACGAAGGAGGTTGTACGGTAAAAAAGAGATAATGTTACACAATAGGAGAATGCATGTTTTAAAAAAAAAGATCCAGTTAAAAATTGCCTTCACCTAAAATATATATATATACATTATATACATAACACAGAGAGTTAGTAATAAGAATATAATACAGAGGTGTTAGCTTACAATTTAATTTTGTTATATCTAATATATTTACATAAAAATTTACAAAGAGGACTAAACACAAACATTAACAAACATTGAACGTTAAGGGGGCGGGGAACTTTATGAGGAAGGACATCGTATAAGGGACGGGTCAGCTTAGGGCAAGTGAAAAGTATGTGAGGAGGGGAACCGTCGTCTAGGCCACATTCACACAGTGAGTGGTCCCTGACCCTGATCTTAGCTAGGTGCACAGGTGTACATGCATGTCCAAGGCGCAAGCGACAAATAGTTGATATAATCCTCCGTTCAGTAAATTTTTGAGAAAAAAACCAAGGTCGCCTGGGAATGTTAGGTTGAATGGCAGCATAAAACTTACCTTTCTGAGATTTTGACAATTCCCAGAATTCAGACCATGACACATCCAAATGAGTTGATGCAAGAGACAACAGATCCTGGGCCGAAATAGAAAAATGATCTAAATTACCACACTGTATGGCTAATTTTGCACACGAGTCTGCAGATTCATTCCCACTTATTCCAGAATGCCCTGGAATCCATGCCAAAGTAACATCCAAACCCTTTAAATAGCATGAGTACAGTTCTTCACGAATCCTTAAAATAATTGAAGACCTTAATCTACTATGAAATGGATTTCCCTTTATAGCCAGTATGCAGCTTAAAGAGTCAGTACAAATGACAGTCTGTTTAAAGTCGTGGGAATCTGTGAACCGGATTGCTTCTAACAAAGCAACAGCCTCTCCAGTAAACACAGATGATTCGGGAGGACATTTATATTGTAATATAATTTTGAATTTTGGTATCCAGCAAGCTGCACCAACACAGCTCTCCTTTGAAAGCTTTGATGCATCTGTAAAGATGAGGATGTGATTTGAAAAATTTTCATTTACTATGGATTGAAATTTTGTGTTGGTGTCCGCAGCTCCCTTGGTTAGACCAAGATTAGTGATAACAGAAGGATGGTGCACTAGTGCCTTATAAGGCGTACAGAATAAGGGATTAGTTGGATAAGAGGACAAGGGATGAGGAAGGGAGGTAAATCTCAAGAAACTATTGAGCAAGTAGGGTAGGGGACCGCTCCGAGGGATGAGGTCCGCTAAATCAGATAGCTTAGACCATAGGGGGTGGGAAGACAGCTGTAACATTTTACCAACAAACCGGTCAGATAGGAATTGGCGACGGATAGGAAAAGGTGGATCTACACACTCCACCTGCAGTGCGTTGGTGGGAGAAGACTTCATTGCACCTATAATAATTCGTAGGCATTTGTATTGGATTCTATTGAGTTTTTCAGTAGCAACTTTATTAAAAGGGTTTAAAACAAATAATCCATAGTCAATGTAACTACGGATTATGGCATTGTACAGTAGTTTCAGAGTATAAAGGTGTGCACCCCACCACACACCAGACACAGCTCTTAAAGCATTAATGCCTTTTTCACATTTTTTACTGATATGTTCAGCATGTGCAATTCCGTTCAGTCTTTTATCAAGAATCATGCCTAAGAATTTAACGTTCTCTGCTAATTGGATAGTATCATTACCGTAAATAATTTCGAAATCAGGGGTTACTCTTTTTTTGGAAAAAACTACAGCCTGGCACTTTGCTACTGATAGTGCTAAGCCATGGTTAGAGAGCCACTGGTCTGGATAGCGTAAAGTAGTATTTAAGCGATAAGTGATGTCCTCCACAGATTTTGAGCTGTAGTAAAGGACGATGTCGTCAGCATACTGAAGGATATTACAAAAACTATTGACAGACAATTCGAGGTCATGAGTATATAAGTTATACAACAGAGGACTGAGAGCTGAACCTTGAGGCAAACCTTTCCAGACAAGTCTGGGAGGTATAGTAAGCAGAGGATGTTTTACAGATATCGATCTACCGGTCAGCAGATTACATATAAAATGAGCCATCCTCGGCGAAATACTCAGCTGGTGCAATTTCTGCTTGAGTACCGGAAGAAGAACATTATCATATGCAGATGCAACATCTAGAAAAACACCAACCAAATACTCTCCTTTGGCATATGCTCGTCGAACGTCTGTAGTAAAAATACTGAGACTATCTACCCGAGACCCGAGACCATAGACCCGAGATCCATTGAAGATTGAGTGAAGAAAGGGTTATTATACGTTGAGCCCTTAACTTATTTATTTTGTAATTTTATACAAGAACATCTTAAAATCATTTCTATATAGTCATAATATAAATAAGATTTAACTATAGTTTAAAAAGACGTTAACAAATGTATTACTTAACAAACGGTACCGTATCGACCATGACTTGTCCCTAGTGTATGAAATAATAATTAAAAAAACTATATAAACTCGTCTATGAGATAATTCAGAGCGTATCAAGCCGAATCTCATGAAAATAATCTTAATTAATATTGTAATTACTATATAAATTAATTTTAAAGAAATAATAGCGATCTTTACATAGGTTCTTTAAAATTTTATTACGACAAAATTACTGAACAAGTCCACGTCAAAGGTCGTCGTGACGCAGCGGTGTAACGCCTGACTGTAAACGTGACGTACTTTATTTTTTTTTTATTTTTTTTTTTTAACAAGATAAAACGTGACGTTGAATTATGTCCTACAAGAGCGCAATGTCCCGAAAATTGGATGGAATGTGTGGAATGGAGTGTCTCAATACTATTTTTGAATTCCATATGCTATATGCGTATACGGAGCTGCAGCGTGGAATATTAAACAAATATAAAAATAATAGTTGAAGTCTTTCGTTAATTAAGTCCTACGCTACGCCTCCGCCATGCTATTTATATCATGGCATCCCAAAATTTCCCGAAAACAATTAAATTTGATCTTTAATGAAATACTTAATCTACAAATATGTATATAAAGTTTAATGAAAATATCGCAGCATTTGTCTTGGAATTTTTCATTTCCCCGCAAGCTTTGTTCAGCCCGAGCCTCTCCGAACACCCACTTAAACTGCGAACTTGACTTTTTATCACTTATAGCAGGGTGAGCAGAGGGGTCCTAGTGATAAAAGATTCCGTCCGCAACTTTACTCCGAACTCTCGAGGCATTGCGTGCTGAATGGCGGAAGTCAACCCCGCGATTTGCTTTCTTACCAGAACGAGTGGGAATCGACAAAACCGTCGCGTCTACAGCCACACGCTTGTTCCACTGCTTGCTGCTTGCCCATCAAGGCCTCAAACTTACTTGATGTTAGGCGTATTGTATTGTAAACTTTGATGCCGCCAACTTATAAGACATCTAATTTGAGTGGGTGTTAGTCAATATTTTTTTATTTAGCTTCAACTTCTGACAATACTTTTATGATTTTCAAATGTTATTGATAATAGCAGTCGTGCATAGCACATTATCTGACTGTTCAAACGATGACTATAGGTTCGATTCCCCATCGGATAAATGAATTATGTTCATTTCCTCGCTCTGGTGACAAGACAAAATGCGGCGCTTGACTCCGCGAAAGGCAGGGAATTTTATTTCTATTACTAACATTTACAATATTTAATCGTTGCCAACTTTAATTTGTCTATATTGTAATTCTACATTGCAAAATATTTGAATGCAGCAAACCCTTAATAACTGCGCCACATTCTGATTCAAAGAATTCCAAAAGAAATAGGTAGGTTGTGGATTCTGTTTTTACAGGAGATTTCATTAATCTTTTCTCCTTTCTTTAAACTACCATCATCATATTATGTAAGTTGTAAATTATGAATACATAAATGTATCTTAGCACTAGTTGCTCAACTCAACAGTCTCGGAACAACCACCCATGACTCAATTTCCGATTTTCCACTTCGATCACAATGGAAATGCACAATCAAATATTTCACTCAGCACAGTCAATAAGGAAATTATTTTATTTTAAGGGTGCCGTTCAAAAGAAAAAAAATTGAACCTGTATATGATCACTTTTTTGTCCGTCTGTTTATCTCTCTGTCTATGAAATTCTAGCTGAAAATAATATTTAAAATACTTATTTAGAAAACGTATAAGAATTTGAACATAGCGGTACTCGGACCCGCGACTCCTGGAAACCAATTAGGCGCTCTGACCACTAAGCCATACGTTCTCATCAAGATACGTCGAAATATTTAAACGCTTGTTACAACTTATTTATGTTGTTAGCATCTCTGTAGGGAGATTTTTCGTCTTCCCAGATGATAATTCTTAGCAATTATCTTTGGGAAATAGTCTAGTGGAAATTTGTATTACGTTCGACGTAGCTCGATGAGAACGTATGACTTTGTGGTCCCGCTACGTTCAAATTTTCATACGTTTTGTAAATAAGTATTTGTCTTTCCTAAGTGTGCAATAACACTTTAAAAATAATATTTAATATCGAAGTCTACAGATAGGATCCTTGGAACACAGAAAAAAAAACACAATAATTTTAATAATTTATATTTGTTCACGTGTTTCAAAGTAATGTAACTTATTTAATTGTGAACAAAACCTAGTTCATCAGGCCTCTATTTTCTACCTATTTTGAAAATATATAGCTAAGTGGATTAATTACTGTATTTTATTGAGCTTATGACAACAACTAAATATTTGCACATTAAAAAATTCAAGGCCAAAGTGGCCATCTTGATGCGGCGGCACAGCGTCTGACTGTAAGCGGGACGGTCGTGTGTTCGATCCTTACTCGAGGGAACGAATTATTTTCATCTCATCGCTCTAGTATAATAACAAGACAAAGCGTGTTGAAAGCAGGGAACGAAACGCGGGGGTTTCTGGCTCTCCACCCAATAAAAATTAGGTTTCCTTTGAGTACCCTGTTTCATGCGGAAAACTTATGTTTTTTATACTATAATATAGTAATACTGTAACAATAGTACAGTAAAATTGTAGTAATATATCAGACATATGTAAGTGTTCCACCATCACCGACACCATAATCCCACCATTATATCACACAGGCTTTGCGGTTTCCATAACGTGTTTATTTCCGATTCGGTCCCGTAAATATTTGCAGTACTGAGTAGAACAAATTGAATAAAATTGTTGGTTAATATTTGATTTCGCGGATCAATAGGGCGCTGTTTGCTAACTTAAGTCATAAATAAATGTTCGGAACTCAGCTCTGTATTGAATCGTGGAATGGGTTTCATTTTGCTGCATACATATTAAAATATAAATATTCATAAAAAACAATTTCGACATCGATTATAATGAAAGTACATGTTATATTTGTTGAGTTGTTGTAAAGTTGAAGGCAAAAAAACCTTTCACTTTACTCATTTCTGAGAAAATTAAAGAAAATGTTTTTTAGCGGTGCAAACGCTGTATCAAATCGAACTCACAACTGTTGCGTTTACAATCAGAGACTGTGCCGTTTTGCTACGACGGACTTAAGTTTAAGTTATCATTCTATTATATTTCTAATACATATTAGAAAACACGACGGTTTTAGATTCGACCCTCATTCGGAGAAATTGCTCAGGTGAGATAAGGCGCGGCGTCAAAAGCACAACAAATGTAATTTAAACGCAACTTATAAAAGTTGACAGAGTTCAGTTAGCGGGCGTCTTAGATATTTTCTGTGATGCACCTTTTTTATTGTTTGACAAATTTACTAAATGTAGGTCCACAAGAATTATTTTCAATGTTTTTAAAATGTGACAAAATCGATGCATAGACGTTACGAGCATCTTTTGATTACGTCGACTTAAAAGCTTAATTTTCTGGACAAACGGACAGAAATAGATACAGACAGATGAATAATAACCAAATCCTATAAGGACTTATTATTTTGTGATACGAAACTCAGAAAAAAGAAACCGTTGTTAGCTTCATACCTTTTCCCGCAAAGTAGGCAGAAAGAACCTAATTTGACATTAGGTTCTTTCTCTGATTAGGCTCTTCATTCTTCGCTTCCACCATATTTGCACGTTGAGTAGCGAAACTCAATACCACGTTTTGTCTAATTAATAATTTATAACAATTACATCAAAAGGAATTATAAATCAACAGTCACAAGATAGCAGCGGTAGTAAAAAATAATTAAATGTTCTATTATTTAAAATATAAATCATACACGAACACAAAGTCAGAACGAACCAAAAACGCGCTCTTTGTCTCCGTATAGCTTTGGGGTGAATATTTAAAATATCGCCGACACCTCAAAGTACATCAAGATTTACCGCCATTGTATCATCGGGCGTGTTTATCGTGACCTATATATATCGGGATTTTGTTTTATTTCACGTTTTAAGACTTATTTTGATATGTTGAGAAATTAGGAAAGGCTTTTATGGATAAACTGACTAAATAAGTGTATATGTTACCATATTATAAGAGCACGTTATCTTGTAAGTATAAAATATAGTTATATAGATATAAAATAATACATATTTTAAATCTTCGGAGCATTTGGTATTTTGTCATGTATGTGAACGCTGCGGCTGGGAACATATGTTCCCAGCCGCAGCGTTCACATAGCAAGCTATATAGCTTGTCTAAATCTATTACTACTTAGTACTATTAACCAGATTTGATAGCCCTATTGGATAGCTCATACTGCCCCTACCCTGGGACACGATGAACATTTCATCAGGATTTTGTAATATTAAATTTTAAAAAAATTGAGGCCAGTCGTGGCGCAGCGGCACGAAGTGTGACTGTAAAACCGACTGGTTGTGGGTTCGATCCCCACTCGAGAAGATGAAATATTTACTTAAATTATTATTTCCATTTTTTCTTCATTATTTAGTTCTGCCACTCAACACGCAATGCCTCCAGAATTCGGTAGAAAGTGGGGAACGAAGTGTCTTAACACTAGATTCCCTCTGCCTACCCTGCTGTGTGCGGGATACAGCGTGAAGCTGATTTAATTTTATTTATTTTAAAAAAATATTTGTTTCATTGTTTTGACGACTTATATACCAAATGTTAATCTAATATAATATTTATATTTATTGCTTGAAAGTAATCCAACAACCCTTTATATTTTTTAAACTTCTTAAAAGTACCTCAAAAGGTAAAAACGGAACCCTTATTGGATCCCTCCGTAGTCCGTTTGTCCGTCTGTCATGACTATTTACCTCAAGCTCGCGTATATGAAGCTGAATCAATATTAAATATTTAAATCTATACCCTTGAAGTATAAAAAAATCGAGGTTCTAAGTTAGCCTAAAACATCATTGACTTTTACGAATCAATTTTACTGCATTTTGTATGAAATTCCCGTGCATCTACAGTTGGATGAACGGAGACGGTATATCGCGAGCCTAAATGTTATTGTTGAGTTGAGATATGGTCCTGATAACTGATAATCTGGAAAGGTACAAAAATGAGAATAATAGTTTTAAAGATCCTTAATCGATATAAATAATCCATTACAATACTACGAAAATAAAACATTTGTTTATTTTAATGAAGTCTAAGTATTTTAACGCACTTATTAGTGCATATAACAGTACAAATAAAGACAATGTCAATTAATTACTGAAAAAACAAACAGAAATTCGTTTTGAATCGATTAAAATCAATCATATCTAAAATGACAGACGTGCCGAGAATGTGATTGGCATTGACACCTTGTCTAATATTTTTTGCATTTTTTGCTTCACTCGTTTCGTTTGTTCGATATTTTCAACGATTACTGCTTTGTTTATCACGGATTTTGCCTCTGCATACTTTGTACGATACTTGCTTCCCCACTGGGTACTGAAATCTTTTGAATCTAACTAACCGCTACGTTATCAATACGGATCGCTGTATGAGTGTGCCTCACTTTTACCAAATCTCTAATAACTCGGCCCTCAGATTGCCAATTCTGACAGAATTTTTAGGGAGGCAATGATGTACCTGAATCTAATTAATTATACCATTTTCATGTCTTTACAATGTATGCAATCGCTTCAGTCTCCTTTAGCATGAAGTGAGAACTTACAATGCAAATAAAGAAAAAAATCCGTAAAATTGAAAAGTTATAGGTATTTCATTAAAAAATATTTACAAACTCATATATGTAGTTCATTTCATATAAAATGAGTGCTTATGCCCGTAAACATAAGTTTGTCAACTTCTGTAAGTTGTACTTCTCGATTACCCACAATTCTGAAAATAATGCGGAACCTTCGATGGGCGAGTCCGACTCGCATTTTATCCATTACTTTTGTTATAGCATCCTACGTCTACTATATAGCGTTTATTCTAGACAAAGTATAGGATTCGCTTAAGAATATCTGAAAAAAAAATATGAATCTTGAACTTAAAAAAAGTATCAAAATAGTACAATATTTTTCAATAGCAGTGAGCTTTACACTGAAACCGACTCTACAGCTCTACGCGTTTATATATCAAACAGCACAAAAGGTTGATACGACAAGGAATCATTCTTATTCTTTACTAATATATCACTCGGTGTGACGGCTTATGTTTCATATACGGTATATTGCGATAGAATAGCATGAAGCTACCAAAGAAAAATACATTTACTGAGTATAAATAGAATAAAGAAAGAAATTGTGTACTGTTTTCAGGTTTGAGAATTGTAAAGGTTCAATTTCCATTTTCACACATTATAACAGAAATAACTCTCGGCTAGAGCGCTGGCAGAGCTAAAAACCAGCACTTCTGGTTAACCTAGAATTATGAAATTTGGCACCTAGCATCTACAGGTAGTACTAGTTTAGAAAACAATCTAAAAAGTATACATTTGTGGTTAAATCCTAAAAAATAATAGTCCTTCAAGAGGGGCAAAATTTGTTATTAAGGCCGCAATAGTTCAAGTGAGATATCAGATGACAGGACTCTTTTTAAGCAAAACCTGAATTTCAAGAAAATATGAAACTATACTCGTACTACACCACTATGATTAAAGAGTTAAAGTTAGTCGTAATCGAGTTCACGGAATGCCATCAAATACAGCTATAATAAAACGAGGGCAAACTAACCGATACCGTATTATTTTGTATTCTACATATTTTAATTTACGAGTATGTAGGTACATAAACAGACAGATTACAGAACCTATTGTTAAAACATTTCGTTTCCCACTTTCTGTTCAGTAAATTTTTCGATATATTGCCTATTGAGTTGCAAAATGCTGCGCTTTGTTTTGTTTCTTGAATGAAACAATAAACTAAGCGGGCGAAGCCGTGTTTACGTCGCTAGTGTTTAATAATTGAGTAACAACGTACCCTAGAGAGCGCTATTTATTCCAAGAAGCTCTCTCACGAACTATTGTTAGGAAGTTGGGCGATTCTTTAAATTTCAATGCACCTCCCGCACACCTCGGCACACCTCGGCACGCCGCGCCTTGACCCGAATGTCACTTTATTGTTCATTTCGCTTCGAATGTTCTTATTTTTTTCCTTGAAAAGTTTTTCTTAATTTTACGTAGGTAGGTATATTTACTGTACTTTCGTGTACAGTGGAATATGGTTTAATTCTTTTTTGTTTTGTTTGACTGACATTGTTAACACGACGATAGTGCTGGTTTTCCCACTCCACAATCAATCAATACCTTGAAAATCTGGTGGTGGGGAACAAAGTGTCTTACCATACCCTCAGCCTACCCTTTTATGCGGGAAAAAGCTGGAAGTTGGTGTTTTTTATTTTAAAGATTTTTTTATATATTGAAGGATTAATAAATATCGTCATTGAGACCATATAATTATTAACACACGTAAGAATGAAATGATATTTTTACTGTAGAGGCCATTGTGGCGCAGTGAGACAGTGTCTACTGTCTCACTGCTCCACGATGGCCTCTTTATACATTTTTGTAGCATTACCCTGTATCCCGCATACATTAGGATAGAAAGAGCCTACTGTTAAGTCCGTTTCCATTTTCACCCAATTTTAAAGACATTTCGTGTTGAGTGGTAGTACTCAACGCTACGTTTTGTCTACCAAAGTAGAAAATTGAAAGTAACTTAAACATACATTACAATCATGGGAACCGACCTCATAACCGTCTATTCTTATAGTCACACGTTGTCGCACTGCGCCACGACATCCTCTTTAATACAAAGAGCTTTAATATGTAAACACGTATACGTACACTTTATAACATAATCAAAAATATAATTATATGTACGTAGGTAGAAGGTGGTTGTCCTCTCACGGAGCACTAACGTCGTAAAACCCGGATAATAACAGCTTAGCTCCTAATACTGACATTAAATAGTCTAAGGCTAGGAGAGAGTGGGGACACTTGATTAGGTCAAATTAATCTGAGTAATGCTCTACGTATTGCGCTCACTCCGTGAAGAGATAGCTTGGTGGTGTAGCTACTACGGGTTCTCGGTAAAAGATTCTTATATTAAAAAAGTGTATTTATTGGAATTTTCGACTTTAGTACCATTGTGTAATCAAATCTTGATCAAAACTAACAGATAACGCAGACATTAAGCTACTGATTGAAAAAGTTGAAATTTGAATTGTACTCGTACGTAGATTAAAAAGCGAATTTCCTATAGGAACGGGAAAAAAGGATTTTCCCTTTTTTTAACCGTCTTCTACTTTCAAAAAACAGGAGTTTCTATATTTGTATAGTTCACAAAATTACTGGTCTTAGGTTGTACTTAGGTTGTGTAAGTTATGTCTTCTATTATCATTACCAGCTCAGTAAGATCATCAGATGATGACTACAAGAAGCAATTTTATGATTATTATAAGATATGAAAGTAGTAGTCCGAGGCTACAAAATTCGGTGGTTTCCCTCGAATTGCACGAGATTCCATCATCAGATCCTAATTTAGTGGTAATGGAACCAATGGGAAAGTACGACCTATCAAATAAAAAATATATTTTAAAATGAAAAATAAATAAATCGGTCCACAAATGACGGACAAACATACACAAATACATTATTGAAAAAAGAAGTCGTTTAAAAATTGTATTTTATATAGTTTTTCGATAAAAATTACTCACGAATATTGGAATTTTAATATTGTTCATATACATATGTTTTAAAATTTTATCTTGCTTCCGTTACGTCGTAATACCCTTAACTGATCGAAACGTTCCCATATAGCGTAATATTGGAACAATTTTAAATATAATACAGAATTTTTCTACTATGATGCTATAAAGAAGGTCAGTCGTGGCGCAGAAGCACAAGCGTGCATCTGTAAGCACGACAGGTTGCGGGTTTGATTCCCACACGAAGTAATGAAATATTGATTATTTTAAATTTAAATCAGTCAATTCAAGAGACATCATTAAGACATTTAAATCTCTAAATATCAAGAAAATGTCAGATCTTTGGGTCATGGTCAAATTGATTAGGTATATAATAAACGCTGTTGCTCCTTACCTCGCAACTATATTTAATAATTGTATGGAGTATGATGTGTTTCCTGACTTAATGAAATTTAGTAAAGTCATACCTATATTTAAATCCGGTACATCTAATCCCAATAATTTTCAACCCGTTTCTATACTACCTTCGTTTAGTAAGATTTTTGAAAAAAATATTCTAAATCAAATATTACTGCATTTAAGTTCAATAATTTCATGCGCGATAAACCGTATGGTTTTACTAACGTCGTTCAACTACAGATGCTGGTATAGGTCTTATAAACCATATATGTGAGGCTTGGGAAGGATCGCAGGATGTTCTTGGCATATTATCTGATTTGTCCAAAGCCTTTGATTGCGTAAAATAAGTCCCATTGATTTTCTTACGCTGGTTCTTGTCAGGTCTGAGGCATTAACTTACTAGTCAACTGGTGGTAAATTGCTTGACGTTCAAAAAATTAAGCATGCAATTTCTTATTTTAAATAAAATTATTTGAATTTAACCCTGACTTTAATTCTTGGCGGAGCCTGAGGTCGGTCATGTGCTTGGCATAGGCACTGATTAAGTCTGTGGTTACCCACATCAAGCGATCGCAACGACAATCAACTTTAAGAACCCTAGCCTGAAGCTCTCCAGAAAGCACTATTGCCACACTTTTTTTACCGTAAGTTGACCCAATGTATATAAGCCTTAAGAGTTTTTTGCATCGTCCGGTTATAGAGCCAATATTCCACGTCTAAAGCGGAGATTCCGTCTTCGTACTTGCGTCTTTAGCCGTGCCCGTACTAAAACATCTTACAACTTTATGAATGGTTTAAGGGTTTGATTCCCACTAAGGGAAATGATAACATTTTAATTATTTTAATTTCCCGTTCTGGTGGACAAAACACGGGGTCTCTTGTCTCGACTCGACTAATGTCGAAAAGTAGAAAACAGAGTGGCTTATCATTAGGTTCCCTCTGCCCTCTCGCGTGGAAAAGCGTGAAGGCTTGAAGAAGCAGTATTTCACACCAGTAGTAGGGTAACGCAGCCAATAATACAAATGGGTTAGGTGTAACGCTATCTTATCGCTCTTTCGAGGGCTCGTGAAGGATTTTTTTATTGTCGTGGTGCTGTATAAAATATTTTTATTTGTTCCCGCTTATTTTAAGATTTTGGTTAAAATTTTGTAATATAACCAGACATTTTTTTCTTTTTTGTTATTATTATAAGAAATTTTACTAAGGCATTTTATAATAAGTAATTGTGTAATGTAAAGATAACAGCAGATTAGGCAAAACAGAAACTGTTGCATTTAGCTGTCTTTGTCCGGTTAGAGTCTTCCAGGGACATTGCAAAGTATTCGAAGCATTGGGTTTCCGAACATGTGTAACACTAAACATACGCGATTAATTCGGTTAATTAGTTTCATTTAAAAAAGCCTATATATAGTTCCACAACCTTCTGTGTGTTTGAGTGAAAGTTCCATAAAGTTCCCGAGATTAGCTCGAATAAACAGGAAGACAGACGGACAAAAAACTTAATTTGGTAGAGAAGAAACGGCATAAAAGGGACAATTTTGTTGTTGAGACTCTAGTAACTGCGTGATATAATATTTGAACAGGTTGGAGCTAAATGGGGCACTTTCATTATTTTACTATTGAAATAAAATTCAATAATTATGAATTCTTGATTCTTAGTTATTTATTTGTAAAGTCTTCTAAAATGTGTTTTGTCCTTTTCGTAAATAGCCTGTATTAAAAGGGACACCATGATTTAGGAAAGGGACATTACATCATTTTTAAAAAAAATCATGATTAACCAAGCTAAACTTACACCATATAAGGGAAATATGTATATTGTCAGCGAACTCGTGTAAAAGAGAGTAGATTTAGGTGAAAATAACTATGAAAGCAGTGGAATTATGTCAATCGGGGGCAGTTGCATGTAGGCAACGGCCCTTGTTGGAAGGAAACTTGTGTGAAGTATTGTTAGTAGGTGATACATATCACTTATTGCAATTACATAGTATCCCTTTACAAATAGCTTAGAAACATACAGACGATGTGTGTTTTTATCGTGATTGTTTAAAACCGTTAACCGCTTCCGATTTCTAACATCAGAAGTGGGATACGCATTAAGTTTTCATATCTTTCTGTGTATCTTCGCCCAATTGGTAATTTGGACTAAATGTTTGGTATTCTCAAAATTAAAAAACAATTTCTTATTATAAAGTCTTTGCTGTATTTTAAGTTAATATCGAAAAATAGAAGGACTACTTTACTAATAATTTTATTGTTTTAGTATTTTTTTAAATAATTTCCTCAAAAATTACTACTAGAATCTTAATAATCAACCATCTTCTTGAAGTCTGGTTTAGATACTATTATAAAAATAATTAACTTTATAATAACTTAAAATCTTTTAGATAAAGTTTTCTTAAAATTGAGGTTAGTAAGTAGTGTTTTAAGCTAATTCACAGGATATTAACTAAGAATTTTAACAATTAAATCTTTTTGAAGCCGTCCCTTTCATAATCGTTTGTTGTGTCCCTTTCATAAATATTATACCTAAATTATAAATGTTATCACAAAATTTACACTTGTAAATAAAAAAGTACTGTTATAATATCTGTATATGGCTAGTAGATAAAAATCCATAATTAATAAGTAAATAACCAATTCACACTACTTAACAAAACGGTAAAAATAAGAAAAAGAATATTTTTCTAGGGCATTACAAACATTCGCACGTCATCGCCATCTTTAAAGTGACAGGATCATGAAGTTAGACACAATTTTATAGGCGTTAGTGTTGCCATACAACAAAAAATATGTATATCCGATATCGTTTTTTATTATAGCTAACTTTTAAAATATCCTTTTCAATACGTGTCCTTTTTATGGAGCCTCTCCTTTATCGTGTAAATATCTATATGCACTTAAAAACACAATAATTTTGAAATCACAGACATCCACTTCAATTCTATTAATATGGATACTTATATCATAGGTGAAGCCAATAAAATAACAGGTTAAAATGTATAATGTGCATAAAGCATATATAATGCTTTATATATAATCGTAGTTCGGCAAAATGTCCAAATGTTTTTTTTTAATAATAACCCAATAATAAAAATTAATACAATATTAGGCTTGAATAATATTTTCTTTTACGAAAAACGCTTTTATTCTATTCTATTTTACACAACAGATCGCCAGTTTCTTACTTGTTACTACACTTACTCGTATACAAAACCTAAGCAACCATGATAATCGGCCTCTATATATTGTATAGACTTCCTAATATATAAGGCAATGTCTCGTTTGACAAACTCTACGCCCAAAGCAAACCGCTAACTGTAAATATTTGAGAGGAACTTGGTTCCACGAGGCGTATGAGGAGCTCCTTAAAATTCAATCTCTAAGACAGCTTGAAGTTACCTTAGCTGCCTTTATTAAAATTGATCAAAATAGAAAGGAAACTAGTTATTTAATAGTTGTAAATAGTTATTGTTATAAAATATACGAAAAACTATTGTACGTAAAAAATATTACAGAGGAAAAAAGGTTTTACACTTTCTCCCTTATGTCAGGATAGGGAGAGAGAATTTGTGTTAAGGCACTCCATTCCCCACTTTCTGCCAAATCCGTGAAAAATCGCATATCGAGTGGCAGAATTCAACGCCGTGCTTTGTCGTTTTACCGGACTGCGGAAATGAAATTAGTTCATTCCAGCTAGTGGTATCGAACTCATAACCTTTGCCCTTACAGTCAGATCGGGTCTGACCCGTGGCGTACTTGGTCTCAACAGCCTTTACAGTTTAATTTTTATTTTTTTCTTATGCTTAACTTAAATCTCAAATGAACCCTTATTATCTTGAAAGTTATTTATTTAAAAATTATATAAGAAAATAAAACGGAGCTTTATAAAGTTCCGTATTCTAATAAGGTTTTCTAATTAAGTATGTATAAGTAATTCCACAAAACCTTATTATAATAAGGTTTTGTGGAATTACTCTATACATACTTATTTAGAAAACGTATAAAAATTTTAACGTAGCGGGACTCCAACCTGCGCCTCCTGGAAACCGACCAAGCGCTCTGACCATTAAGCCATACGTTCTCATCAAGCTACGTCGAAATTTTTTATACGCTTGTTATAACTTATTTATGTTGTTAGCATCTCTGTAAGATTTTTACAAATTTCCGCTACCCAAATATAAATACTACGAATTATCGTCTGGCAAGAGAGAATGCTATTTATTAAATATGCCGCTACGCTACGTTCAAATTTTTATACGTTTTCTAAATAAGTATTTTTCTTTCCTAAGTGTGAAATAACACTTTAAAAATGTTAAAAATACTCTATAGATTTTTTTAAACAAGATAATTATGCCAAAGAAAAATTTTACCATTCAAAATGTATTATATTAAATTCCTACAATTATCAGTTTATGCCATTTTTTGTAATTATCTCATCTATATATGTATAATAATTACATACTGTCACATAATATAAAGTTTCTATATGTATATATTGTGTACGTATAGAAACTTTATACTAGTACATATTGTGTATATCCCAATTATAATATTGTTCTATTCAATCTAGAACTAAGCCATTAAGTCACTTGAGTGGTTGCCGGATTGACTTACACCGGCTTACGCGTCTAATGTCGCATTACACGAACTATCAACCGTGATTGGGTTTCATGGTATTTTGTATGTTTCACCTAATTTCTGATAATTTGGTGAAAGTTTATGATTAGACAATAAAAATATACTTATATTACTTATATTTTTCACTTTTACGCGTTTTTAATATAACAGATGGGTACAGGACATGTTTAACAGATGAATAGGAGACCAGTCGCGTTAAACGTGCACTGTAAACGCGACAAGTCGTGCGATTTTCACTCAAAAAAGAGAAAAATTTAATATTTTCATTTCTTCACTCTGGTTACGAGGCAAAGCAGAATTCGGCAGAAATTAGGGAACGACGGTGCCTTAATGGCAACGGAGTGTGTTAACACTAGGTTCCTAGAAAAAAATATATATTCTATAAAGTGTCATAGTGTAATATGAAAATAACTGAATTAAAAGAACCTGATTGTGTTATAAGCATATATTTTCCCTCGAAAACCCTTAAAATATTTAACATAGCAATACACTTGTGGAAGTGCAAATATTTAACGGTTGACCCACTTCTGTGATAGGGCCTTTCGGGAATTTAGGTGTACATTTTATAATTATGCTACGTTATGCCACTCGTTCTGTGCAACAAGAGCTGAATCGAAAACAGCTTGATTAAGTGAAATTAGTCATTTACGCACATTCGCTGAGAGAGGTCCACTGTGATTCATTGAATAATTTGAACATTTCTATGTTTTTCTAATTACCCATCTCTTTACTTTAGGGAGTACCTCATTTTCCTATTTAAAGGATACAAAAAAATAATCTTTATAACTTGCATTCAACTGTACTAACTACATAAATGGACCGATTTCAGAAAAGTATAATACAGGGGACAGAACGCCATAATGCAGGTGTTAGAGGAGATCGTTCCAACTATTTTTCACCCATAAAGCATGGCCCAAAATTTTCCCGTTGTCGAGATATAGTGCGCAATAAAAAATCGGTAGATTTTTTTTAATAAGCAAAAAATTGCTTATTCATCTGCCGATTATTGGTATACAAAAATATCAATACCAATCGTAACCACGCTTATATATGTAACGAAAGAGTTTTATAAATGTTATATTAATGAACAAAATTTTTATAAAAATCGATAAGTTTTATCGAGTAATAAACTTGGTAATTGCATAATTAAAGACAACCCAAGTAAGATTTTTTGCAACATTTTCTGCAACAAGGATATTGAAGTTTTTGTGAAATCCTTTTTCTTTTTGGTTTAATGTCACTTGTATTGTTTTTTTTTTTGCTATCACTCTCGCATTTCTTGCACGGTGGTAGTTTTATTTTATCTATGGAGTGATCTTTCTTTTTTTTACGGCCTTGGAAACCAAATCTTGGACATTTTTCGTAAGCACCAGACATTTTAAGACGCTTCTTCTGTAGTTTTTTTTTCTCGAGTAAATCCTTCTCTCTTTGTCTTTCTAGAAGCCATTCATCTAATTTCTTTTGCATCTTTTGCCTAGTCTCCACAATTTCCTTCCACTGCCACGTTTTAATTTTTTTTGATGGCTTTAAAATTGCTTCAAAATCAAAAATATCTTTAGGCGTAGTTGTCTTACTTTTCCAATTTTTTGGATCTAATATTTCTTTTATCTTTCTCCTATTGTCTAGATTAGGTGCGGTTAGGTTGTTAACATCGGTGTCATTTATTTCAGTCTCATCTACTTTTTTCATGTGTTCTTTAAGATCTTGCATGTACTTAAGTCCTACTAAGCTACCACTATCATTAACTTTCTGTAATGATTTCACACTTTCATCAATAGCTACATTAATTTGTTTAAACAAATATTTTTTTTCTTTTTCAAGCTCTTCAACAGTTTTATTTATATTACGATCAGTGGCTGTAACAATTTCACCGATAAAATATATGAGAATGGCGTTTATTAACATGTTTGTATATGAAGTTAAAATAAACAAATTCCAATAACAACACGTCAGCTATACGTATAATGATACATATAAAAAGAGCATAAAATATTTCACGATAAAATGGAAATAGCCACTGTAAAGATTTATACGACTTTACATGAAAATGGTTTGTGTATATGATGTTTATTTGAAATGTTAAGTGAAAATAATTCAATTTTATGGTTTTAGTAAATTTAAAGGGGTTATTTAGAAATATTTTTGAATTATGGAAGCTTCAAATACAAAACATTAATCAGTTATTATAATTGATTTGCTTGTAGAAGTTACTAAAAATCCAATAAATCTTGAAGTTATAGACGATATCTTAGAATGGTTAGGGCGTATTTTATTATTATGTAATGGTTGTGGGTTCCATTCCTTCTGGGTGAAAAGTATAAATTTCCACGAGAGGGAATAGTGTAGGATTTTACACTTTATGCTTATGAATAAGCGGAAAGTGGAGAATGGTGTGATGTAGTAGAGCTACATCACACCATTCTCCACTTTCCTTGTCCTCTCAAATCTACCATAATCAGCCATTCATCTAATTTTTTCTGTGTCTTATGCCTGGTCTCCACAATTTCCTTCTATTGCCATGCTTTCATTTTTTTTGATGGCTTCAAAATTGCTTCAAAATCAAAAATGTATTTAGGTGTAAGTAATTGTCTTATTTTTCAATTTTTCAGGGATCACTGTGCTGTCCGTCTATCTGTCTGTCTGTCAGGATGTAAGTCGAAATTTGACATGTAGGAAGGTTATGGTGTAGTGGAATACTAAGAAAAGATTTCTCGAAATGTCTGCGATAGCGATAAGAACTCCATTTTTCATTTCACATTTTAAAGTCCTCATACAGTATATACAAAAAAAAATTCAAAAAATTCTAAATGTTTTACATCCGAGTACAAATAGATATATAATGGTCCCTTTAATTCGAGGCGTCATAAACAGGGTCGGGTGTAGCATTAAACTAATCAGAACCACTTTCCGGGGAGTATTTTTTTTCATATTTTTATCTGTAACGACTGTCTTTTGAGGTATACGTACCATTTGTTTCATTTTCACGTGTAAAATTAAAAGTCATTGCTATATATTTTTAATAATTACAATAATGTAATGTGGTTCTGATAGATATGCAGATGTTTACTGTATAAAGTGCATGCATTACAAAATATATTCTATAAAGATAATTATGTATCTCTACATAAAATATGATTGCGTGGTTAGAAAATATTTAATTGTAAGTGCAGTCGGTGGCTTTGGATTTCATGTCAAGGATGATACATATATTGTAGAAAACTATATAAAAGAGTTTTAGTGCCCGATCCCCATGGGATGTTTATCCTAAGCACATACTTTTCATATTGAGTCGATTTGCTTTTTCTTTGGTTTCTTTCTTCTTAGTTTTCTTTAGTAACAATTTTGGCACTCACTCACGCAATGACTCGAAAAATGGGCGGTACCTGGAGATCGTGGTGTCTTAACACTAGGTGCCCTTTGGCTGCTTACACTGCTATATTACAAGGTAAAAATGTAATAAAACAAATTACTGCGTAGAGTTTCATCACTGAACATGTAATAACAATAATATGAAGAAAAATTAAAAAGCTCCGTTTTAACACTGAAGTGTCTCATTCATCCTATTCATCCACACGGAAATTTTCACAAAAACTTTTAAAAATATGTTTTTGTAAAAAATTCACATCCTGAACAAATAGTAGCAGTAACAAACCCATTACATTGATGACCGCGCTTATCAGCGCCGAGCCTTACTGCTTGTTCTTTACTTTACGCTATTGTGGATGTTTCAATCAGCGTGAAGATAGCTACTAAGATAGCACTCGTTAATTAGCGGATGGACTCAACTCTGACAGTACTGTACTGTACAAGAAAGTCCAGTGTTTTTAAGTTGCTTAATTTTGTGGTCTGAAATAGAAATGTTTAGTATTAGATGGTCTTTTGCAATGTTTGTGAATTTTTCAAGTTTTATTATGTGAGAGGCGGTTGTGGTTTTGATTATCAATCGTGGGTACTAAATCGAAAGTAAACAATTATTTATTATTTACTGTCGATCTAGTAGTGGCAAGATAAAATGCGGTGTTGAGTTCCGCCACACAACGCACTGTGCCTGGAAAATTGGGCGTCTACTTTATACAAAACAAAACATAATCCATATCCAACAAAATACATTTAACAATTTCAACAAAAAGTTAAAGTAACAAGATTAGCAAAAAGTAAAATAGAAAATCATTAGTACATTTAAATTACCGTACGAAGAACATCCGACATAGGTCCCAACGAATACATTTTTTCCGAACAATTCCATTTATTTCCCAAAGCCTTCTATTTTTCCATTAAGAACGATTAATATTAAGCACTGATCACTTTTAATTAATTTTCTTTTCCGATAAAGCCCAATAATTCGTTTAAAGCCGTCGTCTCTCATAAATGTTACATTTTCGGTTATATTACGGTATTATTCTGATACCCAATCAAGATATTCAGGATCAAAATAAACAATAATATATTAGTAAGTTTTTAAAATTAAGTAGTAGAGTACCGTAGCGTTTGGCGCTCCGTTCTCTCCGACTACCCCGCCAGGGATAAAGCGTGAAGTTAGTTATAGTTATAATTATAAGTAGTAGAACTCGTTGGCTAGCTGCATCATACATAAGATGCGTGAAAATAAAAAATGCGTATTCTTCTCACTTCTTTTCTTTTTCTCACTTTAATAAGATATTATCGAGTCAATGCACCGCTAAACAAGTGGTAGAGCTGAACGTTGCCCTTGGCGTATTTTTGTTATTTATTATTTAAAAAAAATATAGTTTTTTACGAATAGAGAGGAATATGGATTTTTTAATGAAAATACCGTGTTTACAATTCAAGTAAAGTTCGTTATTAGCTTTGATGATAATTAAGGTATTAAAACATTTTTAAAAGTCTTTCTACAAAGAAGACTAACGTATTCGGTCAATATTTAAAATGGAAAAAACGAGTAGGCGGCGATTTTTTTAACTTTTACATTATTTAACATCACTTAACATCTTAGATAGCCTTTAATTAATTTTTTTTGGTTTGTTTTTTTAGCTTCACATTGTATCCCGCATATAGTAGGGTAGGCAGAGGGAATCTATTGTTAAGATACACCGTTAATTTTAAGACACTTCGTTTCCCCCATTAGAGGCTAGTCGCGGCGCAGGGGTACGTATGTGCGACTATAAACTTGACTGTAATTTTTCTAGCTTTGGTAACGAGTCAAGGTAAATGGAGTACTAAATGTCTTGACACTAGTTTCTCCCCGTCTACCTTTTTTAATCATAACGAAACACTTTTACGAGTACATTGTCTCAGTCGAGCGGGCTAATTGGACTTTTGGACTGGTAAACGTAGGCCATCCGTAATAACCAATATAACACTATGGATACCAAGGAGTTATTCCGTAATTCTCTATTTCCGTAATTATCTACCTTGCTGGGCTTGAAAAAGCGTGAAACTGAAAAACATATACATGTATTTGCTAATGTTTATAGGTATCTCTATGATAGAATAAAAATAATGTAGTGTAAAATCTTTTCACTTTCCGTCCAAGCACAAAAATATAGTACAAACTTCAAATTCACTTTCAAACTTCCATTCTACAAGAAGGAGTGATATTCAAACAACTTATAGCACATTCTACCAATATTTGCGTAGTGTTTAAAGTGTATTTTCTTGGTCATGTTAAAAATTCTTTTATATTTGCGAGCTCTAAGAATACGGCTTTGAAACTTTATGCAGCGCTTCGTTAGGATATTTTAAATTTTCATTCTTAAAACCTTAAGATTCTTAAGGAGGGTAGTGTGGCTACGAAAATTGTTAATGTGTAAACTTTTTCAGCTTCACGGTGTATCCCGCATATAGCAGGGAAGACCTTCTGCCCAATTTGCGAGACATTGTGTGTTGACAATGCGGATCTCAACGCTGTTCTTTTATTATCATGTCGAGGAAAATTATTTATCTCCCCGAGTGGAAACCGAACCCACAACGGTTGCGCTTACCGTCAACCAATAACTTTTTATAAAAAGAATATAAATGTAATAAAAGTTCCTCACCTTAACCGTACATTCTCTGGCCACAAACGTTCCGAAGTAACAATCACACTCAATTACGTCAATTCTCCCTGAATTATCGGCAAAGGAACATCAATAGATCTCACTACAGCAATAGTGACTTGTCAAATTATACTCTCAAAATGTCGATTTATTTTTAAAATGTACGATAAAAATGTTACTTCTAATATTATGTATTAGGTTCTTTTGAGGCTGTTGTGATACAATGGAATTCTCTTGACATATCACTGCAAACGCGATGTTTGTGGATTCGGTCTCCGATTGGGGAATGATTATATTTGAAATTGTTTTTATTTCACCACTCTGGTAGACAAAGAGTGGCGCATAGTTCTGACGCTCAATGGTCAATGTCTGTAAAACTGATGGCAAAGTGTCTCGAAAATTGAAGATAAGTTGAGAGGAGAGTGTGAAAGTGCTGGTTCTCTTGACATATCACTACATTTTTTCTCGTTTTAGGTGGCTGTTTATCTTTTAATTTAATACACTACACCTATAAAAAAACTAACATTAAAGTTAATTAATAGTAAAAGCAAGCATTTTCTTTGGACATTGTCTAATACGGTCGTCGCCGCACGAATAATTGCATTCTTAGTGCTCGTTAAGGTACTATCGACTTTGCACTATTCTTTTTGTAATCAATTGATACTGGGATAATGGCTTTTTGAGACTATTTAAAGTTTCTATCACAGGGCTAGTTCAATTTTAATACCTTTAATTAAAAAGCGCATCGTCCCTGAATGCTTGTTGAATTTAATTACTTAAAAATTTTGGATTTTTTTTAAAATTATAATTATTACTATTTTATTTCTAGTACATTCAAGTTTTAAATATCAATTGGAACCTCAAGGGCTCTGATACTCTAATTCGCATTTCTGATCAATTTTCAAGACATTGCGTGTTCAATGACGAAACTTGACGCCGCACTTTGTCTTGTTAGGGTGAGAAAATAAAAATAAATCATTCCCCCAATTAGAATTACATTCACAACCGCCGTGTCAAGTTAGTCAGTGAAACGCTGTGTCGCTGTGTCACGACGGCGTCTACATTATACTATAATAAATGACTTATGAAATAATTAAGTATTTTAATAGAACGAATAAGTTATATTTGTTAAGTTATTCATAAATAACAATGCTTGTAGCGAGTTGCACCCGCATACATGCATTATTCAATTTAGTAATACTCTGACTCCCACGTTGGGCGCCACTTGTAATTAAAATTTGTATATTTGATACATTTTAATATACAAGTAACATGACAAACTAGTACAGTTTAGTGTTTTATTTATACGTATTTATTAAATAAACAAAAATAAATTAAGTAGCTTCACGCTGTGTCCCGCATATAGAAGGGATAAGCAGAGGAACCCAAGTGTTAAGACACTCCGTTCTCACTATCCATTGAATTTATAAATGAAAATTTATAATTTCCTGTGCCTGTGCGCCACGACTGGCCGAATACCTAATATTACCGCACCAAAATGGCGTCCAAATAACACTTGAAACACAAAACTGAATGTTACTCAAACAGTTAAATGTAAGAAACTGGAATTTGTGAAGTTTTTGATAAATCTTTCAAATTCAAACTTTAAAAGGGGTGAAAAGAAGCGGTAAAAGTTTTTTATGAAATTTCTGTATCTCGCTCTCGCAAGGTGTCGGTCGCATAAATTGATAATAAAATATTCCTCACAAAATGAATGGGGCTTGTGTTTTTGAATACTTACAAATTTGTACGCCTCTACACAATCTTTAAAGAAATCACAGATTTCCCAGTTCTTTTATATTTGTAATATTCACACACATTAACATGAACATTTATATTAAAATACTACAAATTAATTTATAACCGACTCCTGTTTTTAAAAAAGAAGGAATTTCTATAGTCGTTACCTATATTTTTTTGTTTTTCCGGTTATTTCTCTGTCATTTGTGGACAGATTTAAAAAAAATTAAAACCTCTGTTTATGGTCGCTGACCCAACTCCTCATGTATTAGGAGTTAGGGGACAATCTTTTAAATATTACAGGCATTTATAGAAGGCTATCATACTATCAAGTTCTATCAAATTTATAACTTTAACTAAATATTCCTAAACAGTGTACTCGCTTTAAAATTGTGACGCGCTTTAGTATTGTAAACATAGTAAATTTAGAATTTAGAATAGGCAACTAAATTATGAGTCGGACATCGTAAAAATGAGAGTTCAATTTCCATTTGGGGGAATGATAACATTTAAATCATTTTATTTCTCTCGCTCTGGTAGACAAAACGCAGCGTGGAGTTCCTGTTTAACACGCTATTTCCAAAAATTGACCAGTGTGAAGACTTTTCTTTCACAATTAAAGTAAAGTCAAAACAAAACACACGTCAACACGACTTGATATATTTACTCGTACATATACATATATCATCATATGAGAAGATCGAGTTTAATAATAGCAAGGGATAGTATTTCGCAGCTACACAGTGCTACCGCCGAGTACCTGCCGCTGCGTAACAGATGTTTGTAAATCACTGCTCCCACTATCGTCGCCTATGAAACGTTTCATAACCTCTTAACTTTGCGAGACCCGTTTACATTGCGTAAAGATTTAAAATAAATATACAAGTGCCCCCGTGAAATTTAAAAACATTGTTCTGATTGAATCGCGGAATTAACCGCCGTGCTGTGTTACACCGCGGTAGGAAAAATAAATAATTTTTCAGATGTTCCAAATCTCAAATTTTTGTCAACGTAATAAGTGTGACAAGTGTGTATAATTATTCACACTTAAACAGAATTTATAAAACATATATCATAAATTCCTACAATAAAAAACTGTGGTACCACAGTTCCGACGCGATGTGAACGCACCCACTAATTTAATATTCATACTTTGTTTCTTACATCGTACGACAGTCGCTAACAGCTTACGAGGATCCAAGCTCGTTAACCCTCCACGGAGGGTCGCGGGCGCACGATATATCGACTGAATAATTAAACGTTCTGTATCAGTAATTAGTGGCGCGTGATGTTGGAAAATGATGTTATAAATAATGTTACAGATAAATCTGTATATAGATTGTGATATATTGTTCATTTTGTTTAATAATAAATGTTCTTATTTGTGTTTAGATTTGGTTTCACATTACGCTGTATCACGCTAAAGCTTCTTAGGCAGAAGGCAACTTGTGTCAAGACACTGTACCCCACGTTTCACTCAATAATCGAGACATTGCCTGTTGAGTAGTAGGAAGGAACGCCGCGCTCTGCAAAGCTTGTGTGCTTGACAGAGCGGGAAAATGAAAATAATTTATTGCCCCGACTGGTAGTCGAACCCACAACCGTTGTGTTACAGCCAAAATTTCTATTTAAAGTTATTATTTCTTGTAGTATATCAAATTTATAAAGTCTTATATAAAAGATCCGTCATCACAGAGTATAAACTAATGAAGTTGATCACGTGAAATTTTACCAGAATACCAAGGAAGTATTGCAAAGTAAACATAAACTTGGGTAAGATTTTTGCTAACTTTCCCCCTCCCCCTCCCCTCTCACCCCGAGGAATTGAAACAATAAAGTTTGCGGGCCTGTCAGTTTTGAAGTCGGGAGTATGAGAGGTTGTAATATTTGATTTTGGATATCAAAATTTCTATTTTCATATCATATATTGTAAACCTTTTATTTCGAAGAGAGAGTCTTAACACTGCTCTGCTCTGACTCTGCCTATGTGGCTGTATGTGGGATAAAGCATGAAGCTTTATTTTCAATGCAAATATTGTATGAAACGGGATTTGAATGAACACAATTCGGCGCTTAATACTAATGTCTTAATGTTAAAGTAATCATTTTAAAATTTTATTTACAAAATATTGACAAAGACGAACTAAAATACAGCATGGAATAAAATAAACCAACTAAAAATTACGAAGTTCGCTCTCGAACTGTTCGGTGGCTTTTGTACCAGGAACTGTTGGAACTAAATAAAGAAATTGTAAACTTGTTTCAATTTCAAGAACATTTCTACATGAAAAGAATTTTTAGTTAACGATTTTTATTTCTTCAGTTAATTATAATGACAGTTTCACCTATTTTCCTGCATTGCAGAGAAGACAAAGGGAACCTAGTGTTAAGATACTGTTCCCCACAATTGCCACGATTTTTAAGCATTATGTCAGGTGGCAAAATTCAACACTGCGTTGTGTCACGCCCATGTTAGAGTGAGAAAATGAAAATAATTTCAATGTGATCATTCCCTCGACTAGAGTCGAACACACAACCGTCGCGGCATCTTAATTACAATAAATTCACAAAAATCTAATCCCATCTTGACGCAGTGGAACACTACCTGTATTTGATCAACACTATCAGATTTGTTTTCCTTTCGGAGAATATTTCTATTTTAATGATATATTATTCATCATACTTAATTAAATTACAATTACTGCACAGGATATAGCGTGAACCTAAAATATATACACACACACAAACACACACTGGTGTACTATTGGTACGAAATTTGTGACTGTAACCGCGATTGTAGGTTCGATGTTTCCTTTTTTCTTCACGCTGTCGGCTGTATCGCGAACGCAGCCGTATCCGGCAGAACTACTCTGCCGGATTCTCAAGGCGCGAGGAGTAGCAGAATTCAACGCCGCGTTTTGTTTTGATACAGCGTGAAGGTGATTTTTTTTATTTTCAAAGATAGCTACTTAAAATTATCTTTTGGCAAGAGAGAATGCTATTTATTAAATATTTTTAATGTATATTGTAGGAGAAAATATTTATTCAGAAAACTTATAATGAAATAATGCCCGAGTGGGTATCAAACCCACAGCCGTCACACACTTTACATTTCATTCTTACTCATTAATCGTTCCAATGTGAACCACTATACCTGCGGTCGGAGTTGCCTTGGATACTTAGAATTAATTAGACACATACACAAAATCTTAGCTATTTTGATTTGAGCATGAGGGCGAGGGGTAGGTAAAGCTAATATGGTATGATATAAATTGTATTAACTTAATAAAATTTGTAAATAATTCCTAATAAATAAATGTTTTACCTCAGCCGAGCACTGAGACCGTAACCAAAGCTATAAATGGAGGTATGAAGCTACCTGCAGTAACATTTTTGCGAAAGTAACGATATATGCAAATTGGGCTATTACTACAACTATCACTACATACGGTATGTACCTGTAAAGGAAGAACACAATAGAATCGTCACAATTTAAAACTAGGTACCGACTTTACTATTGTTAAGGTGGTTGTATATTGAGCGGAAAATATGTTGTGAATTATTGATTCATAATAATATATTTTTGGTTTATTGTTATTTTTTATCTATATAAAGTATTTAGTGGAATAATTAAAGAATCTCTTTTATCTCCCTTTGCCGAAAACCCACCAGCAGCTCGTCTGATGTCACAGGAGGTCGTGGGCGGCGGTGATCACTTACACCGTCATGTGTTGTTAACATTTGATTTTTTTTGTTTAAAATATGCTTTAGAATCTTAAATATGTAAATATGGTAAATAAATCGGAAAGAAACTTTAAAAGAAAAACCCTATCAAGATTTAGTAAAGTTAATAATTATCTATATACCTATATACGTCGTGCAAACTACCATACATTAATGATGAAAGTCAAAATACTGTTTACCACTTTCAAAAGGTGGTTTGACACCTGCACTGATTTTAATGAAATCTCTGGTAAAAATTCACATTCAATAGATTTAAAATTTTATACTAGGATTCCCTATTTCTATACTTATGGGGGCGTCTCACTTTGTAACAAATACAGCTTCTGAAACGGCACATCCGGTACAAGGACAGACTCTTCATACACGCCTCGCTTTTTCGGTCTCCCATTTAAAAAAAGAGTTCTTTTATGTTAAAAAGGGACTTGTTACAGAATTTTTACAGTTCTAATAGAACAGAAGTTGTAAAACACATTTTGTATAGGTACACTAAAAATCATTAGTGTGTCAGTCATAATACTGATATAACTGTAATATAGGTAAATATTTTTTTTGCTTCACATTGTAACACGCTTATACAGAAAGATCCTATTTTTAATACTGTCCGTCATCGTCTTTCTGCCAGTATTTCAGTCATTACGTTTTTAGTCGCAAAACTAAAAAACGCCTCGCTGTGTCTTACCAGAGCAGTTAAAGAAAATAATTACTTCTTTTCCTCGAGTGGAGACACACAGACAGACGCCCTCTGATAATATAATAACATTATAATAATATATTTAAATTTAATAGAGTAGAGTACTTATTAAGCTCCCATCTTAATTCGCATTCTACGGACTCGTGACAATACTAAAAGCATTCCAGAAAAACTACGTCACTTCGTAAAGGGGCGACTGTCCGTGGAAAGTTGCTTTGTCGGACTGTTTAAGTAGTTTTATTTATTTGATATTTTCTTTTAAATAAAGACAATTATTGTATATTGTTGATTGGCGAATAAAATTGAGCATTTAATAATTAGATTTTTAATTTACACGTATTTTTTTATTTGCATTGTTAATTTTGCTATATGAATTTTATACTATATGGAAAAGACAAGGCAAACGAGCGTTCGGGTCACCTGATAGTAAGTGATCACCGCCGCCCACGACCCCGTGCAACACCAGAGGGGCTGCAGGTGCGTTGCCTGCCTGTAAGGTGGTTTGGGCTCCGGAGCCCGGCATTACCTGATGCGAAACGCAGTGGCATAAAGCCACTACTTCACGCCGGTTTTAAATGCCGGGGGTGGAAATGATCCGGTCGAGTCTGCCCATGCGTGTTACCATTGCTGGCGACGTGACTCTACCACACGTACTTTAGTCGCCTCTTATGACACCACCAGTACCAGGATGATCCTATTCTAGGCCGGGATCACACGGCAAAAAATATATACATATTACTAACGACCCGCCCGCGGTTTCCCCCATCTCAACTGTACGATTATTTATTCAATATAATGAATTAATTCGTGTTTTTTTTATTGTTTTGCCTAAAAATAAGACCTACACTCCTATATAAGATCGGTTGAGTAGTTTTCTACATTAATATTATAAAGAGAATAGATTTGATTTTTGTTTGTTTGAATTGAATAGGCTCCGAAACAACTGAACTGATTTAAAAAAATCTTTTACTATTAGAATCCTGCATTATCTGTGATGAACATAGGTTATATTCAATACGAAAAAAAGTAGAAATTCGCGTGAAAATTTCAATAATGTAACCGAACGTGTGAATAAAAGTACCAGAAAAATCCTTATATGGCGAACACGTGCAAATTATTGAAAATAAAAGAAAATTATGTACTACAGTTGTTTAGAGGACATTAATATCTACAATAAATCCGCTACCATATTTCTAACTATTAGAGGTATGCCACAATACTACTTTTTGATAAGAAAATGTGCAATATTACTAACGGGAACAGAGCCGCCATCGTAGTACAGCGAAACCTTTAAAAAATATAAATATTGTTATTGTGAAAAAATATGAAGAATGTGATTCCTCTGTATAATATACAATTTTATATTGTGTCATAAAACACAACTTACACGTTGCATATAAAGGTATCCCGTAGTATAACTATTATTTCAATCACTATTCAACAGTACAATATCCATACTATTGAGGTGTTATTGAATATTTTTTCGCCGATATGGTAATTGCCAGGTGAACATACACTATTTTTTAATTTGAGAAAATAATTTATTAGCAATAAGAAGTTTGGTAGTTTTTAATAATATTATAGTAGATCGATATTTGTAAACATTTGTTGAATTAAATAATTTAGTCGTATTAAAATGATAATTTAAATGAGTGTTAGTATTTAGAAAACAGATGTAGCAACGACTCAATAATGAATCCATGATAGATTCATTATTTCACTTGAAAAATAAGGATGATTTCATTTTTAAATAGTTTTCTGTATGTACTTAATATGATTAAAATCATCATTTTACAGATGAACAGTCAGAATAAACATTGATTTTAAGATTGACATTCTATTATATAATATTTTACTTTAAAACAAACAAACCGCGCATTTCATCGTCTATTCTCAGTCAAACCGAATCGGTATAATTTCAAATAATGGCAACCTTTGCTTGCGGCAATTATTTTCTATACAACCATGTGTATTTGTGTTGAGAAAAAGATAAGCTTTCATTTGATAAATAGTTCATTAAAAAACACATGAGTGCAAATTATTAACATTAAGTGAAAAAACAGATCCCCGCAGATTTAACCAATGGGATCTCGACCTATTAGTAAAATTAACATTTTCTATACAAGTCAGTGTAGAACGGTTATCGTTGTACATCTCGCATATAGCAAGGAAGACCTAATAGTGTTAAAACTTTCCGTTCCCCACTTTCCTCTTAACCTACAATACATTGCGTGCTGATTGCTGAGCATCATTCATTTACTAAAAAGATGCAACACAACACAAGAGCATTTCTCGAAAATGAAATTAAAAAAGCTTTTCCATACTCTTTCATTCAACTTTTTCAAATGAAAATATTCAACGTTTTCAAATGAACTTAGTTAACTTTTTTCTATACAAGTGAGTGTAGAAACGTTACCGTCGTAACCGAGTTACCGTTACAGTTAGAGGATAAAAACTGTAGCATTGTTTGTGAATGTGCCAAAAATTGAAATACAAATCGTGAAAGATGCGGCGCCGACGGAAATGTGAACAAAAGCTTTGGTGAACAGTGGTGGGCGTGTGTCGATTAAGTATGTCGATGAGTGATGAGACGAGAGTATGTTGCAATAAATATATATATATATATATATATATATATATATATATATATATATATATATATATACGGGAAAATATCTGACAATCAATGTGACGGTAGAGGGGTTAATTTCCACTTGGTGGCATGAATAACACAACGCGCAATCCTGCTTTGTCTGGATACAGCTTGGACCTAAATATATGAAAAGACTAAGTGACGAAGTGAGAGTACTTGCATCAAATTCATCACATTAAAAGTAGAATAATTCTAAATTAAAAAGTTAAATAACAGTTTTAAGAACTTTAAAAGAAAAACTTTAATAAAAAAACAGAATAAGAAGGATTACAATAAGTTTCCTTAGTGTTATGTAATATTTAAAAATAGAAATTGAGCTTTTTTTATTGATTTCTATTTAGTTGTTGGCTAGATAATACTGAAATAATATTTCAGTTATATATATATATATATATATATATATATATATATATACTTGTGATAATGAGTGTGTATATAATTAACAAAATTGTTACAATAATTATAAAATAATTTTTCATATGAATTCCGTAAAATAATCCAAATATCGATATAAATAGAAAACGAACAACTCTATTTTCTAACCAGTTTAGTGACACAGGTAGTGCGCCCACAACGCCTCGCTTGAGGAAATCAAACAATTCTACGATTTGTTGCTATCCTCTTCGCTCTAATTACAATATACACGTGATAGAGAGAAACAGTATGTTCTAGGGGAGGATTGACTGCGATAAAAGTTGTTAGTAGTAATTGTCCTTTGTATAAGCAAGTTGTAGCTAAAGCGAGTGATAAATTGGTAATAAATATATGAATTTACCTTATAAATGTACGAGAAACTTAAACCCATTTTTTTTGGTATTTTTGTAATTTTTGAGGGTAGCTAGAGAAAATCTTAAGGACATGACATTACGTGAAGAAGCTGTCACGGCGCAGCTTAACAGTGTCTGATTGTATGCACGACGGTTGTGAGTCGATTTCCACTTGGCGAAATGAAATACTTTCATTTCCTAGCTCCGTTTATAGGACAAATCACGTCGTTGAGCTCCGCCACTCAAAACGCAATGTCCCTATATGCCAACCTAAATGAAGCTAAAAAAATAATTAACCAAAATCCATATATTTCACGTGACCTACAACAAACAATGGCGTTTGAGACTCAATTGTCTTTGTGATTGATTGCGGCTTATTTTTTAATTTACTGCCAATCGGAGGGAAATAACTTTCGTTTGATCGACTTTGGGCTGTACTTACTGTAGTTATATTTATGTTTGTCAATGGCGAATTTGATTTGAAAATTTTATTTAGCTTCGCTTTGGGTCGAGCGAACTTAGTATTAAGACAGTCTGATCTTCGTCCGCCAAGTTGAGAATATGTTTGTGAGAAGGTGTAGTTGTTGTGACAGTTGTGATGTTTGTGCAAATATTCAAAATATACTCATTTATTTTTAACATTTTTTAAAGTATTATAACACATTTAGTAAAGTTGAATACTTTTTTAGAAAACATAAAAATTTAAATATAACGAAATTTGAACTTGTCTCTTACAAACTGTCCAAGCGCTCTGACTACTAAGTTATACGTTCTCATGAGGCAAAATTTTGTAGTAAATTCACTTTTAATCTGCAGTTAAGTAGGTATTAATTAGTAATTGTTTCGTATAATATATGTATTTGTCTAATAAGATCGAAAATATAGACATTTCGTCTGTCATTTTTCGCCTGGATTCAAGTCATGTTGAGTGGAGGAACTCAACACGGCATTTTGCTTCGCGCCTCAGGGCAAGGAAAATTAAAATAATTTAAATACAATCATTTATCAACCATGCAAGATATCAAAACAAAGTCTTAGTATTTTGCCTACCCTTCGCCTACCATAGCGCTTACTATCAGATACTTACTATTCTTCTTCTCCACGACTGCTTCTTTAAAAATAAAATAAATCATTTATCAAAGTCAAAGCTCCAGACATCTACAAATGCGTCCTCTCAACAATATTATATGTGACATTAGAATTGCATACAAAATGCATATAATAGATGAAGGCGCTATCCTTTCCTTAATGCTGTAAACTTCACACTTTGAATACATTCAGTTTTGAAGTTTAACACGACAGAATAAGGCTTAAATTTGAATGGATGATATTCATTTGAAATGCGTAAATCATATGAACAGGTCACGTCTAGAATGCTTTTATGTCTTCATTACTAAATAACAGTCAGTTAAAGTATTTATTTTATATTTTCCCGCATAATAATGAAAGTAGAAAAAAATGCACTTGCAGGCTTTGCGCACCAAGTTGTAGAATATAACGCCGTATTTTGTTAAGAGAAACCGAAAACAAAAGTTTTAAATCAAACCAACTGAGATGTTGTTACACTTAAAAATGCAACGTCCGTTGAAGGCCGTAATGATTGCATTTTTATCAGTTTAATAATATTTTTTTTCATTATTTGAATTAAATAATAATTCTGCATAAACATATACATATAAAAAGAGTTGTTTATTCTTAACAACGAGTCTCTCGCGTATGTATGTACTCGTACATATAATAATATTTGTTCTTAGCCCGTCCACTGCTAAACGTACGCCTCCCTCTTCGACCGCCAACCATCCCGGTCTTGGGCAGCTCGCCACCATCCGCTACCACTCACCTTCTTTAGATTGTCTGTCCATCGTGCTGCAGGGCGTCCTACCCTACGCTTGCCTAAACGCAGTTTCCACTCTAACACAAGGCCAACCCAGTTGTACTTTAGCGTGCTGATTGTATTTCTCTGGCGAATCACTTCATTGCGAATTCTAACTGTCAGATAAACTTCGAGCAAGGTGGGTTCCATCGCTCGCTGAGCGACCTTGAATTTGTGGACCAGCCCTACGGTGAGCCACCGAGCACCGTTACCATGGCCGGTACCGTAGCTAGGACCACAGGGAACTGGGGACCTCGTCCTAATGTCTTCAGTCATCTGGGGTTGGTGCAGCTAAAATCTCTTTTGCTAATGACACTTCTCGCCCGCCATCAGGATTGGACTTTTAGACTTTTTTTGTGTGGTTATACCGTTACAATTTCGGTCGCCAGGACCACTTTCGTTGTCTAGAGGATGTATGTAACACGTGCAAATAAGGTTGAAAGTTAGTGGCATGAAATGCTTGTTTGCTCCTCTTAAACCCACCAAAAGGGAACCTACCATAAATATTTTTTTTGTACCATTTGAATATTGTGTATTGAATGGTGAAACTCAGTGCAGCGACAGAGAAATTAAATAATTTAAATATAATAATTACACCGAGTACATTGCATGCAACCATTGAGTGAGGACAATCTGACACTGCTGCATTGCACTTTTAATCAAGAAGGACACAGGAGGAAGGGAACAGAAAATATATGTTTTTTCAGGGCTCCGTACCTCAAAAGCTAAAAACGCTTATAGGATCACTTCGTTGGCCATCTGTCCGTCTGTCAAGACCATTTATCTCGATATTGCGTGGAATTTTCAAGGTGAAATTAATACCAAATAGTAAGATCTATGATTCCTTAAAGCACTGAAAAAATCAAGCTTCTAAGTTAACTCAATCAAAAGATACGAGCATTTATGCATAGATTTTGCTGCTTTTTGTATGAAAGTCGCCGCGTAATGAGTACGTACAGAATACAAAAAAACATTACAAGTTTATATTTGTGGTTCAATTGAAATAAGTGCATATGCCCGCGGAGTTTTTCAACTTGTACTTCCCGTTGACCTACAATTTCACTACAGAAACCTCTGTGGGCGAGGCTGACTCGCACTTAATCGACTTTTTTTTTCATTTAGTCTATGGTATTTTTTTTATTCACTATCAGCAAAAGCTCTGCATGAAGTACAATTTGGTTCACTTTAATTCGATAAACAATATAAAAAAGAAATGATATATCGCAATGCTCCGCGTTGCATGTCAGGAATGTCAGTGAAATTAACATTTTTTATTATCGCTAGAAAAAACTACTTTATATAATATTTCCTGTGAAAATTGTCATTTATACTTTTTTGTTTATATTAAATACCTATTTTAAGATAAAAAAAATTATGACAATAACAATTATATATCAGTCTGATCTTTAAACTGTTCTTTTTTTTATATACAAAATTTTTGCACTATTTAATAATAAATTTAAGCTTGTAACTCTTTAGATATAACTAGAACCCGGTTTCCACTACGAAAGAGAAATGAGCGGAGTAATGCTTAGATAGATCGGACTCCTTTTAAATGAAATTGATTTACCTTTCCACCACAAGGATTTGTATTTTGTATTTTTTTTTTTTTTTGGAAAGGACAAGACAAACGAGCGAGTTCATTTCAACTCTTTATACTCGACCGACCATTTGTGGATGGAAATACAAGTAAGCAGCTGACTCTGGCGAGTTCAACGTAGTCCTTAATGAGCCCGTTCCGCTCGCGGTGGAAATCGGGCTTATGAGATGTGCATGAGACCTTCTAAGTTCCCGGGGTAATTCTGACCACAGATACAATATCTCAATCGACACTATTATCGTGATGTAACATAACTTATAACCTTCCTCGACAAATGGACTATCGACCACTACAAGATTTCAATTCAATACATGTTTTTCTTAAGATTAGTCCGTTTAGCCACAAACTCTTCAGCTTATTATTAGAATAGAAACAATTTGCAATCCAGACCTCCTCACGTACAAATTAATAAAAATCTTTGTATTATAATTAAGTTAATGTGACGGAAATGCAGATAATAAATGAAGAAGTTATACTTCCATTAGTGCATTAAATATAATCCATCCAATTTCCACCCTAATATAAAACAAAAAAGGTAAAATTTCCTTTGACATATCGTAGTGACACGCGGATCTGCCGGATAGGTCACGTCTGGATGCCATTAGCTTCTATTATATATATATTTGCTAAAGTAGTTCATTAAAATGCAAAATGCCGATACAAAATGATTTATTAATAACAAATAATTAATCGAAGAAATTATATCTTATCAGACCGAGTAAAAGAAAAAACTTAAATATAAAAAAAATGGCCTGCTGTGTGCGGGATACAGCGTGAAGTTGATTTTTTAATTTAAATATAACTAAACTTATCTATCTATTATATATATTTATACATCTTTACTGATATGCAGTTAAATAGTTTACTTAGTTAAACTTGCGGTCCGAGTCGCTTCACGTGGGCAAAGTTGAAGATAAGAAATAGTTTTGTATAAAACCCTGCCATTTTAGTGAAACGTACAATAGTTTTTAAACAGTATTGCTATCTTTTGTTCAATAACAATAAATATGAAACAATCATTCCTAGCAGCCCTCGCCCTCTCTACCTTCAGATTTATATTTATATTTCCTCCAATTTAACCCCTTTATTAATATGACTGTTACTTTATGTCGTGTCTCAAACGTCATTTCTGACTTCTTTTAAGGGATCTTTTCAAATATTGTATCTTTTGTTCCAAACAAAAGAAAATAGACGTTAGGTATACTTAATATAGAGTCGCAATTTCATTGTAGAGTCGAAGAAAAATAAGAAGGAAAATTGCTAAGGTCGTGTGTTTAGGCTTCTTGATAAGAATTTAGTGTTATGTTATATAATAAAGTATTTGTATGTGCGTAGTTATGTAAATGTACGAGTGTTTGATAGCGGGATGGGGTATCTGCGTTTTTTGATAAGGGATTCCTTTAGTTTAGGATAGGTATAAAATCCTTGCAGATTTTATATCTAGGATTTTATCTGGTCATGCTGTTATTGACCAATTCTTTTCAATTTCACGCTGTTTCTCACGTTGCATGTTGAGTGGCAGAATTCTACGGCGCATAACTATTAATCTATTTTTTTATAGCTTTACGCTGTATCCTGTATATAGCAGAGTAGAAAGTGGGAACATGGCAATTTATTGATAAGACACCTAATTCCCTATAAAGATTCTCCGTTGCCCACTTTCCGTTGAATTCTTGGGGCATTGGGTATGGAGTGGCGGATCTCAACACCGCGCTTTGCCCGCCTGACCAGAGCGAGGTAATGAAAATATTAATGTAGTTAAATATTCATTATACATTTGATTTCTATAATGAATATACAATATTTATTATTGATATTATTTGTTAATAAAAGAATTGTTTGATATTTCCCTTAAATCTTCATTTCCTGTCTCTTTGTGAAGGAAGTAAACCTGAATAACGTCCATCGATGCTATAAATATTCTCCTTGACTATCTGACAATTCTGCTTAGTGAAGTTTTAGCCTTGCTTGAGGATTTAATCAACGTGTCTCCAAATAAGTATTATTAATAGAGAAACCAATTACTATAACCAATGGAAAGATACATTAAATTTAAAATTATTACATTAACTAATAACCAGTCCAGTCCAGTAATACAGGCCAGTCGTGGCGCAGCGGCACGAGGTGTGACTGTAAAACCGACTGGTTGTGGGTTCGATCCCCACTCGAGGAGATGAAATATTTACTTAAATTTTATATTCCATTTCTTCGCTCTGGTGTCGAAGTTGAGCGCGGCGTTGAGTTCTGCCACTCAACACGCAATGCCTCCAGAATTCAGCAAAAAGTGGGGAACGGAATGTCTTAACACTAGGTTCCCCCTGCCTACCCTTCTGTGTGCGGGATACAGCGTGAAGCTGACTAACTAATAACCATATTCTATTGAACAAAATATTTTTTTTTCCACTTTCTACCAGTTCTTGGGGTTTCATACCCCAAATGCTACTCTTTGGGTACGAGAGATGAGATCCTCTAACTAAGACTCCGCTGTCCGTCCGTTTGTTTGTTTGTCAGTTAGTCCATATATCACCAAGTTGTTTCTTATGAAACGTGATAGCTAGACAGTTGAAATTTTCACAGATGATGTATTTACTACCGTTACCGCTATTACTACTTAAATACATAATAATATAAGTATTTAAGCGGGCCTCTATTCCGCAAACACGATTTATTGACGATTTATAGATAATTAATGCACATGGCCAGTTGTTTGTTTTTTTACTACTTAAATCAATATAAACACTGGGCCCATCCATGGTTTTTTTCACAAAATTATTTAGAATTGTATTTATTATTTGTTAGAAGTAGATAACGCTAAGACAAATATTAAGTGATGCCTAAGCTACATTTTTTCTTACATTCAATAATTTCTTTTTCACTTTTTCTCTTGAAAAAAAACTAAAATAACATTTATTGCGTAATTCTAAACTCTTTACGATCTTAACCTAATCTTTTATAACGTGGAGAGCCATATTGTTTTAATATTATAATAGGAACAAAACGTTTTCAATTTCCGCCGCTTACATGATAATAAGATCTCTGATGAGAACACACGAGAATATAATTATCCCACAGAAAATTAAATCATGTGCTTGTATCTCTTTGTATTTAACGTGGCGCCGTTACGAAGTAAACCGGGCGAAAGAAAATGCTTATTCAAGTTCTTATATTTATTATTATTGAAGTCAGTTGTGGCGGAGCACATATGTGAAACGCGACAGGTAGTGGGTTTTTTTTATGAAAAAGATAAGGCAAACGAGCGTATGGATCACCAGATGGTGACTACCGTCGCCCACGCCCCGTGCAATACCAGAGGAGCTACAGGTGTGTTGCCGGCCTTTAAGGTGGGTTGGGCCGGAGCACCGGCATTACCAGAAACGCAGTGGCATAAAGCCACTACTTAACGCCGGTTTTAAATGCCGGGAATGGTAATGATCCGGTCGAGTCTGCCCATGCGTGTTGCCATTGCTGACGACGTGACTCTACCACACGTACTTTAGTCCCCTCTTACGACACCTCTAGTACCAAGATGATCCTATTCTAGGCCGGGATCACACGGCAAAAAACGGGATTGATTCCCACTCGAGGAAATAAAATATTTAATATTTTATATCCTCGCTCTGATGACGAGGCAAATTGCGGCGTTGAGCTTCGCCACTCAACATGCAATACCTCCAAATTTTTGCCAAAATTGGGGAACGGAAATTAACGATTCCCAGATCCACTACTCTAATCTGCCTACAATAAAGATGTCGTAGATTTGTAATAAAATTGAAAAATATAATTTATACAAAAAATATGCAATTTTTCCACCTCTATAATCGGTCGTATATACCTCATATACCTATATCTCTCATATACTTATACTCGTATCTCTCACACACAAAACACTCAAACATTATTGAATTCCAAAAATTACACATACATACATACATGTCAAACTAATCTCTTTTCTTTTAAATAGCAGGGTAGACAGAGGGAGCCAAGCGAACTCCACTTTCCGTTCAAACTTTAAAGAAAGTCTCTCAGCAGACTTAAAGTTGGCTAAGGTACCTAATATAGGATATTGAAAATAATTTCTAATGCGTTTTAGTAAGTACTAGTACACAATAATTTTGATGAACTCACAGTTTCTCTTCAACTATCGCCATAATTTGGGTTCATCGTCTTCCAGAAGTAGGTGTTTAATCCTCTTCAATCCATTAAATTAAAACACAATGATCAAAAATCACCTTTAACAGTTTTAAAATAAAGTTTAAAATGGAGAGGCAAAGCATCAATCTTATGTCCGCGGTCGCTCGTACTTAGCTAATGATATGATAAACTTCAATTAACATGATTACCTAATTAACAGAATTTAGAGACTTATTAATAATAGCTCCTTTCATCTTAGTAGGTGTCTCGAAAATGAAATAGATGATACACACGGACCTTTAGAACCCTTAGAACTCTATGGACCCTGCACGGACCCTCGAATTAACGTATAACGCTTAGGGCTAACCTGGGACGGGTCACAGATTCTTAGTCATTGTTCTATCTAGAGAGATTTGATATTTAATTTGAATTACTGTAATATGTATTATATTTCTGATGAGGATCTATATATATATATATATATATNTATATATATATATATATATATAGTATCTAAAAAATGGTGCCGTGAATTTAATTCAGTTGTTTGGAAAATGCTTAAAATAGAAAAACGACGACAGCGACTATAAACGCGACATGTTGTGAGCGCTTCCCACTCAAGGAAATTAAATGTTTAATATTTTTATTTCCTAGCACTGGTAACGCGCAGCGTTGAGTTCCGCCGCTCAAGGAATGCCTCCAGAACTCCGCGCCAAGTAGGCAACTGAAGTCTGTTAATATGGGAACAGTGTCTTAACACTATACAAATATTAAGTAAGTCCAATTTCAAACTACCGTGTGTAGCGCGTTACAGATAAAAGCTCGTCCCAAATATACGACCTCCTTAATGAAGTCTTTTATTCATATTTCCATATTAATTGCAAAAGAAATTTATTTAAAAAGTTATTTTATTAATGATCAGAAAGATGAGCAATGATCAGAGATTACTTTAAAGAATCCAAAGAAAGTTAATAAATCATATTTTCTTTAAATAAAGATAGATGATATAAAAAATGGGCAAGAAAAATAATATTATAATAATTGCTTAAGAATGTTTATCAATATCACGACACTCAACACGTAACACCTCCAGAGTTCGGCGGTAAATGGGGAATGTCTTACTCTAGGTTCCCAAGTTCTCTCTGCCTAATCTGCTATGTGCGGTGTAAAGCTAAAAAAGTATGGATAATTTGTTGGACAAGATCTGCTATATTAATTTTTTTCCACAAAAAATATTAAACATTTTTCACTTTTAATATTTATCTAGTACCTACTTTAAAATAAACATCAGTATTAATCAGCTTCACGTTGTATCCCGCACACATCAGGGTAGACAGAGGAAATCTATTGTCAAAACGCTCCGTTCCACTTTCCATCAAATTCTGGACGCATTGCTTGTTGAGTAGCGGGACTCAACGCCGCGCTTTGCCTCGACGCCAGAGCGAAGAAATGAAAATATTATATTATATAAATTTAAATAAGTATTTCAATTCCTCGAGTGGGGATCGAACCCACCACCAGTCATGTTTACAGTCACACTTCGTATATGGTATTAAAGAACGTTTGTTTGTCTAATTAGTAATTAATGTACTTATACAATAATATTCTACAGAAGAATTCTAATTCCATAATTTTTGTTTTTGTGAGTATACCAACATCTTTTGAAAGAATTGATTTCTGTTATCCATTTATATCTTTAACAACAAATATAATTACAAAATGTTTTATAATATTTTCACATTTTTAAGTGTTATTTCACGTTTAGGAAAGAATAATACTTTTTAGAAAGCATATAAAAATTTGACCGTCGCAAGATTTGAACGCGCGCCTTTCGGAAACTCTCCAAGTTCTGTCAAGCTCTTAGAAATCTTAGAAATCGTTAGACTGTTTCCACGAGTCGCGGGTTTAAATCCTTTTAAGTTGAAATTTTCAACGCAACGGGATTAGCATATTATAAAAAACAAAATATTATTATTTTTTTTAAGCCAGGGCTCTAGGTATGTAAGGTATAAATTTTGTTTTAACTTTAAATGAACTGACGGTACCAATTTCCGCAAAACTCGTGTGATTTAGGCCTAAATATGAAATACCGTTGAAATAGTTCACCTAAACCCGCGCGTGTACAACACCTTTAATTATGTATGTATCACGTAACATAATATTTAATCCTCGTTGATTTTAAAGAGTTGCTTAGAATATAGCTCTGAATTTAATGAATGTATTTAATTTCCGCCGAGTTCTGGAGGTATTGCGTGTTGAGTGGCAGAACTCAGCTCAACTCATGAGAAAGAAATTAAAATATAAATGTAAGCAAATATTTAATTTCCTCGAGTGAGCATCGAACCAACAACCAGTCATTTTTCAGTCATACTTTGTGCCTCTGCGCCACGACTGGCCTCTATATTGGTATTTTTCAAACTTGATAAAATCTGAAATGAAAAGGTTTTCAAGTGGCGGCCACCAATCAAATGACGTTCAGGACAGGCCCCTGACCAGGTAGACTGAAGACCTGCTTACTGTCATGTAAAATCGTTGGATGCGGGCAATGCAGGGATCCTTTAGGGTGACCTAAATGCTGCAATGGGCACAGAAAACATTGTAATGATGATAAATTCAAATAATAATTAGTACGCTTAACGCTAACGTAAATTTGATATGATTATATCAACGAGCGGGGATCGAATCCGCGATCGCCACGTTTACAGTCAGACACTATTCCTTACTAAGCCACGGCAGCTTCACTAAACGTCTACAAACATTTTAATTATGAACTGGATGTATGATGAGATGAATTACTCTTACAATGGTCGCGAGTTAGTTAAATATATATTTTTGTAGTCTAACTTTAAAGCTATTCTTAGACAGTGACCTATTTCCATCTCCATATTTTATCGTGATAAAGTCTCATTATGCGAAATGAGGGTGTTTAAAACGTACTCTACCGTCCGCACTCTCTTTCACTCCCGCTAATATTGTAATAAGGGGATGAGACAAAGAATTCCCCTTTTAAAGAATAACTACAGCTCTTTGTATTTCTATAACATAATAGATTTACTTTTTTTAGTTATTTCTCTATGTTATTTTAACCAATTTCAAAAAGTATGGTTGATTATGATATTATATTTAGACTTCAAAGCGCGTATGTTACATTTCGTATATTTGTACAAAAATTTATATGTAACTCAAAGTTCTATAGAGATTTCTTTTTGATTCACGCTGCATCACGCACATAGCTAGGTAATCATATGGAACCTAGTGTTAAAACACTCCGTTCCCATTAAGACACTTCCGTTTACCACTTTGCGCCGAATTCTGTGGTATTACGTGTTGAGTGAAGGAACTCATTAAATAAACGATGTTTTAGAAAACATACAAAAAAATAATATAGTGAGACACGTACCCGTGCCTCTTCTTTCCTTCCTAGCACTCTGCTATACGTTCTTATTAAGCTACCTCAAAATTCATGTTCGAACAATCTTAATATTAATAAGAGTAAGAAGTACCTTCACAAAGATTACATACAAACGTCCCCGAAGGTTCAATGGTGACTGTTGGAACCGCGGCCTGGCAGTTATTCACGCTGTAGAGGCGGAGCGGGGCCTTATGTTTTCTTTCCTTTTATTATAACTAACGACTGTGAATGGAAACATAGGAAGAGGTCTCAATTATAGCAATGCAAGAGAGTCGAGATTTCAGTTACTTAAATAACGTTCTGTTGATGTCCGCTGTGCCAGTTACACGTTCGAAACATTGCGTTGCGGAGCTCAACGCCGCACTTTGCATTGTTACCAGAGCAACTAAATAAAAATAATTCACTCCCCCGAGTCGGATTCGAACCTACGTATTGTTGTTACAAAAATTCTTTAGTTTAGTGTGTATGTGTTTAGTGATTTTACATTCTGATTTTAAAAATAAAATTTTCTCTGTCCACAACAATGTTATATAATAATTTATAGAATATGAATCCAGCTAGTACGTAGTGTCAATATAATATTTTGTTAATTATTGTTTCAACCGGAAAAAGAACTCATAGCTCCTTCGTTTCTCTGCAACATAGATTCAAGTGAAATAACAACAAAAACATTCCGAACTTAAAAACAGTGACTGAGATAAGCTTCTTCCTAAACAACTGTTATCAGTGAGCAGATAACGCGGGGTATACGGGCAGGGAGACACAAAGCTATTTGACGACCAAAGGTTTCTTTTTTTGGTTGTCTGTTACATTTGGTAATTACGGACCTTTTCCTTTTTTTTTCAATTGTAATGAAAAATAGAATTGGTGACGTATTCCTTTTGTATGTTCTTAATAAATTAGACATTTTATTTTAACACTCTAACTTATTGGAACTGTTTCCTCAAACAATTTTAAAGATCTTTTAGGATTTTGGATGTAAAGAAGAGTTAAATTTACCATCTGAACCGTATATAGTAACTAAAATCTCAGAAGCGTACATTTCGGTGAACTGTCTTGAATTTTTAATACATGACCAACTCAAAGGTTTTATTTTCGCATAGCAGCAGGTAGGCAGAGGAAATGGGGTCCCCATTTCCTCTGCCTACCTGCTACTATGACACTTTGTTTCCCATATGCCGCCAAATTCTTGAGACATTACGTATTGAGTGGTGGAACCCACTGCCGTGTTGTACCAGAGCGAGGGAAATGAAAATATTAAATATTTCATTTTCCCGAATAGGAATCGAACCCACAACCGTCACATTAACAGTCGCACACGTGTGCCCCTGCGCCACAAAGGGCCTCAATTATTTTTCAGTAGTATTCCACACTTAGGAAAGGTTTTTTTATTTTTTTTTTAAATATAGAAATTTTAACATTTAAGCCATATAAAAAATTTAAGCCATGATAAAAGACTTGAATGGTTTCCATAAGGTACTGGTTCAAATCCTCCTATATATATTTTTTTTATACGTTGTCTAAAAAAATATTTCTTTATTTGATGACGTATACATATTATTACTATACATACATACACCTGAATACATTATTTAATTTTGAAATTTTTTTATGTTGGAATTAAGGCACGTATCGCTTTCAATATGCTATGAATGCTGTGGAGATGCGATCTCTTCGTAGGATATGCGGAGTCAGTTTAGCTGATCGAATCCACAATGAAGAGATATACAGAATGGCAGGTACTAGCGAGGATGTCACGGTGAGAATGAAGAAGAACGTGCTCAGTTGGTTTGGGCACGTTGAACGAATGAATGATGAAAGAATGGCAAAAAAGATTTATGATGGAAAAGTGAGCGGTAAGAGAGGTAGGGGGAGACCTCGCTTGACCTTCGAAAACACAGTATCAAAGATACTGGAGGAAGGTTACGTAAAAAGGATGAAGACCCCGGAGGGTCTGTATGAAGTGGTTGATGACAGTGGACGAGGCGAAAGAGGTATGTAGAGACCGTAGCATTTGGCGCTCCGTTCTCTCTGACTACCTTGCTAGGGATAAAGCTTGAAGTTAGTTTAGTTTAGTTTAGTTTTTAATATTTTTGTACATAAAAGTCAAAGTCAAAGTCAAATAATTTTATTCAAAATAAGAAGTAACATGCTTCATTTTTTGAACGTCAAATAATTTACCACCAGTTCA
>JAAIXJ010000119.1:358050-487059 GCA_013403705.1 Heliconius hermathena | reverse complement strand
TTTAGTCTTAATAATGTAAATGCGCGTATGTGTACAATATATAGGTATTATAAGGAATAAAAAAGGAAAATCTATGGAAGTAATAAAAATACTACCTGTAAGTAAAACCTTAAATCCTAATTTATTTAATTAATTATAAATATCTTCAGAAATTCAAATAGTGGTCACTATTTGAATCTTATTTATCAGAGAAGTTGACCACCATCGTCTAGTTTATATTGAACTTGTTGAAAAAGTAAATATTATCCGTATTGATAATGATATTATCATTATATTAACTTTTAAGGAAACATAAAACTTTGAACGTAGTGGGATTTGATTCTGCGTCTCTTGGAAACCATCCAAGTGCTCTGACCAATTAAACTATACGTTTTGATATATGCTTGTTATTGCTTAATATTATATTTTTGTTACGGCTTATTAACTTATATAGTAATGCTAATTTGTATTTACAGTATACTGTTTCGCTTTCGTTGTATTTGGACTTATATAATAAATTTGAAAAAAAAACTTATCCTAAGGGTGGGATGATTATAGCCGCCACATAAAATATAAAGACAAAACTTTTTAATAAAAATAGAAAAAATGTACAGAATAAATCTGTGCAGAAAAACAAAATGCAAAATAAATTTTAAATATTAATCTAATTAACTGAGTTCTTTATGCAATTAATATATTGTATTAAGTATATTTTTGTGATAAAATTTGTGATAAATTGTCGATTGTGATAAAATATCATATAGAGATATTTGAGTGTCTATGGGATGGACATGGCTTACTTTTTTTTCGTATTTGTAATATTGTCGATATATACTAACATATTAAAATACCTTTCCATTTGACATGCAATTTATTCTGTCATGTTAATGTCATGCGCTGCCTAAAAGTTTAAAGTAACGCAAAAATTATATATTGTAACGAATGTATTATTATCTAAATTAGACTCTATGCCTCTATATATTTTCGCATAGCATTATTTATTTTTTTACTATTTTATTATAGTATAGATTATGTTTCGTATTACTTTCAATTTTAATATTTTTAAACATTTATTTAGGTTTTGTCTAGTTTTTTTTATTAATATTTTTCTTTGATTGCGTTTACCTATTATTTTTGTTCTTTAAATTAGTTAGGTATTTTTTCTGATGTTAAGAGTTTCCTTTAGTTACCTTTACTTATTTTGTTTGTTAATTTCAATTAATCAGATTTTTTTTTAATACTAAGATTTTTCTAAAGCAAAGCCGTGCGGGTCCGTTAGAAAATTATAGTTCCAAAAATGCACGCGTCCCGATTTTCACAATTATTATTAATGATGGAATCTAATCTGCTACATATTGAAGATAACATATTATAATATGACAAAGGGCGAAATATTTTGTATTCCACTCTCTGCTGAAATTCGAGACATTCCGTGTTAAGTGGTGGATCTCAACCCTTTATTCTTATCGCTTTTTAAAAAGGTAAAAATGCGACGAATGCCGCGAATAAAATTTGTGCAATTTACGGCCCTAATGCGGTATCAATAAGAGTAGCACAAATGTCGTTCAAGCGTTTCAAGTCTAGAAATTTTTGTGTGAAAGATGAGGTTCGCTCTGGACGCCCTGTGACAGATAAAATCAGTTCCATCTTTGAGAAAGTGGAGCAAGATCGACATATTAGTAGCTACGACATTGCTTGAGAACTGGATGTTGATCATAAAACAGTTTTACGTCATTTACGAGACTACCACATGATCTCACTGAGAGAAACCTAATGTAATGAGTTTCCATTTGTGATTATTTGTTGAAATGTAACAATTCCGAACCATTTCTTAAACAGTTGATTACTGGTGATAAAAAATGTGTGACTTACGATAAGAATGTGCGATAAAGATCATGGTCGAAGCATGAATAAGCCCCACAGACCGTGGCAAACCGTGAACAAAGTAAATATGTGTATAGTGGGATTGGAAAGTGGTCATCTACTATGACCTTTAGCCACCGGGTAAAACTATCGATTCTGACGTGTACTGTCAGCAACTGATGAGGTTAAAAAAAGCTATTAAGAAAAACCGGCCGGAGCTGGTGAATAGGAAAGGCGTGGTGTTGCGCCATGACAAAGCCAGACCGTACTCATCTACGCATTATAGCCACTCAGCAAAAATTGAGAGAGCTTGGCTGCGATGTGTTGATGCATCCTCCGTATAGCCCTGACCTTTCTCCATCAGATTTCCACATGTTTTGATCATTGCAGAACTCTTTAGGAAGCATAAAGCTAACCTCAAAAGGATACTGTGAACACTACCTGTCTGATTTTTTATCAAAAATCTAAAAATTTCTACAGGAATGGAATCATGGCACTACCCATAAGATGGCAACAAGTCATCGATCAAAACGGCACATACCTATTATAAATAAAGACTAAGCGGGCGAAGCCGCGTTTGAGACTCTAATATTTTTATATTAATAGAAAATAATATATTTTCCTTATTTTGTTTAAAATAGAAAACCATAAACATTCCACAAATGTAAACGGGCTTTGGTATTCAAAAATGTCAAACACAAACCTCAAGATTGAAAAGTGGAAAGCAAAATTGTATTCACGACAAAGGAATACTGGGAACTTGGTGAGATGTTTTATTGAATTTCAAAGGCGAAATATGCTAGTTATATTGTAATTCTTATTTTTGTAAGAGTAGAGTTTAAAATCCAATGGATTTGTGATGATTTAACAGCCTGGCTCGAATATTTCCACCGATTTCATTTCATTTGATCTGTAAATCGTATGCCAGTCAATATCTTCATTTTGGACTGACTTTCTTGTATTCATGACTAAATATAGGTGAAAATTGTATATTTTTTTCTCAAGATACTTCTATAAACTTTTCGATTACTTGTTGTTGAATATCAAAAAAGCAAAGTAAAACAATAGTTGAGGCCGTCGTGACAAAGCGACATTACGTTTTTGTTTGTACTGTTGTGGGTTCGATTCCCATTAAGGTAATCTCACTCTCGTAAAAGAAAAAAGGGGATCGTTGTCTTCCGCTCTTTAAAACGTAATGTCTCGAAAATTTGGTGGTAAATGAGATATGGAGTGTTTTGTAACTAGGTTCCCATAGCCTACTCTAGTATATGTGACATTCTATGGGTATTTAAATAATATACTTCTTTATCGTATAGCACAAGAATATAGAAAACACTAACCTTTATTAATGAAAGTCGATCTAAATTGCCGACGGGGCAATAAACCGCGACATTGAACTGTTACACTCGAACACCGCCAGATACGATCCGATACTAATAAATATTAGTTACAGGCGTTTGTATGACGTAAAACGTTATATCTTCAATTTTATTTTCTATGTCTCTTGTTTTTATTAGGAATAAAAAACAATTGTAGAAAGTTAGATATATTATTATGATTTTTTTTATTTTTAAAATGCAAAGTATACGTTTTTTATAAAAAAAAAGTGGAAGGTCAAATTTTACATTTTTATACGTTTTTGTGGACAATAAGTTAGTGAAAAAAAACGATACCACGAAATCGTATATCTTAAAATTTTCTGTAAAAAAATGCTTGTATACTTTTTATAAAAAAATGCTTGTATACTTTTTTTCCTAATTAAATTACCATTTTTGATGTATAGTGAAACAAGGCGCAGAATAAGTGTTTTAACACACAAGGCATCTTTAATATTTTATTTTTAACATTTTTTTAACCAAAATACAAGGTTTTTGCCAAATTTCAGCTCTGTGTATTTTTTCGGTATTTCACCATTAAAGATAATGGTATTAAAGATAATAGTTCACTAAACCGTACTTACTAATAGTACATTGGCAGGGTAGCCAGAGGGAACCGTAAAGACACCCCGTTCCCCGCTTTAAGCGGTATTTTTCGAGGCACTGCGTGTTGATTGGCGGATCTCAACGCCGGGCTTTTATCTTCTTTGTGCCAGAGCGAAGAAATATTAATAAAAAAGAATAAAATATTAATAAATAATAATTCATAACACCGAGTGGGGATCGAATTGTCTCGTTACATTCACACCTTTGTTCTCCTGCGCCACGACGGCCTCAAGTTTTTCGTTAAGATATATATATTTAAAAATTTAATTTTATAATATTATATAAAGAAAAGCAAAAATATAGATAATTATTTAGTCAAAATAATTATCTATATTGCAAATTTGTAGCTAGTAAAAGTAACCACCTTTTCATCGATTTAAAATGTTATCTAAAAACCCAGAGGCATTTCTATAAAGAATGGAATGTTCAAAGTAGATAACAAGCCTTTTGAGAATAAATTCCAATATTTGAATGAAAACTTAATGTTAATTTCAGGAAAGAATTTTGTTTCTTAATTTAGGTAATAACAGGTAAATAGGTAATAGTAGGTAAATAGTAACAATGTGTCTTAATGGAAACGGAGTGTTTTAACACTAGGTTCCCAGGTACCCTCTGCTTCACGCTGTACAGCGCAAATAGCATGGTACTGCTTAAAAAACAATATTGGTATAATACAACAAAAATATTGGTACAATACAAGAAATATTAAATGACAAATTATAGCTTGCAAACTCGTTTGTGTGGACTGCAAAACGTTGTGTGCGACGTATAATAAGCTATGAAGCAGGTTGTATTAATTCTATTGTGAATAATATGCAGCATTCAGCTCCTCTACGCAATATCTCAAATTCAGGGAAAAAGAGAATAAAACGCAATGCCTGTTAGTTCAATCCTCAAACTAGGGAATTAATATTAATTTTATCACTCTGTCTTATCAGCGGCGGCGTTGTGTTCCGCTGATCAACGCGCAATGTCTCTAATTCAGGCTAAAAATTAAAAACAACACACTCTTGATAACAACTAGATTTCTCTGCTAGTCAATATCATGGGTGAATATGCTGAAAATCATAACATATTATTAACTAAAACTTACCTCATTCATATAATGCCAAGCTTGACACGCACGCACAGGACTCAGAGGCTTGTAATGGTTTCCAAAGGTATACATATAGAACAACCATGGTGCTGGGAAGAGCATGGTGAACATATCACAGAGGGCCATCGCCATGAGGACCACGTTTGTCGGAGTTCTCATATGACGACGTGATAATACCACCACTATCAGTGTGTTTGCTACAGTTGTGGTTGCTAGCAGGAATGGCGCGATGTATCTGAAACAAATGTGAGAAATTAAGTAAGAGAATATAATTTGAATACATCTGTAGTAATAATGAAGAAACATTTTTTTTTAATTGGGATAATTAAAAAGTATTAAAAGTATTATTAATATAAAAACTATTTATGGTGAGAGAGAAGCAAGGGGAGAAATCAGTGGTTCGACAACACAGCTGCGCAGCGCAGATGCTACTGGAGGACAGAGAACAAAGATATTTTGTAAGAGCCATATGCAACTAGTCTAAACTAGCTTCAGGCTGTATTCCTAACCTTGTAGTCAGAGAGAACGGAGCGACAAACGCTACGGTCTCTAAATATCTCTTTCGCCTCGCCCACTGTCAACCTCTTTATACATGCCCTCCGGGGGTCCTCATGCATTTTACGTGACCTTCCTCCAGTATCTATGATACTATGTTTTCGAAGGTCAAGCGAGGTCTTTCCCTACCTCTCTTCCTGCTCACTTTTCCGTCATAAATCGTTTTTTGCCATATCATGAAAGGCGGAGGACGAGGCTACAAATAGCATATGTAACTATAATATCTAAATATATTTTAACACAAGAAAAACGTCTAAATATGTAAACAGGTGGGCATTTTTGAAGTCATCAACAAGAACTAAAAGTTTCTACATATATAATTTCTTTTAACGTCCTTACTTTTAATTCAAAAGGAAAGAAGACCTAAATTTATAAAAATAAATGTGTCACATGGATATTTTTTTATAGTGAGAACCCAAGTGGCTAAAATGGCTGTTTTATTTTCTTACTATATATGGTTTTCAATATCAAGCTATTGCATAAAGCGCTCTATTGAATTTTACATCGCAGCCCGTTCCTTGCCTATATTAGTTTTTCAAGTACCAATAATGTGTGGAGATTTACAGCTAGTATATTCTATGCTTTATTAAATAATTTTTTCATGTAATTTTTTTCATCTCTTAAAATAAGTTTCCGGTGTATTTTTTGGTTCTGTTCTGCATATAGCAGTATGCATAGAGAACTTAGTGTCTAGACACTCCGCTCTACGCTGTCCACCCGAATTTTCATGATATTGCGAGATGTGTGCCGAGATTTAACGCTATTATTTGTCTGTTAAAATTGGATAATATTTGGGCATTGGTCATGATGATTTATTTAGGCTTCTAAGCACGTGTGCTAAATTTTATGAGTCAGTGCTTCTAAGGACGTGTGATTTTAAATACAATTCTTTATTGTCCATTACGTTCAAACAGTAGGTATATTAAGTGGTGGATCAAACGCCCTTTGTTCTTACCAAGTCTATATGTAGAGCAATGTACAATGCGCAGTTTAACTTAAAGAATAGCATTATTTATATGAGAGGAAGCAAGATTACGAGATAGGAACAGACTGGGTGAAAGTTGTGTAATTTTTTTTCAAATTAAAACACAAGAGTAAGAGTATTACTGTAGCATAGTGGTTATGGCTTCAAATCGAAGTTAAGTATGGCTTGGAACATACTCGTAAGTATTATTTTTAAACATTTAGTCTGAAAACTGAGGCCAAAGAAACAATTAAACTTTTGGTGGCCAAATAGAAAAAAAAGTGTTGCTGTATTTTTCTGTATGTAGATATTTAAACTTATTCATCGTGATCCATACAAAATAAACATAAAACAGTTTCTATACGTATAACATTTATATACTTCCGACGACGAGGCCAGTTGTGGCGCAGCGGCACGAGGTGTTACTGTAAAACCGAATGGTTGTGGGTTCGATTCCCACTCGAGGAGATGAAATATTTACTTAAATTTATATTTCCATTTCTTCGCTCTAGTGTCGAGGTTAAGCGCGGCGTTCTGCCACTCAATACGCAATGCCTCCAGAATTCGGCAGAAAGTGGGGAACGGAGTGTCTTAACAGTACGTTCCCTCTGCCTATCCTGCTGTGTGCGGGATACAGCGTGACGCTGATTTAATTTAATTTGATTTCATTTTTAATATACTTAAGTATATGTATGTATAATACAGAAGGGTTGAGAGAAACTTTATTGTCTTATAATCTACATTTATATCACATCATAAAGTATAGAAATTGACACTTTTCCATTTGAGAGGGCACATTTATTTTATCTGAATTTTATACGTCAGTACAGTTATTGGCTTTGATTGTGAGAATAAAATGTCTAATATTATTATAAAACCACCAAGCAGCTTCATGTTTAGGCAGAGGGAACCTATTGTTAAGACACTCTGTTCCTCACTGCCCTATTTTCGAAACGTAGCGAGTTGAATGGTGGAATTCAATGTCTCGGTTTGTTTTGTTAACATGAAAATTATTAATTCCCCTAAACGAGAGTCAATCCCACAACTATCGCGTTACAGTCAGCTGTGCCGCTGTGCCTAAACAAAATATTGCAAGGCTCAATAATATATTAAATGATTTCTAAAAACAAAATCTAGGTTTAAGTGTATGAAATATAATAAAAACTACTTACCCATACATAGGTTCAGCATAGTTAATAGGAAACTCGCAGGTAACATTCAAATACGCGCGCGAATAATTCGACGAACAAAAGTCATCCGATGTGAAATTAGTAAATTCAAATATGTCCGATTGATTCTCATTATAACTATAATTAAGTTTCGGTATTTGTTCCGGAAATTTATCTTCTTTTCTCGTTATATTGTTTTGTACGCTAAAAAACTCTGTCCAGTCGTCCGGCGTCGCCATTTTGTTTGTTTAATCTGTTATCTGACACTCGACAATGACATGGCTGGTTTTAAATCTTTTTTTGTGTGGATAAGGCTTCACGTTATTCTTCCATAGCTTTATCTGTGGACAAAAAAGAAAATATTATTATATGATTACATTTGGATATTAAAATACATAGAGGCTGTCGTGGCGCCGTGATATACCATTTGAATATAAAGGCAATGGTTGTAACTTCGATCGCAACTGGGAGAAACAACTATATTTATTTTATTTTCGTTTTTTAACTTCACACTGTATAGCAGGGCGGATGCTATACAGTGTGAAGTTATTTGGAGAGGCTATTTGGAAACTAAATGTTAAGACACTCGGTCTCCATTATAATACTTCTGTTTCCTAACTTTCATTGAATTCTGGAGGCATTGGTGTTGAGTGGCAGGGCCCAGCGCCACGCTTTGCTCCGAATAGGAATCGAACCCACAACCGTTGCGTTTACAGCCACACGCTTGTGGTCCTGCCCCATAACTGACTATTATATTCAAATGCTACATACTATATTTAAAAATCAGCTTCACGCTGTATCCCGCACACAGCAGGAAACCTCATGTTAAGACACTCCGTTCCCCATTGAAGTGAATAATGCACAAGATCAAATAAATATTTCAAATGTTTTTTTTTTATTATAAATTTCCTTCTTTCATTGTACGTACCATTACTTTTTACGTATATTACATTTTACGTAAATAATAACAAAAAAAAACCTTTTTTAATTATTTGACATAAAAAAGTCTTTCAATTTTCTATTCATTCTAGAATTCTGAACGAGGTGTTGAGGGCAGTGAACACATGAATAGTTTTTGATAGTATGAAAGAGTTGATAGTTCTATGTAAGAGTTCATATATTCGCAAACAGGTATTTTTTACGTACACTTTTTGCTACCAGAATTTAGTTTGTAAGTTACGAAATTGCCAATTTTAGGATTTTTTTGAGAATATTCTATTTTCAATTCTAAAGGTGTTGGTGCAAAAAGAACGGTTTTTTCTTGCTTCACAGTGTGTTCCGCATATAACAGGTTAAACCTGTTTAACCTGTTATATGCGGGACACACTGGGAACCTGAGAATCTAATATTTAGACACTCTGTTCCCATTAATTTTAATGTAACGAAAGTATCTACTTTCTTTCTCCATTTTCCACCAAATTCTGACATTGCGTGTTGAGTGGCGGAACTCAACGCCGCACTTTGTCTCGTTATCCACAACCTGTCACGTTCAGTTACACGCTTGTGCCCATGCGTCGTGTTTATACAACAAAATCTAAATAACATTAGTAGCAGCAAAAGTTATTGCCACTAAAATTTTTAAACGCTAGCGTGACGTAGTGTAAGTATCTAACTGACGGTTGTGGGTTCGACCCCAGTCCCCAGAGAATAAATTAATTTTCATTTCCTCGAAGTGAATATACGAAGTGTCTTAACACTATGCTATCTTCGTTTACCTACATGATATAATAATAAATTAAAGCTAATAAAAAAATCCTACCTATTATACAAAGTAACTCACGTTTCAGATAAAATTTAGTAATATTTGTTCTAAATATGAATAGTTTTGACATACGAATATAACGCTATCATGGCCTCAAATATTTCACTGTGCGTATTGCGTTTGCTTTATTGTAACTATCCAAAGTTATTTAATTCCAAGTTATTTCATACTGTTACGTGGTAAGAGCATTTTGAGTTAAACTCCTGAGAAGAGATATTAGTAAAGACTTTGAAGATCGCCTTTGAACTCAAGATACTAACATTAGTGTCCTGCATTGTAATATCTAGATAGAACCATTTATTTTTTTATTTTTGTTTTCTTTTATACACAGGGGAATTATTTAAAATTTCCATTTCCTCACTCTGACAACTAGTCGGAATGGTTTGTATTTATTAAATAGACTGACTGGACTAGCTGTGCCTACCCAGCATTTTGCAGAAGCTGAAAAGAGATCAATATTAATATTTACTTCTATAGATAACTAGATTTTAACTTGCTGCCACGGTCATATACATAAACAACAAAAGTTATGTATGACATGTGCCCGGTAACTCTAATTGCGAGTACACTGGAATACATTGAAACGTTTGACGTGACCAAAAATGTCTGTATTTGGTCATCAACGTAACAATATCCTTTCAATTCGAGTCAGTAGTTCCTGATATTAAAGCATTCAACCAAACAAAATCTTCAGTTTATAATATTAGTATATATAGATACAAAATCTTCGCGAACACGTACGGTTACACTTGCTAAAACTTCCATATCTCATCTAAACACGTCTCGTGGAGATTACATCGAGGTTCATATGTATTATATCTTTTCACGTGAAAGTTTGTCGCGTTGCGAAAGAGCCTGAAAGGAATATTTTACTAGGGGATAAGTTTTTTGACGTCGTGGCGTAGTGGTACATCGTCTGCCTGTGAACGTGCCGGTTATGGGTTCGATTCAACTTCTGGAGATTTAATTATTTTCATTTCCTCACTCTGGCATTTTCAATTTCTGCCATTCAACACGCAATGTTTCGAAAGTTTGAATGGATTGTTTTTTTTACGGGAAGACAAAGCAAACGGGCGTAAGAGTCATTGGTGTTAAGTGATTACCAAAGATGCGTTGTCGGCCTTTAAGATAGATGTGCTTTATGAAGGTACCCATGTCTTATTGACAAAAGTTGTGTGGTACGTAGAAGGATTCCTCACAGTAGTAGAGTCATGTATCCAGGTGGTGAAATTAAGTAGGAAATTAAATGTGCATATTTTTCTAATATGGATAAGCCGTAGCGGGACTCTAGCTGAATAATATACCATTGTTACTGCTAAGACGGTAGTAATTTTTTTTCTGGAAAGTGGTAAGAGAGGTAAGGAGAGACCTCGGTTGATCTTCGAATACACAGAGTCAAGGATACTAGAGGAAGTTCATGATAACTAAAGAAACGCTGGCCGATATGTATGATGGGGTTGATAACAGTAGACGACGAGAAAGAGGTATGCGCCAAACCTTATGTTTGGCACTCTATTCTCACTGACAACTGCTAGGGATGAAGTGTAAAAAAATACAAATTACAAAAAATTCTTAAATTAAATGTTTTATAACTTTACGTTTTAACGTTTACAGCAGGGTTAGCGAAGAAGTTATTCCGATTGCGGGTTTCCACAGGGGTCAGTTTTTTGCCCGATACTTTGGAACCTCGGCTATGATTGGCTCCTGCGTGGTCGTCTTCCCCCTGGGGTGAGTGTCATCTGTTATGCGGATCTATCTAATCATTCTGGCAGAGAGAACCTAGTGTTAAAACTCTCCGTTTCCAATACACCGCCCAATTATTGAGGCATTGCGTTTCGAGTGGCGTAATCCAACGCCACTTTAAGAGTTTTAGCTATTTTAATTACACAAAGATATAATAAAATATACCACCTTATAAAACGTCTCATATCTCAAAGATCTCGGGTATGTCCGCATTCTGATGTATCGCTATTTATTAATTACGATCAATTGCGTTAATAAAAATGTTAGATGAGAATGTGAAGAAGGCATTATGAAAAATTTAATAATATAAGCCATTGTACTGCACTTGGATGTATTTAGCTATATAAAAGATGTCAGTACAATATTTGTACAATCTAGGAATGGAATTTACATGTAAAATTGAAATAATTTAAATGCATTATGCATTTAAATGCATTTGCGTATTGTTTTATCTTTATCTATACTTATAATAAATCTGTAGAAAAGTCGTTTCTGTACATTGAAAATATTTAAAAAAAAATTGCTAGGGTGTTAAAGGATAATTAACANAAATAATATCGTGAGTACTTATCCAAATCAATTAATTAATAATTAAGGCTGTTTGTAATATACATATTTCTTAAATGAATAATCATGTAATTCAAGCGGGCAAAGCCGCGAGCAGGCCGCTAGTATATAATATATTAGTATTGTTCTTTATACAAAAAAGGGTAAAACGGCAGCCTATTACTAAGACTTAGCTGTCCGTCTGTCCACGGTTAATAAGATATAATTTGACCTGACTGTATCTCTTGAATTTTTCATTGATGTATTTCCATTGCCACTACGACAAATATTTGAAACAACGACAACAAACGTGATTTTTTTGTAGTTTTAGGTTCCCTTTATAGGATCACATTGTTGTCCGTTTATCTTATTACGGATTGTTAATTATTTACATAATTTTTTTTATTACAGTAAACAAAGTGATCAATGAGGTTCTAAAATAAGAAAAATTGGATTATTATCTGTAATGTAACTTTCGGATACATTTTACCCAAATTAAATCATTTCAGATGTTTCGACTTACCAAGGTCATACCTAAATTATTATTAAGTGGCGAAGTTTGTTTGTTCATCAACTGATTTCTCTGGAACATCTGTGATCGAGTTTACTTTGTCAGTTTGGTTGAAGATAGCTGAATATTGATAAAGCGTTGTTGGCAAAAGCTAAGAAATTTAACGCTTACGTTGATTCTAAGGCTCTTGTCTTGGAAAACAATTAATTTAAATAATTTGATTTATAATTTATGGAAGTGCGTAACCCGTTCAGGGTTTCGCGTGAATTTTAATATTGTTAGATAGAAAAGGACATACTTATGTTTTTTTTTCATTTGAGGCCGTTGTAGCGCAGGGGCACAAGCGTACGACTGTAAACGCAACAGTTGTGGGTTAAATTCCCACTCGGGGGAATAAAATATGTAATATTTTCATTTTTCTTGCTCTGGTAACAAGGTATTGACTTACGTCGTCGCGAAAAGTGGGAAACAAATGTGTCTTAACGGAGAACGGAGGGTCTTAACACTAGGTTCTCAGGTTCTCCTCCTACGTACTATAAAAAAATAATAATAAGTTAAACAATAATTAACGTCTCTAAGTGTAGCTCTCATGCCAAAGGTAATTTACTTTGATTTAGTTATAGTGTATAACTGACAAATTGTAGAAGGGTATTGTATTATCCTGTTAATATCTTACACATAACGAGGCAAATTAATCAAGACAACACAATGGAGGGCAAGTTATATGGGTTAAGTCAGTAATGACGAATAATACTGTCCTTAAAGTGAATTAAATTAATAGTCTACCCTAATTTCAAAGCTGCATGTCGAGTTCGCGGAACTCAACGCCACGTTTTATCTACCGGAGCGTTCCTCCGAAAAAAAGAACCCTTATAAGATCACTTTATTGTCCGTCTGTCTGTATGTCTGTCAAGAGCCTTTATCTCAGGAACGTTTGAAAATATCGAGTAGAAATCCAAATTATTTACTTAGATCTACGACCCCATGATTTCCTAAAAAAACGTATTTCTACGTTTACTTAAAAAAAACAAATATTTCGACACTATAAAGGGAAACAAAATTAATAGGGTACTTCTAGTTAAAAGCTAGCTAGGCAGCAGCTAGCATCTATAGGTAGAATTCAGGAAAAATCTGAAAACTTTACATTTGTGGTTAAATCCTAAAAGAATATTTTAATATTTCTCCAGAATTCGGTGAAAACTAGAATAGACTAGAGAACGGAAATATCTTAATGAGAATGGAGTGTTTTAACACTTCGCCCAAGTTCCCTCTACCTGCGTGGAATATGGCGTGAAGCTCAAAAAAAGTTTATGAAGAAGTAAAACTCAATAATTAAAATACTTGTAATAGAAGAACAAAATTAAAAATATGCTTCTATCTTAATAGCATTCTTGATCTATTTAACAACAATATAATTTTTGATAGTATTAACCGTATTGAATACCTGAACTTTTTATCATACTTTGATATTTTCATTTAATTACGTTACAATAACATTTTTGGACTGTTTGAAATATTACAGGAGACGCAATAAAAGTTTCTTGTAAAAGTCTTGATATTTTACCTTGACAAGGTTAACTTTAAAAAAAAAAGATAATAATAAAAGAATGAACCTGGACCCATAATTGTATCAGGATAACTTTAGACATTTTCCATAACGACTTATGCTTGGTTGCAAATTGTTACAAAAGTTATATTTTTCTTTTTCATACAATTAAAGCTTCAAAGGGGATTTATATTTTGAAATATCGTTTCCGTACAAAAATCACTTTGATCTGACAGATTCGAGTTTCGTATTTCTTTGGGCAACGAAGCTATTGAACCTTTCTGAACTATGATATTTTAATTGACATTTATAATTTTTTTTTGTTTCACATAAAATATTTTTGTTAACAATGCTAGTAAAAGTGTAGTCCGTAACTTCTGCTATTTTCCATTCCCGTTGCTTTTTACTTACTGTAAAGGCGATGGTTGGGGGTTCGATAACCACTCAGAAGATTGTTTTTGTCCCTTGTAAGATGAAGCGGTGTGTTGTGTTCTACCAATCAACACGCAATGTCTTGAGCCTTAGGTTCCCTCTGCCTACCTTGCTATTTGCGGAATACAATGTGGAGTTAAAAAAATAATTTTTAACAAAAAAAACGACTTCAAACAACAAAGTAAAAAGTAAAAAAATATTACATAAAGTAAACCGAACTTTGATTTTATTAAATAAAAATAATTAAAAAAAGATTTTATAATTTGGAAGTCGGTACCAAGTAAATCAAACAGGCTTAGTAATTGGATATTGTAGTAAGGTTGTTGTAGCATTAGCTTCTTGCGCTTCTCAAACGAGGTAGTGGTTGTCCTTCGTAAAACTTCAATCCTAATTAAGTATAATTTTTGTACAAACTATCATTTTCGCATATTGACAAGAACATATGTACGTGAAAAATATTCGAGCGAATTGGGAACCTCTCCCTTTTTTGCAGTCAGTTGAAAATGAGAACATCCTTTTTTTGAAGTCGGTTGAAAAGAAATGCAGCGATGAGGAATCTCACTTCTGACACCAATTTTAACAATGTTTTTCCTTGTAACTATTACAGTACAATTATATTTTTTTACCAAAACAAAACAAACATTTTCAATCTCAACCGAATCCCATTATCAGAACCAAACCGAACTTTCACCAAACAATCCTTGAAGTGTATCCTTTCAAATGAAAAAAAGAATCATCGGAATCGGTTGGCGTGATATTAAGTTATTCATTCATTTGTCGCGTATATTTAGGTATAATAAAAAGCATGAAACGATAAGACTTATGTGATTTTCTCATAGATACCATTGTAAAAAAATAATTTAAAAATGGATCCACACGGGAAGCACTAGCTTTCAAATAAAAAAAATCATCAAAATCGGTTCACCCAGTCAAAAGTTCTGAGGTAACAAACATAGAAAAACAGTCGAATTGATAACCTCCTTTTCTTACAGAAGTCGGTTAAAAATAAGCATGTAAGCAAATAATGAACATTGCTTTATATAAAATAGAAGGAGTAAACGAAGAAAGTAGTGACTATTCATTAATATTCTCTTCAAATCTTCATTTTTAAACGATAATTTGTACTCTAACTTATCTTTTTTTTATAGCTTCACGCTGTATCCCGCATATAGCAGGTTATTCAGTGAGAACCTAATGTTAAAGAAATGATAATGGGGAGCGGTAGTGTCTTAATGGAATGGACACTCCGTCCACTTGCATTTTGTATAAAATAAAGGATGTTCACACGACAGTAAAGGTGTTTGCCTATTCACATAGCGCTTTTCTCATAACATTTTAAAGCAACTTTGTATACAGTGTTGTTGTTATTACCCTGAAATATAATGTATAAAGTTTAATATCATTTGTATAGTTGTTTCACTGCTACCGTTTGAACAAATCCATTCTATACCGCAATGCCCATAATATTTTAATAAAACAATCGAGACATTATGTACATTTAATATATTTGCAAAAAAAACAACGCAGGGTTTAAATAAAAAAATATTTATAAAAACTAAAACCCCGACTGCGTAAAACTAAAAAAAAAAATAAACAAGCCCAATAGTTTATTAAGATTAATAAAAAATTTGCAATACGTGCTGGGGAAACCAATTCTAACTACTAACCACAAATAGAAAAGTAAAGAAACAAAACAATTTTTTTCCAAGCAAATTATTGTATTCAAGAATGTTGAGTTTCACCACCGAACACTTAATATCTCAATTCGGGCGAAAAGTGGAGAAATACATATCTTAATAACGCCGCTGTACGGGATAAAGCGGAAAGCTGAAAAAAGATGACTTAATTGCGTTTAGTCTTAGCTATTCTGTTTTTTCTTAGCTTCGCGCTGTATCCCCCATAAAGCAGGGTAGGCAGAGGGAAAATAGTGTCAAGACACTCCTTACTTCCCTTTTCGCCGAATTTTTCGAGAGCTTGCGTGCTGAGTGTCGAAACTCAACGGCGAACCCGACGAAACAGAACGTAAATATTAAATCAAATCAAAAGTCAAATAATTTGTCAGATTTTAATAAATAATAATTGATTCCCCTAAGCGGGGATCGCACCCGCAACCGTCGCGTATAGCCTGAAATTCTATATTGTACTTTAATTATTTCATAACTTATAGAATGTTGTATTGAGGACGTCGTAGAGCAGAAGGACAGCGTGTGACTGTTAATGCGGTGGTTATAGGTTAATAAATTATTTTGATTTCCTCGCCCCTGTAACAAGACAAATGTGGCGTTTAGCTCCGCCAGTATATACACGACATCTTGAAAACTCTTCGGTAAGTATATTAACACTAAGTTCCGTCTGCCTATATTGCTATTTGCGGGATACAGCGTGAAGCTACTTTTTTAAACTTAATAAAAGAATTGAATCCAGGATTTTTTGATTAACAGCTGAACAAATTGGGTCCTCAATCGATATACCAATTCAATTTCATTGTTATATCTAACGAGGCAGTGAATAGAGGTGCTAGAGCGATATCGCCTTCCTATTGACATTATCACTGAAACTTACATATTCGAGAGGAAGTATACTATAAAAGGAAGATCAATAGTTATTAAAGTATGAATTTTTAATTAAAAACTTTCGTGTAGAGTGTTTTTGTCATCACCACTTTAAATGAAAAAGTGATTTTTTCAACAAAATAATTATTTATTGAGGCCCGTCGTGGCTCAGCGGCACGAGGTGTGACTGTAAAACCGGCTGGTTGTGGGTTCGATCCCCACTCGAGGAGATGAAATATTTACTTAAATTTATATTTCCATTTCTTCGCTCTGGTGTCGAGGTTAAGCGCGGCGTTGAGTTCTGCCACTCAACACGCAATGCCTCCAAAATTTGGCAGAAAGTGGGGAACGGAGTGTCTTAACACTAGGTTCCCTCTTCCTACCCTGCTGTGTGCGGGATACAGCGTGAAGCTGATAAAAAAAAAATATTATTAAAGTTATCATTATAAAATAAAGCGCCATTTGTCAAGAATGACGCACACAGATACAAACCTATCAAAGCGATTACGGCGCACACGCCTCATTCACGAAATGAAGTCGTAGGTAATGGCGGCGATGTTAAATTGCGTAAAATAGAACGAGAGATATCCTTTTCTCGTTCTGGTATGTTTTTTGAGAATGAAAAGTGGCAGATCGGCAAAATTTAGTAGTTTTGGTAGTAGTAAGTGTTTACGTTATTGGTATCTATTCGTAACTGCGTCACACGAAATACAGTGTGGATAAAAATCGTGAAATAAAAAAAAATCTTACGTCTTAGCTGTTGAGATATCTTTGAATAATTTCTTTAGGTATGGGTTTGAAATATTTTATCCTATATATGCTATATGCTGCTCCCGTAAAAGGAGCGCAGACGCTTCCACCCTGTATATATTCTAATACCTTTAAGAATATGTGTACAAAGTTTTATGATAATCGGTTGAGTAGTTTTGGCGTGAAAGCGTAACAAATAAACTTACATTCACCTTTCGAAATATAATATTAATATGATGATGGTTATACATGTTAGTCTGTACATTATACAATACCGTAACAACAAATTTTATACAATAAACGCTTATACAACTGGTAGTTTAAAATGGCACAAATTACTTAATTGAAATAATCCTATAATCTGGGTCTTGATGTTTATGTGATGGCGGTTGTTCATAAAATCTTGTAAACCTATTGTTGGCTTTCAAATAATCGTACTATTGTTTCGTACTATATATATTATTGTATCGTTCTATTGTTGTTCTATTGTGAGTTCCGCTACTCAACACGCAATGCCTTCAGAACTCGGTGGAAAGTGAGGAACGGAGTGTCTTAACACTAGGCTCCTTCTGCCTAATCTACTGTGTGCGGGATACAGCGTGAAGCTAATTTGATTTGACTTGTACTATTGTTACTTTTAGAAATTAGAAATGGGTCTTAATGGGGCTGCGGGGAGTCTTAATTATTAAAAAAGAGCTTCTAGAAATTCCTCATGAATTTTTCGTTCACAGAAACGAAATTGCGGGCTGCCACGAGTTCTTTATAAATAAAAAATGTGGCAATTCTGTCAACACAATGGTCAAATAATATAAAACATTTTTATAACAGCTTTGATATCAAAAATCGTATCTTTTTCAACAATAAATACAAATCAAATCCCTTTCGGTTTAATGTAACGTAAATTTGATGCGTACGCTCCTTTTGTAGGTTGTATTTCCATTTACTGTGTCATTGAGGCGTGTTTAAAAATCCATTTACACTTGTAGAGAATATTTGTACTAACAATATTTTTTTTATCATTGTCTAGTTAGAGATAATGCGACGTTAGGTTCTGCCACTTAACTGCATGTTGGATGATTGCATTCAAGCAAGAACGGAGTATATCCATCTTTTCTTCATCAATATATTATGTCTATGATTCATTATTTAAAATTATCGTTCTATTCTTAGGAAAGTAGGAAACGAAATACTTATTAGAAAACGTAAAAAAAATTAAGCTTAGGTACCGAAACTTCAAACCCGCACCTTCAGGAAACCATCCAAGCGCTCTGACCAACAAGCTATAAGCGTTTCAAGCACATCAAGCGTCAACCATACGACGAAACTCTTAAAAATAATATTTTTAATAATCTATATTAAGTTGCAGACTAGCGGGCCGCAAGCGGCTTCGCCCGCTTAAGTTTCATGGTTATTGATCTAATAAACAGAATCGACTGACAACCGTAATGACTTCTAATATGATTTTTATTACTTTAATCTGTAATATTCTAATATGTTTTTTTTACTACTTTGTTGTTATTTGATATTTATAAAAATATGCCATGACTTGCCTCAATATTCTAATCTAAAAGGAAAATTTTATCAAAAAGCTATATTATCGACTGTAAAGGATTCTAACTAGGTTTTATCCTAGATAATACAATAACCCGCTCAAAGTTAGTGACGGAATAACTACGTTAACCGTCCCTCTCTCTGGTGAACAGAGTTCACTTAGTTAAATTTATTAAAGTTATCCCAAAGATAGGTAGCGAATCGGAGATAAAGAAAGTTTATTTAAATAAATTTATTATAAACTAGCGGCCCCCGTGCTGCTACGCCCGCTTGAATGTATGATAATGTATAATATGATATTCGAATGTTTATTAAGTGTATTTAAAAAAAACCGGCCAAGCGCGAGTCGGACTCGTTCACTGAGTGTGTTCTACAGACAGACAATCTTTTTTGAGGTACAGGATCTTAAAAATTGATATTTTTTTTAGTTTGGTTATTTAAAACATTAATTTAATTAATTTACAAAAAAAATAAAAAATAATTAAATTTGATCAGCTTCACGCTGTATCCTCATATGGAGAGGGACCCTAGTGTTAAGACACTCCGTTCCCCACTTCTTTAAGCCGAATTTTACGAGGCATCGCGTATTGAGTGGCGGAACTCAACGCCACTCCTTGTTACCAAAGAAATTTGGGAAGAAATTAAAATTATAATTCATTTCCCCAAGTGACAACTGAACCCACAACGTCGCGTTTAGAGCCACACGCTTGTACCACTGCGCCACAACGGCAATTAAGTAATTTAAAGGCTTATTTGCCTATCTAACTAAAAATGACTTCTACTAGTGCCGCCTTTGAAGTATAATTCTTTCTAAAATTGAATAAATTTATTATTTTTGCTTCCCCTTGGAATATACGTTTAAAACATTTTTTTAAATTTCAATTTTGACAAGTATTAGGTGTTTTATGGTTTCGTGCCTCAAAAGGAAAAAAGCGGAACCCCTATAGAATCACTTTGTTCATCTGCCCTCACGTGGAGGACGTGGATGTATCGATTTGAAATTAATATCAAATATTCAGGTCAATCGCTTAGAGAACAAAAAAATAAACGTTTAAGTTAACGCAATAAAAAGCTACGTGCGTTTATGTATCATTTTTGTTACGCTTTTTGTAAGAAATTCGCCGCGTCATCAGAACATATAAGACTTCAAGTAGACCTATGTGTATCCCACTTGTCACTTTGAGAACAGAGAAGTGCTTATAGAAATAAAGGAAAAAATCGAAAAAGAAAAAATTTACATGGTATTTCATAGAAGAAAAAACATTATAAACTTATAATTGTAATTCTTTTCATGCAAAATGAGTGCATACGTTCGATAACTTAAGTTTGTCAACTTTTTATAAAATAATAAAATAAATTGTACTTATATTGTACGTATACAGAACCCTCGATATTAGGGTACGACTCGCATTTAACCGATTCTTTTAATGATATCAGTCTTTGATATTCTCGGCCTTGATCTAATATAATGTACATTAATAATATAATAATACACGTAAATTTCCTTCTTGAAGCACTCTGACCATTAGTAAAAATGTATTAAGGATCTATTGCGAAGTTTGAAAGATGTAAAGAACGTACATCAGCTGGAAAAGACTTTGTTTTATGCTGTAATAAGATAAAGATTACTAAATAAAAAGTTTTAGAAAAAGATATAAAAAGATAAAAATATTATATTAAAAAAATAAATTGAACTGAACTGTTGAACTGCTTTGAAAATTGATAGTTTCTTAATCGACTGGAAATTCTGATTTTTTCGCTAAAACGGCGACTTAAAAGTGCTTACGAGCTTTTAAGGCGAATAAATCAATTCGCTTTATGTTAAAGATATGAAGGTTTTAATTGTTCCATACTTAAATGATTAAAAGTGAAAAAGAAAAAATAAAAAAAAAATAACATCCAAAATATATTACATAAGTACTTTTAGGATATAGATTATTGTGATTTGTGTTATAACTATTTCCTATAATATAATCAGGACGCAACCAAAATCTCTTAAAAAAACCTTTTCAATAAAAATAAAAGAATGATCGAAATCAGTTGGCGTGATAATGAGTTATTTGTTAATCTATCGCGCACATATTTAACACTTATGTGAGTTTCTCATGAATAATATTGTCAGAAATAAACCAAATTAAAATGAGACTGCAAGGAAAGCACCAGCTTCCAAATAAAAAAAATAATCTAAATAAAGTCGATTTTACCCAGTCAAAAATTATAAAGTAACAAACATATAATAATAAAAAAATACAGTTGAGTTGATAGTTGTTTTTACAGAAGACGGTAAAAAATACAAACACACACGATCACGAAAATCACATGTGCTTTTTTGAAGCCTAAACATAAATAGATGGCATTACATACATACATGTCAAATTACCTTTTTTTGGAGTCGGTTAAAAGCCTTTAGCAAAATGAACTTTCTCGATAGCTTTTCAAGTCGATAAACAAAACTCTAAAAGATTTATCTTGTCTCCACAGAAATGGATTATATGTGGAGACTCGGTATCTTTTATAGTATCGTCTATTTTATTTATCGATTTTTTTAAAGTTGAAATATTTTTTTTAAAGTAAACAATGAAAATGTATTTTAGATAAAACTAATTTAAGCGGATTAATCGCGTATATTTAAGATTTTACATTTTAGAAACCCGACGTTTTAAACACTTTGCAGTAGTCCGTGGTCACGGGTAGACTGATGTTAGTGTTGCCGATCGATAGTGGACTATCGATCGGAATTCGATATTCTATCGATAGTAGTCCGATAGAAGGACTATCGATATTAAAATCGATAGTATCGATTAAAGAGATAGTATCGAAACTATCGATAGTTCAAAAGGGTACAATACTATCGGACAAATGCAATGCTATCGATATTATCGATAGTATCGTATCTCCAAATCAGAAAGACATCGATACTATCGATAGTATCGATACTATTGAATTTCTAGGAAACGATAATATCGACAGTATCGATAGTATCGATACTATCGATTATTGTGAACTATCGATTGCTTGCTAATTTGCGATAGTATTGCTTATTATTTTCATGTGTAGTAACCAATCAATATGATATTAGAAACATCTTAGTTGAAGTACGTAACTAATTGCTTATTCATACGTAATTATAAATATAATAAAAACGTATTTTGTTCTTTTCATTTCATCTTGTAATTAAGCTTAAGAATCATACTCAATACTATCGTAAATTAGCATATAATCGATAGTGCAAAATAATCGATGGTATCGATACTATAGATTTTATCGATACTATTGTATCCTAGACATTTAATAGTATCGATACTATCGATTGTATTGATTAATTTCCGATTAGGAGATACGATACTACAGATAGTATCGATAGTATTGCACTTAGCCGATTGTATTGTATTCTTCTAAACTATCGATAGAATCGATAGTATCGATAAGATCGATACTATCGATTGTTGTATCGATCGTATAGGCTTTTTTAGATTAAAACTATCGATCGCGAAACTATCGATAATTCGGCAACACTAACTGATGTGGCATTCGTCTGTCAGTTGACATAATTATTATATTAAACTACCGCCAACGATTTCTTAATTGCCTCGCGTACTGCTCTGGATTCCTGCAGAATGAGCTGATAGTATCTTGGTATGGTGGGTTTGAGACTTCAACGATTTTATGAGTGGGTCCCAGGTGGTAAAAAGTTTCCAGCCATCCTCTCTATTGAAATTAGGATGTTTTTGTATTTCAATAGCCTCGTGGATCATTCTCGGAATATATCTGTTTTCCTTAGCGAGGATTTGGGGTTTATCAAACCTAATTAAATTAGTTTTATTTAAAATGTGTAATAATCGTGAAAATCAAAGAATTTATTAATTGAAAATGTAGTTTTTTTATTTATAATAACTATTTTTAGCTTTTCACTTACTTCTACCTCTATACCACAAGTTCTTAACATAATAGGTTTTTAATTCCCCACTATACCTTATATTATATATATCTTGTATACAAGACTAGAAGTCCATTTATAATTTTATAGTAGACATGATAGATGAGCGTTTCTAAAACAGCAATTTTAATACGGTACTATAGTTGGTAGCAAAAAGTGTTTTGTATTCACGTCAAAATCAGCCTGATTAATGAATATCCTTGGTACATTAGGTTTAGGTACTAAACCGTGATGATAATACCCTTTAGGATTTATGACCATATTCAATATGGCAAATTGATTAGTTATCATAATCATAATTAATTGGTAATAAATAACAATTACAAGTCAAACAATAAACAGAATACGCTCTTAGGTTATATGATAATTACACTATATTACATTGCATTGTTTTATATTAATTTAGCTTTTACATTTTATTTTATTTAAATTATTCGAAAAAAATTTAATATATAAATTAAAATTGTTGTTCTATCTAATATCTTTTAATATTAATTTCTAAAAATTCTTTATAGCTATAAAACGACTTCTCGATCAACCACATCTTCAATTTGTATTTAAAAACGTACTAGGAGCATTTCTGATATCACAAGGTAGTCTATTATATACCTCTGGACCCATCACTCCAACAAATTTAGCCATTTTTGATAAATTTCGACTTGTTGAGACTAGACGACTCGGGAAGCTCATACTATAGAGAACTACATCACTGCGTTTAGAAAATTTTTCGTAGTTTGTTACCACATATACCGCGACGCTGTATATTAACAACGATGGTAATGTCAATATACCTAGTTGTGAGAAATATGGTCGGGCGGAAGTGTCTTGGCCTACGTTAGTCATAATTCGTACCGCCCGTTTTTGAATTCGAAAGAGACGTTCCCAGTCTGCAGCACGACCCCATATGTCTATACCATACTGCAAGGAGGATTGAACCGACGCAAAATAGCAAGCTCGAACCGCGCCAGTGGCTATGGTTGACGCTACGCGACTTAATGCAAAACAAGCCGAGGATAGCTTTATAGTTAACTGCTGTATGTGTTCGTCCCATTTTAGATTATGGTCCACATGAGAACCGAGAAATTTCGCAACATTTACTTACTTAATAGAGTTTCCTCTTATTTTTACATTTAATGGCTTATCGACTCGACCCACAAGATTAAATTTTTTTAAAATGAGTTTTTTCAGTGTTAAGGACTAAGCCATTAATAGAAAACCACTCATGCAAACAGGTGGCTATATTATTTAAGCCTTGCTGCAAGCTGCTGACGGATGACTCGGCAACTACTGCCTCAAATCATCTGCATACATAAAAACTTCACCTTTTTTATATAAGGCGGTAAATCATTCAACAAAATAGTGAATACAATATTTGAGAGGGAAGATCCTTGCGGGACCCCATTATCATGTCATTATATACATTTATTGTGAAGCCTATCGTGGGACAGCAGGTGCGATGAGCAAATCGGAGAATGATTAATAGGTATATTAAAATTGTTGTATATTAACCGCTTAGGAGAGACTTAGACTTAGGCTTAGGAAAGTTATACCGTTTGAAAATCAGAAAATAAAACCGAAAATTGGACATTTTGACTATAGGCTCTCTGTTATTAAAATATCTCATCTCGAACGTACAGCCACTGGACTTAGAAATCTGAAATTTATCATATAGTTCTTGGAGAGTGTAGGAAAGGATTTTCCCAAATTCCAATGGGAACGGGAAAGGTATGGGATTTTCCACTGTACATCTTAAAGTCAACGCAAACAAGTTCCAGGCGACGACTACTAAAATATTATCTAAATACTTTCTCATGAATTACTCGATCGTTCTTATTTTAAAAACAATTTTATAATACATTTCCTTATGAATGTAAAAGATATTTATTGTTTTTAAAACAAGCTTCTTAGTTTCATACGATTTGGCGTTCATCCAAGTGTTATTGCCAAAAGATTTTACATCCTTGTTAAATAAGTAACAGAGTGTTAAGCAACAGATGACATATACTATACAAATATAAGTTTCAGCTAATAAAATGTAAATTTGTAAGTATTCAATTTATTCTTGAAGGATATTTGGAAGGAAATCTTCTTATTTAATTAATTATTTTTAATTAATCCAAATTATCCCGCATGCAGTACGGTAGACACAGGGAACCTAGTGTTAAGACCATCGGTTCCTCACACACCGCACTATTATCGAGGCATTATGTGTTGAGTGGCAGAACTGCAACCTTAGAGTTAAAAAACTCCGTCCCAATTAAGACACTTACGTTCCACACTTTCCCCGTAATTCTCAAGGCATTGCTTGTTGAGTGGTGGAACTCAACGCCGCTCGTTGCCAGAACGAGGAAATATTATATATTTCATCCCGCTATGTGGGATTCGAACCAACAACCATCTAATGAAAACAATATAATGATGTATTATATATCAACTTTGTCCAATTTATAATCCTAAATACTTGTTACATAATTGGAATAAAAAGAGAAAATCTCGATTTTAAGCGATTTTTTCTAAAAAATATATACAGAAAAAGCTCATTGGAACATCAGTGTCTTTCGTCTGTCGAATTAGCGTTTGGATAATTTCAGTAATTTGGTACTTTCATAGTACATCGCGAAGATTTCCTTTTGTCCTCATACTAATTCGGGAAAAAGGTCACGCAAATTCAAAATGCTTTAAGGAAAATTGCAAAGAGACGCTGTCTTATAATTAGTAACGATGTACACTCGTATGTATGTGAATTAAATAATATGAAAATACATCCCTATATATCAAATAAGTCTTGATTTAAATCAGTATCCCGCACACTGCAGGATAAAGGGAACCTAGTGTTAAGACATTTCGTCCCCCACTTTGAAGAAATGGAAATATACATTTAAGTAAATATTTCATCTCCTCAAGTGGGGATCGAACCTACAACCAGTCGGTTTTACAGCCACACTTTGTGCCCCTGCGCCACGACTGGCTTGATAAGTCTTGAAAATTTGTGAAAAATGGAAAGTAAAAAGTATGTAAAAAACTATGATAGTACATAGTTTTATACATAGTTTTTATTTTCGTAATGAGGAAAAATAAAATATGTGGAGCTTATCTTTACAATTATAAGGGTCTACTTGAAAGAGATATCTAGGTATCTACTACTGACCTCAAAGTAGCAGGGCCACGAACGTGCGACTGTAAATATGACAGGTTGTATTATAAGTTCTATTTTCAAAGGAATAAAATATTTCATATTTTCATATTTCGTTCGGAGGCAAAGGTCGATATCGAGTTTTGCCACTCATTCCTGAACCTAAAAAAATCTCTTCTATTGACGTGATACAATGGACAGAATCAGATTGTAAAGGCAATTAACAGGCAATGTGTTGATAATTGGGCGGCTTAATACTAGGGTTCCACTACTTACCCTGTAATATATGGCAATTAGCTTTACGCGTTGTATAGTGAAAATTCAAAAATCAAATATTTTCAAAAATGAAATATTTTATACATAATACTGTTTCAGATAACGTTGGTTAATATTTTATTACAACCCTCTTTATTCAATAAGCAAAGCAACATTCATGACAACCATAGACCATATAAATAGATAATACGACCTTACCCCAGAAACTGAAATATATCTATAATATACAAAAAATAAACATCTAATAAATCAATGTAATGTTTCCAAGCGGAACAGAACAGAGGTTATTTGTATACACAGAAAAAATAGAGTATAAAAATATTACGCCAAAGTTCTTTTACATAAACACATATCTCTATCTATCTTTTTTAGTTTATAAGTGCACTACAGTAACCAACCATAATAAAAAAATAGATGATTTAAATGCACAATATTACGAAGCCTACTGCTTACTAATTCGTAGTTGAAAAAATTAAATGATGAGATGCACAGAATGCCTGGTACTAGCGAGAATTGGCAACGAAAGGATGGCAAAAAAGATTTATGAAGCAAGGGTAGTAGTGCTCAAAGAGGCAGAAGCAGACCTCAGTTGACCTTCGAAAACACAATATCGATAATAGTGGAGAGAAGTCACGTAAAAAAAATGAGAACCTCCCGGAGGGACCTTCATACCAATGAAGAGGTCGATGGCAATGGACGAGGCAAAATATTTATATAGAGAACGTTTGGCACCGTGTCTTTATGGCTCCCTAATAAAGTGTGAGGCTAAAAAATTTTTGGATATTTTCTCTAAGATAGAAAGAGATCCGAACATGTGTGGACATCGAATTTTAAGCGAATTGGACGGCAAAAAAGAGTTCATAAATTCATAATATCTTCTTTTCAATATTTTACTTTTATATTACTTTCTCATCGTTCATTTAAAGAGTTATGGTTTTTCGAGTTGAAGAGTTTTATAATATACATAATTAGCGGCCCTCGCATGGCTTCACCTGTTTTAAATATACGAATATTTAATGTAAGTATAATTTAAGAAAAAACATATTTATTTTATTTTAGTATTTTTATTTATACTATTTACTGTAAAGTACTTTATAAACCTCTGAGATTTTTTAATTTAGTGGCAATAAATAACGTATTATTATAGAAAAATGTTTCGTTATTACACATCTATCTATAATATAGATAAGCGGTAAATACGCGTGTACGACACAACAAAACACACGAACAAAAAATATATATATTGTTTGTGTCTTAGTATCATGTAAATAAATATATACGTTTCATAATACACGGTCCTTTTGAAATTACAGACAGACACTTTTATTTATATTTTTTTTATTAATTAAAATACAATTTTATTTATAAATTAAAATACAATTTTATTTAAAAATTAAAATACAATTTTATTCAAAAATTAAAATACAATTTTATTCAAAAATTAAAATACATGGAAACAGTAAAGTTAATAAAAGCATTTTAAAAAATACCACACTCAACCTCTGAAAAAGATAAATTCTATTCAACGAAACGGAATATTATATTTGTGTCGTGAACAACATACACAGCTCTGTTCCTGATTGATACATTGTCGTAATAAAATAATAAATCCTCATAAAAATATAATATACAGAGTTTCTTTTTTAAACTTATTTCTAGTGGTTTATTTTAAAATCAGCTTCACGCTGTATCCCGCACACAGCAGGGTAGGCAGAGGGAACCTAGTGTTAAGACACTTCTGATAATTCTGGAGGCATTGCGTGTTGAGTGGCAGAACTCAACGCCGCGCTTAGCCTCGACACCAGAGCGAAGAATTGGAAACATAAATTTAAATAAATATTTCATCTCCTCGAGTGGGGATCGAACCCACAACCAGTCGGTTTTACAGTCACACTTCGTGCCGCTGCGCCGAGACTGGCCTCAATATAATGTTTTATTTTAATATAATTTATTTTAACATAATATTATTCATTTTTCCTTTTATGTTACTATTGTCGCGGACTAGTTAACAATTTCAAACAATATAATATTATGAGAAAAAAACCTTTATCAGATATTGTATGAAAATATGAAGTAAATTGTTTATAAATGAACTGAAGTAATTGAACATAAATACGAACAGAAATGGGTGAAAGAGGCCAAAGAAATGCATTTTGATAATTTTATAGAATTCGAGAATATTGGCATTTACAAATAAAAATAGAAGTACCTCCAGAAGTTTTGCATTAGATCACATTAGTATTTAAAATTTTTAATCTGAATCTAATTATGTTAGAATTTCGTAAATTTTATTATTTATATATAATTATATATATTTAAAATTAATTTGTATTATTTGTCTAATCATTTTGTGGAACTACTTTGCCCAAATAAACGCCACGTTTAAAGGTGTTTATTTTTCCATTTTGATGAGATATTGTATTTTTATTATATCACATTACTACTAAATTTCGATATTTTCGGGGTCTCTTTAATAGAATAATCACCCTGGTACATAAGTAAAATCCGCATTAAAAACTTTTTACATAGAAAAGGAAAAACATTGAGTTTGTAATATATAATAATAAATTGGTTTCTCCTGTGTATAAGTTTCCTGTCTTTTCATATTTACCTCTTCTGGTTCCTAAAATAATTATAGTACACTATTTTTAAGCGAGAATTCTTGTAAAGAATAACTCGACCCTTTTCTACCTCTAAAAGTATTAATATTAAATCTCCATCTCATTAAACGCAATGACTGTCGTTTCGTTGGGGCGAGGTTGTGAAAATTGTTGCTAATTTAAAAGAGATCAACCGTTACTAAGATGTGTAGTGAATTACTACTTAAAAAATATATTATACAAAAGTTGTTTCATATTTTGGTATTTTTATTTAAGTACGTACCTTAATCAAACCATATTACACGTATTTAGTGGCGGAACTCAACGCCGCTTTTTGTCTCGACACCAAAGCGAAGAAAATGTAAATAATAAATATAGAATTTCCTAGATTGGGAATTGAACCTACAAGGTTCACAGTCACACACACCCCCTGCGTCACGATATGTCCTCTAATCTATCTAATATAATTTCTTTGATATGTAAATATATCTTTATCTATAAAGCATATTATTTTGTTGTCTAAATAATAATAACATTTTTTCAGAAACCTCTGTTTTAGTGCAGTGAAAGGGTTTGACTGTAAACACGACGATTATAGATTCGATTTCAGAAGAAGACGCAGAAGTAATGTAGTCATAAAATCTGCTTGGAAAGCGGAAACTAGATTGTCTTCACATTACATTCTTTCTATTTACCTTGCTATGAAAAAATATTGAAAATAAAATTGATTTAATGCATTCAATAATTAGGTCGGCAAAGGAAAGCTAATGATACAACAGTACACCAGTTCGCCACCTTCTGCCCAATGTTTGAGACATTTGCGTGTCGAGTGGCCGAACTCAACACTGCGTTTTGCCTTCCAGTACGGAGAAATAAAAATAATTCACTCCCTCGAGTGGGAATCGAACCTACAACTGTCGTGTTTACAGTAAGACACTGTGCTGTTGCGCCACGAAAGCCTCAAGCCATATCACGTGTAATGATAATTTGACCATATTATGCTCATGTAATACCAATTTGTAAAAATAAGATAATAAATTAATATCATTTTCAACGAATTAATTTTAAAGTTAAACAGGTTAACCATATTTAATTATATTATTATAATTTTATTAAATTTAACAGAACGATATCCGTTTTACGTTTTGAATATTTTATATATAGGCCGTCGTGGCACAGCGGAACTGACTGTAAACGCGACGGTTCTGAGTTCGATCCCTATTTGAGGTAATGATTATATTTCAATGGTTTTTATTTCTTTGCTTTGATAGATACAACGCTGCTTTGAGTTCTGCTTATCAATTTTTATGTCTTGAAAACTCCGCGGAAAGTTGGGAACGGAGTGTATCAACACCAGCTAGATACGGATTACAAATCGTTAAGTTTAAAAATAGTGCCTATCTATCCCCTGAAAAGATAAATAAAGATATATATCCTATAAAGATTTAAATCTTCTTTACTTCGTATACTGGTAGTAAGATAACTTAGCTACGACATTTCATATTTTTTTACGTTACTTACAAAAGAAATTGTTATTATTTTTTATATATTAGTCTTATCTTATTTAAAATTAAAGGTAAAAGAAAAATCTTATTATATATGTACTTATAAGTACCCTTAATGTACAAACTTGTTTGTTTCTAAATAATGTCGTTAGTATTAAAAGTTAAGAAAATGATAAAATATAAAATTTTGTATTGAATTTTTATGTTCTGTCACAAATAATCTACTAAGTTTTTCACGTTATTACGCAATGGGCTCTTAAAGAAAAAAAACTCTAAGTTTTTTTTTCCAACATCAAGTTTTAACTTGCATAGCGCGGTAAGCACAGAGAATTGAGTGTTTCGGCATCCTGCTATGCGTTTTTCGCCTAAATTTAACACGTTCTTGAGTAGCCGAACTCAACGTCGCGCTTTGTCCAACCAAAGAACTGTAATAAAAATGATTCCTTTGAATGTAGATCGAACCCACTGTTCCTATGGTTACAGTCAGATGTCCTACTGCGCCCCACATTATTATTTCAATAAAAACTATACATCGTGAGCCTGATAATACACTTTTGACCGAATAATTCAGAGAAAAAACATAGAGAATGTTTTCAGAATAAACTTTTCCTTTCTTCTAAGAGCAAAAATAAAATTAAATCACGTAACTGAACGAGGCCGTCGTAGCGTAGCGTCACATCGTTTGACTGTACGTTCGGTTAATTAAGTTGGGTCCCCCAGGGATTCCGGGGAATGAACTATTTTTATTTTCTCGCTCTAGTAAAAAGCCAAAGTTCGGAGTTAAGTTCCGCCACTCAACACGCAACGACAATACCATATAAAAAAATATATATTAGATAATATTTAATTTGGAATTATATGAAAAGACAGTAAATTTTGTACCATTCTTTAAAATTTGGCTTCTTACCTTCTTTCTTACGTGACGTTATAATTTAACAAATTAAATACTAGTTAAGACTAACTATTAATGAACTGTGTTACTCTTTTCAGCAACAAAAGTTTTTGTGTGCCTGTTCTGTTCTGTATTTAAAAATTATTTGCAATACATCAAATTACAATTTTGAGTATACTTTTTGTAAATGGAAATCGAACCTACAACCTGTTGCGGTTGTAGGTTCGATTTCCATTCAATTTTCATTGCAATTTTCATTCCATTCAAATTCATTTTTCCATTCAAGAAAATGAAATATTTAATTTTGATTTTTTCGCTCTGGTAACAAGGCAAAACGCAGCGTTTAGGCGGCTTCCAAAATTCGGTGGGAAGTACGGAAAAGAAGGAAGTCAACGCTACGGTTCATCAAGCAAAACGGGGCTTAAAATAAATAAAACTTAAAGCAATGTAAAAATTAATTTTGAAAATTAGATTTTATACAATTAAAAAAGAACAATATTAAAGTTACTAAATCTAAATCAAAAATTTTGCAAGAAAATCGCTTGAATATAGTTGTTCAACCTTGAGTATAGAGATTTGATATCCAGTGATTGCTGCACGGATGATTATTTTAGATTTGTGCTTAGAGTGTTGAGCTTTAAATGAAAATATAAGTAATCTCACTAAATCATTCAACCAATTTTCCTTAAATATACTTATAGAATATTAAATAATTTGAGGCCAGTCGTGGCGCGGCGGCACGAAGTGTGACTGTAAAACCGACTGGTTGTGGGTTCGATCCCCACTCGAGGAGATGAAATATTCACTTAAATTTATATTTCCATTTCTTCGCTCTGGTGTCGAGGCTAACCGCGGCGTTCAGTTCTGCCACTCAACACGCAATGCCTCCAGAATTGTCAGAAGTGTCTTAACACTAGGTTCCCTCTGCCTACCCTGCTGTGTGCGGGATACAGCGTGAAGCTGATGATTTTTTTATTTAATATTAAATAAATATTCATATAATTTAAGCGGGCGAAGCCGCGCGGGGGCGCTAGTATTATATAAGTAAAATACAAAACAAAATCTTTTTATTTAACTTGACAAGAAGTTAGAAAGTTATAAAAAGGAATATAAATATTACCAACAGGAAGTATACAGGGTGAACGAGGTTTGTAAAGCCTTAATTAGTTTTAAAAATTTATCCGCGGAAAGTTTGATTGACTCTAGCCTTGATGTCTTTAAATTACAATATTATTTTAATTGCTTTTAGCTCTTACAGCATATCTTCTTTTTAAGTGTTTTCTACGTAAATATATGAGTATATTTAATTAAAGTTATGAATGTTATACTCGTATTATTATCAGATTTTAGAAATCTAAACTAAATACTATAAAGCATAAGAGTTTCCGCGCGGCGTTGAGTTCGCAACTCAATACAAAATGCCTAAAGTTTTAGGTGGAAAGTCGGAAACGGAAGTGTCTTAATGAGAAACGGGGTGTCTTAAAACCAGGTTCTCAGGTTCCCTTTGCCCTGCGGGATACAGCAGATAAAAAATAAAAAAATCTTTCTGTGTTGGATTTCAACTTTTCCTATACATCTAATTATTCTATTTTTGCCTCTTATGTGTACGATGTAACTCACTGTTCCACCTCTAGCACTCAGAACATGCCATGTGTTCATCTTAGTTAAAATTAGTAACAAAATAAAAGTATTACAACTGTAAAAAAAAAGTAAATAAAAAAACCGTGCAATTTTAAAAACTTTATCTCTCATTAAAATGAAAATTGTGAAAGACAATGGTGTGAACTTTGAAACAGAGTGTGTAAATATAACAGCGAACAAATATAGCCTTTAAATTTATATAGAAAAAGGTTATTATTCAGTGAATTTAAATATTAAATGTAATATGCATTTTTCATTTTAACTATACGAATACGTACATGCATATATTTAAATTAATTTGAACCTAGATCCTTATAAAGGCGTTATGAAGTGTTTGTGTACGCTACTCGACGAAATATTCGCAATTAAATTATTTCTTCTTATGATGAATTAAAGTGGCGTGGGAAGTTCTACCACTCAACACGGGAAGTCGGGTGGTGAAACCCAAAATCTTGTCCTGTTTCACGAGTTTTTACTGAAAGTGAAATTTAGCGAAAATTTAGGTTTTTCCTTAATTCACTTGTACTTTATACTGTTTTCTGCCACTCAGAAGCGACTTTCCTGTAAAGTTAAGGATTTATATAATAAAAAAAGCTTATAAAAGAAATCTCAAGTTTACAAAAATGCTTTGGAATAGTGGTGGCGTTACTTAATGATGACTTTGATGCGGGTAGACCAACCTCCGCTACATACATTTATCTCAGATAAAACTGTCTAACTCAGTTTTAGTGCTAGTAGCTGATGGATGTGAGAAGTTTTACTTTGTAATATGTTAAAAAGAAGAGTGGTGCTTGGTCAGTTTGAAAAGCATTTTTTTAATAACAATTCACTTTTTCTTAGCTTCACGTTGAGTCCTGCACATAGCAGGATAGGTAGAGAGGATAGATAGTGTTAAGACACTCCGTTCCCCCCTTACCGTCCAATTTTCAAGACATTGCAGTTTGAGTGGCAGAACTTAACGTTACACTTTATCTTCTCTCTTCTCTACTTTAATACTTTTGAGTGGAAATCGAACCTATTGCTGGCACTAGACTGATACTTTAGTTTCTTATTGATTTTAAATAACCTCATTTGGTTGTTCAAAAATATACTTTAGTAATTACTGTATAAATATTTATATAGGTCGTATATATTATATGCTATCTCTAATGAGCTTATAACTTATTTAGAATACTTTAAAGCCAACTGAGCTCCAATATTTATCCTATAAAATATAACAGCGTTTCCCTAAAATAGGCAAAGCTTCCGTTTAATATGTGGGGAACAGGTTCATATCGCAATTTATTGTCATTTGGAAGGTTTTATTAACCCTTTTATGTCTATAACAGATTTTACGGGTCCCATTAAACAGTATGAAATAGCTTGGAATTCTTATCCTCTATAGTCCAGGAGGCTGTACAAAGTGATATATTTTCATCACTCTTTTAAAAACGCCATTACGAGTATATAACAAAATATCAATTATTTTCAACTTACGACGTTTCCCACCACTCAACATGCTAAGTCTCCAGAATTCAGCGGAAAATGAAGAACGGAAACGTCTTAACGGGAACGGCCTTAACATTAGGTTCCAAGGTTCCCTCTGTCTACCTTGCTAAGTATGAGATACATTGTGAAGCTAAAAAAAGTTATTTACAGCATCATGTAATATTATGAGGGTGGTGATTTTAAGAAAAACCGAAGCGCCCGAACTCGAAGGCATACGACAATGTATGCTTTCGAGTTCCGCTAAACTTTCTCCACTTACAAAGTCCTGCAAATTGTTTTTACCTTTTCTCATACCCATTTAAGCACGGCGTTGAGTTCTGCCACTCAACACGCAATGCCTCCAGAATTCGGCAGAAAGTGGGGAACGGAGTGTCTTACCCTGCTGTGTGCGGGATACATCGTGAAGCTGATTTTTTTCTCATATTGGTCATCAGGTTGACTGGAAGAAATTACTATTAGAGATAAGTCCACCTTTGCCAACAATGTAATAATTTTACGGTATTAATGTTAATCACAAAATGCAATAAAGAGTATAAAAACGATTTGAATTTGGCGAGCCTAGAAAGCGGTGAACAGACAGTCCTATCTACATTTTCTCTTCCTAACCTGCCGTGGAAGAAAATACGTGAACTGTAAATCTTACCTACGTATATGCTACTCTTTAATATTTTTTCGAATCGAAAACAGGAATAAAATATTTAAAAATTACCACCTTCAGGACTATATACATATATAATAAATAATTAAATATCAGCTTTGTGTTTTACTCAGTAGTCTCTTGTACATCACGCTATCATTAAACTGTGAATAGATGCTGAATATTTTCATTATACGCCTTAAAAGGTGCTTTTTGAGGCTTGTAATATGTGTTTAATATCACTATGTTATAAACAAAAATATTCCCAGTTTTAATCTCATCGAGCAAATGTTTTCGTACAGTTAGAAAAATAATAGGAATACATTTTTAAACCTTTTTAAAGTGTTATTCCACACTTAGGAAAGAAAAATACTTGTTTAGAAAACGTAATATATAAAAATTTTAACGCACTATGACTATGACTATTATTAGTCCCGCTGCGTTCAAATTTTTATACGTTTAATAACAACACTTTAAAAATGTAAAATGTAAATAATAAAATTTTAAAAATGTAAATAATAATAACACTTTAAAAATGTTTAAAAATATTTAAAAAATAGTTTCTCTCTTGCCAAACGATAATTCTTAGTAATTATCTTTGGGTAGCGGAAATTTGTAAAAATCTCCCTACAGAGATGCTAACAACATAAATAAGTTGTAACAAGCGTATAAAAATTTCGACGTAGCTTGGCGAGAACGCATGGCTTAGTGGTCAGAGCGCCTGGTCGGTTTCCAGGAGGCGCGGGTTCGAGTCCCGCTGCGTTCAAATTTTTATACGTTTTCTAAACAAGTATAATAGGAATACATGTTGTGGTTGTAAAATTGTAAATATATTTTTTATGTTATTAAATTCTCCGAGGTAACTCTGACCGCAGGTACAATGTAACTCACACTGAGAAGATAAGATTAATGTGATGTATTGGTGTAATAAAGCCTACAGACTTTATCAAGGCCCGTTATTTGAGGCCAATCGTGGCGCAGGGGCACAAAGTGTGCCTGTAAACCGACTGGTTATGGAAAATTAAACATTTATTTACATTTATATTTTCATTTCTTCGCTCTCCGACTAGATCCTGGTCGGTTTCCAGGAGGCGCGGGTTCGAGTCCCGCTACGTTCAAATTGTTATACGTTTTCTAAATAAGTATGCATTATTCAATATATATTTTGTTTAATTCTAAGCAGTAGTTTCTGAGATAAGGGCATCCCGCTAAGCAAATTATTCAGCTTTACAATATTGGTATCTAAGCGTATAAATATATATCGATCTCACCAAAGTTTTAAAGGTAATTTTATTATTATTTAGGCGAACAGATGAAAAATAAAATTCTTTTACATCAAGGAATCCATTTAATTCAATATAAAAGCGTCTAGACAAATAGCTTAACGCAAAGAAGTAGACTATAAACTATAAATGTTTATGATCCATTATTAATTAGACGAAGGTTACATTGTTCGATTTGCGTCGCCGTGTCCTCGTCTAGACGGACAAGTAAGCATATTAATTGCAAATTAAAGATTTTTTATCTATATAAAAAAATAATAAACTATAGATTTCTATTTATTTACATTTGAGAGTGCACTACACTTAACAACACTTCCGTATAACAAAATCCAAGGGCACTCCGTTCTCCATTTTGTCCCAAATTCGAGATAGGTATGTATTATTATTTTTTTTCAGCTTTACGCTGTATCCCGCTAATAGCAGGGATGGCAGAGGGAACCTATTGCTAACACACTGCGCTCTTTACATTCCGTCGAATTTTTGAGGCATTGCGTGCTGAGTGGCGGAACTCAACACCGCGGTTTGTCTCAACTGCTGTGTTTATAGTCACAAGCTTGTACCACTGCGCCATGACGGGTTCTGTTAAGTATCAGAACTTAACGCCGTGCTCCGTAAAACAAATAGCCAAAGAGGAGAAAAGTGAGAATCGAGTCTACAACCATAACGGTTACAATCAGAAGCTATCTTACAGCGCCACAATAGTTTTCAAGATTATAAATATTAAAATAATCTCAAGAGATGAATCTGCAAGTTTCATATGACCAATAATAATAAAATATTCATATATTAAAAACATCCCTATAGAGGGTAAAAGGGCAAGAGTGATGCGCAATCCCAAACTTGCTGAATGTGTATCCCGTTGGGATATCACAACTATTTGTTTACATATAAAGCGACGCTATGGTAATGTAAAAACTGACTTAAAAACTTCCGTAGGTATATATTTAGTGCCTTGGAAATGGAGAATCAAGTGTCTTGTCACTGTATCTCCTCCGCAAAAATGTGAACGATAAGACAAGATAAAGAAATAATACAAAGCTATCAATTCTCCTTAGGTCCTGCCATATAAAGATTACAAGATGGACGAGCCACCTTATTACACTGGTCCAGATAGATAGGTAAGGAAAAGAATGGACGAAATCGCCGACATTGATTACTAACACCAATCTGTTACTGTCGCTTTACACTTTCAAGATAAGATATTAGGCATTTCTTTTAATGTTAATGTATTTTTACTATGTTACTTAATGACTTCAATCGATTGAATGATACTGAAAAGTTGAGGATAAGTCAAAAGATATGAGTTAAAAGATGCATCGTTTTTGAAATTTGTATGTAATCTCGCTACGCAATCAAAATCTTAGGATATTCCCCCTGAACCTAGAATTATCAGAGGCCAGTCGTGGCGCAGCGGCACGAAGTGTGACTGTAAAACCGACTAGTTGTGGGTTCGATCCCCACTCGAGGAGATGAGATATTTACCTAAATTTATATTTCCATTTCTTCGCTCTGGTATCGAGGTTAAGCGCGGCGCTGAGTTCTGCCATTCATCACGCAATGCCTCCAGAATTCGGCAGAAAGTGAGGAACGGAGTGTCTTAACACTAGGTTCCCTCTGCCTACCCAGCTGTGTGCGGGATACAGCATGAAGCTGATTATTACCTAGAATTATGAAATTGAGTAAGGTGTGAACTTACGTTACAAATAAAGGAAAAATTCAAATTCAAAAACAGAAAAAAAGCCATATCAAAACTATAGCTCATTTCATAAAAAATAATGCATACATCAGCAAACTTAAGTTTGTTTCAGTTCTCGTTGACCTAAAATCACAAAATTGGCACGGAACCCTTGGTGAGTAAATCCGACTCGTACTTGACCGATATTTATTTTCGATTAATTTTATCTGTAACAAGAATTATATACAATATTATTATACAATATTTCGTCGTAAAATCTGACACCCAATTACTTCCAGAAAGGTAATCTAAACATGCTATCGTGCCTAAAGTATAATACCTACTATATAAAATTGATATAGCCAAGTAAATTTATTACATACCGTGTGAGTAGCTATCTTTAGTGTCCAGTATCAGGTGAAGAGAATGCTTGATCTATCGCCGTAACTAATATTGGCTCTCAGGGAAAATGGCTCGATAGCAAGTGAAACGTGATTTAATGGATGCTATCCATCTTCTATACAATATACACTATTTTAGCGTTACATTCAGCTATAGTGATTTTGAATACCAAAATTAATTATGGAAAAACATGAAATTATTTATATTAATAAATCTATGAACTATACACGATAATGCTCCTGGTAAGAGTATGACCGACCTCAAACAGAGTTTGAACAGTTTAGTTGGTTCAGTTATTACAGAAGAAGAATGAAAGAAAGATGAATGCCGTGAAGATGCGATCTCTTCGAGTATATGCGGAGTCAGCTTAGCTGATCGAATTCACAATGAAGAGATACACAGAATGGCAGGTACTAGCGAGGATGTCACAGTGAGAATGAAGAAGAACGTGCTCAGCTGGTTTGGGCACGTCGAACGAATGAGTGATGAAAGAATGGCAAAAAAGATTTATGATGGAAAAGTGAATGGTAAGAGAGATAGGGGAAGACTTCGGTTGACCTTCTAAAACACAGTATCAAAGATAGTGGAGGAAGGTCACGTTAATAGCATGAGGACCTCCCGGAGGGCAAGTATGAAGAGGTTGATGATAGTGGACGAGGCGAAAGAGGTATGTAGAGACCGTAGCGTTTGGCGCTCCGTTCTCTCTGACTACCCCGCTATAACATTGACACCGACTACAAAAATTATGGATTTTAAATAGTAAATATGTATATAATTCAATAATTTTGTTAATTATTCTTTAATTATCTTAAATATCATTATATCATAAATATAATAATTATCTTAACAATAACGTTTTGGCTATATGCAGACTGTCAGTACTTTAAATAACAAAAAATATAATTAAAATGCATAAAAATAATGTAATCATAAAAAAAGTGCACAATTTTGTTTAAATTTAATGTTACAGGACAACACTATTATTTTTAATAGCTAAAGTTTCGTTTTATTACACGCCAGCTAGTTTCTATTGAGTTGTAACGACTTTTTGAATAGACGTAGTAGTAACATAGTACATATTATATATAGAGTATGGCGCAGTAGATACGAGTTTAACTGCATACGATTATTGTATGTTTCAGTCCCATTGCTATCAAAAATTATATTTATCTCACACAGATTTACTTTCGCTCTACGAAGACAAAATGTGACATTTCATTCCGCCACCAATTCAGCTACTTTCAGTCAATGCAGACAGCAATCTCTCTTTGAGAAAATATTTAGAATTGGAGAGCATCGATCTATCCACGCGTTGACTATGGTTATGACCAATGGTTACCAATGATGATTTTCCTCTGACGATGATAAGGAGCCAAATGAAACAAAATACAAAGAACGAATATCTAGTGTGATGCTGATGACTGATAATGATCGGGAAAATTAGACGTAGAAGTTACAATTAGAATTGTTTCACAATTGGTGTAATTTATTATTACAAAATTTACCATGGGCTACCATTACCATTTTGACGCAATTTTTAAAAATTTAGATTTGGAAGCTTTCGTCATAAAATTTTAACTAACTTTTATTCTCATAGTTGATGGTTTTAATATTAGTATCCAAATTTACGTCTTAATCTACATCCAGAGAAGCCAATTAAATTAAATGAAATGTTAGGTCGCCAATGAACAGTTTTCTAAATAGTATTCAAAGAAGTACCTAACAAGTACGAAAACTTTGTTATAAATTTCCATTTGAGACCTTTAGCTGTTCGAATAATTTCAGAATTATAATAAGATTTGCTCCACAAAGACAACCTATAATTTATTCCGGAAGCAATATTGTAAAAGGAAAATTTTGGGGGCACTGGACGAGCTGTCAATGCGACGGTTACAAATGGCGCGACGCTCGACATCCTCGTGATGGGAATAAAGTAAAAAGCGTTTTTTAATATTTGGACAGTTGTCGGATAACTTGCGTTCATTCTTGTAATTTACGACTACCCCCCATTCGGTAATATGGTGGACATTAAATTGAATTCGGATAAATGGAAAAATAATATGTCTATATGATTTATATAGACATTTTTTTTTTGTGGGCTGGTCACATTTGTCGCAGAACCGATGACCGTTGGAGTAAACGCGTTTTAGAGTGGAGACCACGCCTCGGCAAGCGTAGTGTGGGACGTCCTCCAGCTAGATGGAGTGACGATATTCGCAAAGTGGCTGGCATCGGCTGGATGCGAAGAGCTCAAGATAGAGCTCAGTGGCGTGCCATTGGAGAGACCTATGTCCAGCAGTGGACTAGGACAGGCTGATGATGATATGATTTATATATATGTTTTGGTAATTCTTGTATAATATTTATATCTCGAATAATATGGGAAATAAAAAATACATTGTGACACAGTACCAAGATTTTAACTCCAAGTAGCAAGAACAGGGCATTGCATATTCAAATTCTGATATATGTATAATACCTATAAAAAAATAAGAATAGGTAAAAGTACATTTTTCGTACAATTATTAAGCCTATTTTTAAAATAAATATTTATGTTGCAGTTACTGAAAGTTGAACTGGAAGTTTGTTATAGGACACAACAAACGTATTTAATGTCATTACGAATACATCTAGAAAAAAAAGTAGATCATGACGTCTAGAAGGATCTACTTATCGATTCCATATAATCTTTACGATATCTCGTTAGCGTTAATATTCTATATTCTAACTGCCACTTTTGAAAAAAAAGCATCCCTCTATCTAATCATCATCTTCAATGAAAAATTAGCTTGTAGACACTCTAACGCCCAGTATTAATAACCTATCTCCAACGTCAATCTTACATTGTTTCATACATCTATCCAATCTCTAGATTGGATAGATGTATGAAACAATCTAAGATTGACGTTGGAGATAGGTTATTAATATTGGGCGTAAGTCAACAAAACACTACAATCTCAATAGCAGTTAATAAGACAGTTTTTACTACCTTTTGGAAAAAATATATTTTGCATTTACAAATCCCGCCCTGACGCCGACAAAATATATTTTCAATATTGAAATATTTAACAATGTTTGAAACCAGACTCCATAAAAGCATTTGATTTGTAGAGTTGTAAAATAAAATAACGCCCTTGGGAGCAAAAATTTAAGGACCTGAGATAACGTCTGATTCTAGTTAAATCGTAAAAAGTTTATCAAAAGTACTATTCAATGTTTATGCAAAGTTCATGTAAATTACTATATTATACAGAATTTAGGTAAAGGTGGTATAAAAAAACGTTGTTAGAAGCAAGTATTATTATTTAATAAATAAAATAAAAATAAATCAGCTTGAAGCTGTATCCCGCACACAGCATGGTAGGCAGATAGAACCTTATATTAAGACACTCCGTTTCCCACTTTCTGCCGAATTCTGAAGGCATTTGCCTAGACACCAGAGCGAAGAAATGGAAATATATGCAAAATATAGGCAATACGTTCCGCTATTGGATATTGAAAATTTATCGAAGGTAATAGGCGCAAGTTATACTTTGTATTTTACCTCTTAATACTAGGTTCCGTTTTGCCCTGCTATATACGGGAAAATGCGTTAAGTCGGAGGCAATGTTTAGTATTGCAGGAACAGTCCGAATGAACCTTCTCATTTATTTTTATATCCTCTATTTGACACACTTGACGATGGCCCTTGAACAGATCTATAAGAACCAAGAAAATATTTTCGCTGATAAAACTAAAACGTTGAAAATGTCAATCTACGGGTGTCTCTAATAGATGAAAAAATAAAAGATCAATTATTTTCACATTTACCAAATCGAATAATATTAGCAGATCAAATGGCAGCTTCTTTTATTTTAACGGTTTATCCTCCATAGATCTCGAAGTTGAGACAAATTGAACAAATAGATTTAACAATAGATACATATTTAACAAATAGGTTAAATGGCCCAACTGAATGCCGCACTTTGCCTCAATCACTTTCAAGCGCGAGTTACAAATAAGGATCAAACCTACAACCAACGCGCTTACAATAACACAATGTTCCACTACGCCACGACGGTCTCAATGACTATTTCGAGAAGGTTATGATGATCTATCGTTTAAGTTAGAATTCCCTTACTGCATTAACACCGCCACTCCCCGTAAGACGTGTTGAATTATGTATTAAGATATAACAAGGGATAATATGAAGGGAAAATAAGATAATCTTTCTTATATCGAGTCAAATCTGAACCTATCAAAGGTTGGGTAAATAAATATAATTTATTATAATAAATATTTTGGGCAGAAATAATGCGAAATGCTCGATAACGTGGAGTATAAGTTACAGAGTTCATAATACAAAAATTCTTGTTTACTTCTTTAAATATAATTTATAAAGCGGCACAGCGTCTGAATCTTAACACGATGGTTATGGGTTCGATTTCCATTTGGAGGAATGATTTATTTTACGTTCCTCGCTCTGGTGACAGGACAGCGCGGCGTTGAGTATCGCCACTCAACATTATGTCTCAAAATTGGGCGGTGTGTAACGAGCGTCTTAATACCAGGCTCTCTCTGCCCCTCCCTACTCTGTTATACGCGGGATACAACGTGAACTTGTTAACACTCGAATGGGCCTCTTACTCTATAATTTATAATTTTTTCACTTCAAGTAGGCACAATCCCCTTAACGAAGCTGTTAAGTCGTTTGTCTTCGTTATTGACATTCCTTTTCGTTGTTTTTTTTTTTCATAAGAAATTACTAAAAATGATACCAAGCGTTAAATTATCTTTTATAAAATTACAATAATGGATGGTGGAAAGATAAAATGTATGATTTTATTATGAAGTACGAAGAAAAGTCTTTATCTAATTATTATTAGATATTTCAGGCCGTCGTGGCGCAGGGGCATACAATAAGCTTGCTACTACGTACGTTGTGGGTTCAATTCCCACTCGTGGAATAAAATATTTAATATTTAAATATTTTAATTTCCTCGCTCAGGTAGCAAAACGCGGCAGCGAGTTCTGCAATTTAACACGCAATGTCTCAAGAATTCGGCTAAAAGTGGGGAACAGAAGTGTCTTAAAGGGAACGATATGTCTTATTACTACTAGGTTCTCAGGTTTCCTCTGCCTACCCTGCTATTTGAACACTGCAACTCTCCTCACGCAACTTCGCCGGCTTGAATTATACGAATATTTGTTTAATAGTAATGAAGTGTATTTATGGAATATTATTTATAGTACTATACTACAATGTAGTATAGTATATTATTTAATATTGCTCGGAAAACTTAGTCTTTTATTATATGGAAAAGTGATAAGTTATTTCATATCTATTTATATTTCAGTGAAAGTCTCATAAAAAACCATTTCAGCTGTTCCAGTGATTAAGTCGAACAAATAGAAAGACAGACAGAAAGATAATAAAAGTATAAATTAATTTTATTTTATACATTTGAAAAAACGGTTATTATGAAATCATAGTAGACATCTCAATTTTATTTATATGTACCAATAGATGTATAATTAAATCATCTTTTAATTATATAGAAAAATAAATAAATAAATCAGCTTCACGCTGTATCCCGCACACAGCAGGGTAGGCAGAGGGAACCTAGTGTTAAGACGCTCCGTTCCCCACTTTCTGCCGAATTCTGAAGGCATTGCGTGTTGAGTGGCAGAACTCAACGCCGCGCTTAACCTCACACACCAGAGCGAAGAAATGGAAATATAAATTTAAGTAAATATTTCAACTCCTCGAGTGGGGATTGAACCCACAACCAGTTGGTTTTACAGTCACACCTCGTGCCGCTGCGCCACGACTGGACTCATTTTAATTATATAGCATTTTTTAAATCTAATTGTAATTAAGTATTATTAAGTCCGTTGTGGCGCAGAGGCATAAGCGTGCGACTGTAAACGCGACGGTCGTGGGTTCGGCTCCTCCACGAGGGGATGAAATATTTAATATTTTCATTTCCTCGCACTAATAATGAGGTAAAGCGCTGTATATCAATAAAGAAACGCTTCAAAAATTCGAAATATTAATTCGAATATATTACAATAGTAAAAAATAGTAATGTTTGTTTTGTCTATTTGTTTTGCTTTCTTTAAAAAAGAATAAAAGTTATGTATATATATGTCATTTGAGAAAAAAGTAATATGAAAAATAACTTTAAACTAGTCATGACTCGAATTAGAACCCAACTACATTATAACAGTGAAGAACAAGATTATTTGTTTAATTAATTTCCTATAATTTTGCAATTTAGATGTATTCATAAAATATTCGCGAACTTTCAAAACTATCGGACGCCCCAGATCTTAATCAATCTTGCAAAGATGCCCGTAGAAGTTTCCGCTTTATTGAAACTATACAGAAGTTTGTTCATCAGTAAGATATTAGGGAAATTACTTGAAAAATCAAAATCCTAATGTTTAAAATGGTAGTTTTAAGCAAAAGGGTAAAGGGTTAACTTAGTTTTGAACTTAGTTTAGAATGAAACGAATTTAGATGATTAAAGTCTCAGTCACAAGATTTTTTCTTATTTCGAAGTATATTGCTTGAGGTCGTCGTGGTCCAGGGGCACAAGAGTGTGACTTTAACGCGACGGTTGTGGAATCGATCCCCAGTCGAGAAAATGAAATATTTATTTAAATTTATATTACCATTTCTTCGCTCTTGTGTTGAAGCAAAGCGCGGCGTTGAGTTCCACCACTCAGCACGCAATGCCTTCAAAGTTCGGAGGAAAGTGCAGAATGCACTGTTTTGTTCTATTTGCATATCGTTCGTTACTGCGTGTCTGACAGACAGCCTACCCGAAAATGTTTACCTTCATTCGTCAGATTTACCTACAATATATTTAAAAATAAAAAAAATATTAGCTTCACGCTGTATCCCGCACACAGCAGGGTAGGCAGAGGGAACCTAGTGTTAAGACACTCCGTTCCCCACTTTCTGCCGAATTCTGGAGGCATTGCGTGTTGAGTGGCAGAGTGGCAGAAGTCAACGCCGCGCTTATCCTCGACACCAGAGCGAAGAAATGGAAATATAAATTTAGGTAAATATTTCATCTCCTCGAGTGGGGATCGAACCCACAACCAGTCGGTTTTGCAGTCACACCTCGTGCCGCTGCGCCACGACCGGCCTCAAACAAATATTTATTTTGTATATTTACTATAAATTTAACTTCAAATTTATTTTTCAACCAATTTAAAATGTGTAACGATAATGTGGGTAAACTGAAGCTTTCAGTTAAAAACCTCAACGTTAGATTTGAAACTTTTCATGGATATATTATATGTAAAATGTTCAGCAAACTGTAAGTTTGAGTTCGGTACTGTAACAACTTTGATATTTTAAGAGCTGTATAACTATAAATTTTTAGAGGTGAACAGTTTTTTTTTATAAACTTATTTGCAACTTTTCAACTCAACTCAATAATTTGATTGCTAAGGGCCGGTTAAAATAGCTTTTTGAAAATACAAACGTGTTTAGAGTGTGTCTTACTTAATTGATGATAGGTAGATAATACAAAGCGCGGCGTTAAGTTGCGCCACTCAACAAGTGATATAAGGTGAAAAGCAGTGAACGAAGTGCGTTGACAATAAGTACTCGCTGCCCACAGTGTTAAGCATAAGCTCATATATATTTAAATATTTAAGCAGTTTAAATTGAAGGCCATCGTGGCACATGGAGACAAACGTGCGACGATAAACGCGACGGTCGTGAGTTCGATTCCCACTTGGGAGAATGAAATATTTAATATTTCCATCATCATCATTTCTTAACACAAAGCGTGATATTAAGTTCCGCTTTTTAACACGCGATCCCTCAAGAATTCAATGGAAAGTGAAGAACGGAAATGGTTTTAATGAAGCTGAAAATAAAAAACCGTCGTAAGTATATGAGAAAAAAACCAATTAAGCAACTTACGTCTTTGATCTAAGCAATTTGCTGTTTGAGGAAAACCTGTTTCTTATTTATTTATTCTACTTAATTAATAATATTATGTAAATGTAATATCGTAATTTTTCATATAGAAAAAAATTCAATATATCGGTAGCGTCGCATCATTATATATGATAAATCAAATTAAATCAGCTTCACGCTGTATCCCGCACACAGCAGGGTAGGCAAAAGGAACCTAGTGTTAAGACACTCCGTTCCCCACTTTCTGCCGACTTCCGAAGGCATTGCGTGTTCAGTGGCACAACTCAACGCCGCGCTTAATCTCGACACCAGAGCGAAGAAATGGAAATATAAATTTAAGTAAATATTTCATCTCCTCGAGTGGGGATCGAACCCACAACCAGTCGGTTTTACAGTCACACCTCGGGCCGCTGCGCCACGACTGGCCTCAATATATAATGATGATTGTAAACGCGATGATTGCGGGTGTGATTTCTTCGATGAACTGAATTATTTTTAATTTTCGTTCCGATAAAGGAAAGTATGGCGGTGTTGAATTACGCCACCCAGCACGTAACATTTTAAATTCAGGGGAACGGTAGAGTGTCTTATTTTTTAAATTTTAATTTAGGGAACACTAGGTTACCTGGATGAAAAAAGCTTCGTTTCTCTTAAACGGGTGTCGTACCCACAATCATCACAGTTATATTTATTGTCGCACTGTGTAATTTGCTTCTAATTTATCCGAAAAATGTACGGCAGTGAATAAGGGCATTAGTACGCATAAAAGCTCTATCATTAATCTTGTTTTTACATGTTAAAAGCCTATTTCTTTCCTTTTATCATAAGAATTTGATAGGTGAGATTAATATTACAATATAATCTACGTCGTGGCGCAGCAGTCTTGTACTACTGCGCCACGATGTATGATAATAAACGCTACTGGGTTTATGTGATCCCCACTTGAGGAAATTAAATATTTACTTACATTTATATTTTCATTTTCTTCGCTCTGGTGTTGAGGCAAAGCGCGGCGTTGAGTTAGCCTCTCAACACGCAATGTCTTTCTCTAGAATTCGGCGGAAAGTGGGAAACGGAGTGTTTAAGCACTAGGTTCCCTGTGCCTACCCTGCTGTGTTGAAATATACTCAACTGAAGTGAAATGATTTTTTAAGTTGACGCTGGCTCGCATATAGCAGGGTAGGTAAAGAGAACGTGGGAACCAAGTGTTAAGACGCTTCCGTTCTCTACTTTCTGCTTAATTCTGGAGGTAGTGTGTGTTGAGTAGCAGAAATAAACGCCACGCTTTGCCTTATTAACAGAGCAAGAAAATTAAAATATTAAATATATTTATTTTAGAAAACGTATAAAAATTTTAACGTAACGGGATTTGAACTCGTGTCCCTAGGATCGTTGTGAATAAACTCAATGCTGCGCTTTACCTCAAAACCATACCTAAAATTCAAAATATTAAATATTCAATTTCCTTGAGTGGGAATCGAATCCGCAACCTGTCGCGTTCACAGTTACATGTGTTCCATCATTGAAGCCAGTCGTGGCACAAAATCGCGTCAATTGCTGGCTGCATATATGGAAATTTTGATATAATGCTGTTATATTTGGAATACAGCTGAAGAAAAAAAGGTGATATTATTACTACAACGTAACAAACAAGTTCGAGGTTGTAGTAAATCGCGCAGTAATCAAATCTATAATCAAAGTGAAAACACGACAACGTAATTATTATAATTTCCAAGCTACTTGTGTTTGTGGTTTAAAACCCCATTTATGAAATTAAGTTATTATATAAATTACGGAACTAATTTTGATTTACATCAAATTGCGTCCAAAATTAAGGCCGTGGCGCAGGGGCACCAGCGTGTGACTATTAAAGCGACGTCTGTGGGTTCGATATTCACTCCAGTTAATGAAATTTTTAATATTTTCATTTTCTTTCTCTGGTACCGAGGTAAAGCGCGGCCTTGAGTTACGCCCCTCAATACTGAATGCCTCGAGAATTTGGTATTCCCCACTTAGGTTCCCAGGTAACTTTTGCTTATGCTGCTACGTATATGATAAAGCTGCAGCGTGCAGCTATTAAAATACATACAGTATTTCTGTATAGTGCCATGGTAAATAATAAGATGTCATAGAGGTCAAATCTATGTATAGGAGCTTAGTGTGGGAATGCACAGAGCACACCAATTGTAGGTGTATATTTTTACCCTATATTTATCTTAATATTATGATTTATACAACAAAAAGCATAAAAACAGTCAATTGACCACATAGTCTCACTATTTTTGAAAGTAAATCTTTCGTTAAGATGATTCGTTTCCCACTTTCGTTCCATCTAACTTCAACGAAAAGAAAATAATTTAATTATTTCCCTCACTGGAAATCGAACCCGCAACCATCGTGTTCACCGTCGGACACTGACCAATCGAATCACAAGGGCCATTGATACCTTATATATATATACATCTTTAGGTTTGCATTTACAATTTCATTTTATAGATATGATATTGTTCGAACAAGCAACTCGTCCGGCGCCCATCAAACTTTTACACACCAATCGTGGACGTATTCTACAGCTTTCTGATCAAGCTTACGAAGACTAACTCTTTTCGTCCCAATAAAAGTTGAATAAAGTTTCTTTTTTCTATTCGTTTTGAGCGAAAATAATGTTCCATTATAATTATTATTTTTTAGCTTCACGCTGAATTCTGCACTTCGCTGGGTGGGCAGAGAGAATTTGGGAACAAAGTGTCAACATTCTGTTCCCATTAAGACACGACAACGCGCGGTGTTGAGTTGCGCCACTCAACACGCAATGCCTCAAGAATTCGGCTGAAAAACGGAAACGGTATCCTATGGGTACGGAGATTCTTAAGACTAGGTTTCCAGGTTCCCTCTACTCACTCTGCTATGAGTGGGATATAGCATAAAGTGGAAACTGAATATTAACCTACACTCTAGATCATCGGTTCCCAACCAATGGTCCGTGGACCAGTAGTGGTCCGCAGCAGCTAAAATGTGGTCCGCGAATGATTTAAAATTTTGGTGTTTGAGCAAAGTCTGCCTACAGTTAAGTTGTTTCCTCAATAAAACATAAAATATTTTGACATTTAAATTTAAATAATTTTAAATTTAAATAATATACTTTGAAATTCATAGATTTTTTTACTTGCCTCCTGAGAAGTCGGTTGTATGTATTTGCTGAATGAGACGTACCTGAAATAAATTAAGTTGGTTATTAATAACATATTACAAAGAAATATCATTATCTAGACATTTTCACTATTTACTTAAAAAAAAATCCTAATATTCTCAATCTATTAGGATTTGGTTTTCAATTCGAACTCCACTATATATTACAAATTAAGCAACGGAGTTTAGCTCCGGAACTGGACATAACACATCTCCAAAGTTGTGCAGCAAGTGAAAAATTAAATGGAGCTAGCTCCCTCTGCCTAAACTGTTGAACGGGAAAAAGTGTGAACCTATGAATCGTCGATAATGGAGAACAAAAGAGAAAAATAAAAAAATCGCGTGAAGTTCGAGTCAGAAACGCTCAACGAGAGATCTGGCCTCATAAATAAGTTAATTTAATAATTGAAATAACAATATTTGTAAATTCATATTATTTTTTTTATAAAGAAGATACAGCTTCACGCTGTATCCCGCACACAGTAGGGTGCCTGTTGAGTGGCGGAAATCAACGCCGCGCTTTGCCACCAGAGCGAAGAAATGAAAATATAAATGTATATAAATATTTCTTTTCCTCGAGTGGGGATCGAACCCACAACCAGTCGATTTTACAGTCACTTTGTGTCCCTGCGCCACGACTGGCCTAATTTTTTTTTTATAAAGAAGACACTATGTTTGTCTAAGTTTATACTATGTAAAGTAATAGCTTTAGTACAAGCATACATAATATCTTAGTGCTACCGTAATACTCTTTTCCTAAACCTTGTTTACCTTCAATTTCATCTTACTACACAAATACTCATGCTCAATGCCTCTGTATACAGCAAAAATGATGTTTTAAAGTAATTAAGTTTATCATATATAGTTTATCGTATATATCGTATATAGTATTATAACTGAAAACTTTACAATTTTTAGCTAAACACATATCGCATATAGCAAGGTATGCAGAGGATACATAGTGTTTAGACACTCCGTTCCGAACTCCGATTTCGATTTATTAAGTGTGGAACAGTGAAATTGAATGTCGCTCTTTTTGTATTGGAGGAAGGATAAGGAGGTATTGGAGGTAGGATAAGGAAATTGAAATAATTTATTGCCTCAAGAAACGGCAATCGAACCTACAACTGTCACGCACCACGATGTAAAAAAAAAACTAAAGTAATAAATTACAAAAGAAGAAAAAGTCTTCACAAGCTGCCTTGAAAGCTTACAGCTAATGTATTAAGTTCAACTTAAACGATCACTTGTAAAGTCGTAAAAGTGAACTCATTAAAAGATTCACTATGATATAGGAAAACCATTAAATTGACTAAAATGTATTATATCGACCGTGTTTTTTCTAATACAGAGCTTATTTACATACTTAGAGCATAATAATTTAAGCTTTGGTAAAAAATATTTTTGACATTTTTAAAGTGTTATTCCACACTTAGCAAAGATAAATACTTATTTAGAAAACGTATATAAATTTGAACGTAGCTTGATGAGAACGTATGGCTTAGTGGTCAGAGCGCCTGGTCGGTTTACAGACGGTACGGGTTCGAGTCCCCCTGCGTTCAAATTGTTATACGTTTTCTAAATAAGTATTTTCCCTTCCTAAGTATGGAATAACACTTTAAAAATGTTAAAATTATTTATTAAATAGCATTCTCTCTTGCCAGACGATAATTCTTAGTAATTATCATTGGGTAGCGTAAAATTTGTAAAAATCTCCCTACAGAAATTCTAATCTAACAACATAAATTGTAACAAGCGTATAAAAATTTCGACGTAGCTTGACGAGAACGTATGGCTTAGTGGTCAGAACACCTGATCGGTTTCCAGGAGGCACCGGCTCGAGTCCCGCTACGTTCAAATTTTTATACGTTTTTCAAATAAGTATGGTAAAGAAGTTGTCATCATGTTCATTCTTTCATATCATGATGTTCATCCTTTATTCGGAAAATAGCAGGGAAGTTTCCCATCTTCCGATCAATTTTTGAGACATTTGGTGTTGAGTGGTGAATCTAAACGCTACGTTTTGTCTTGTCACTAGAGCGAGAATGAATATAATTCATTCCCTCAAGTAGGAATCGAACCAACAATTGTCGCTATTCCTGTTAGACAATGTGCCGCTGTGCTACGATGGTATAAAATGTTGGCGCAATTTACAAAACCTCTTGTAACAACAAAGCTACGATTGAAATCACAATTGAGATATCAAAGTTTATGTTGTACTTTATAAATCAAAGTTTTCATAATGCAGCAACTTCCAAAGATATCGTGACAAAAGATATTATCGTATTTTGCTTTTCAATTATTTTTTAGTTAATAAATATTTTCTTACAGTTATAGATTATTTCCTATATGTAAGGTTAGGTTAACCTAGCGTTACGACACAAAACATTCACTTTCCTCCGAATTATCTAATATTATATAATCTTTTCCCCCAGTGGGGATCGAACCCGCAACCGTCAAGTTTATAGGCACACCGCCGTGACGGACTTACGGCGGCCGCCTTTAATTAATATTTAAGTAGTTGAAAGAACAAAGTTCGACGGACTGACTGTAATTAAAACATTTGGTGGACACGGCAAAATGTTCGCAACTCGACGAATAGCTATTGACTTTAGATCCGACCCTCGGGGCTTAATAAAGTTTTTGTGATATCTACATTTCATTTTCATTTCTATAATTATTATAGAGACCATCATGGTTCAGTGGAACAGCATCTGCTTGTCATCGCGATGGTATAGATTCCAATTCGAAATGAATTATTTTTTTACTTTCATAGAATACCGACTAGTAAAACTTATTATATTCAAGGATATTTGGTAACAGAGTGTCTTAACACTAGGTTCCCAGTCCCAGCTAAAAAAATTTTGAAAATTGGACTTTGATATTATCCATTTACTTGATAATAAAACCGTTAATATCATTAAAAATCATTAGAAAAGTAAAAAATGTCGGAAAAGATCAGCACGATTAAGAAAAGGCAAATAATCTCGTTAGGTGAATCCGTACTAATGTCAGAATTGTATATCAAAGGGGAGTACAACTTATAAAAATTGTCAAACTTAAGTTTGCGGGCATATGTACTCATTTTCTATGAAATTAACTACAATTAGAAATTTGTCTGTGAAATATCTATAAATTTTCACGTTTTACATTTTTTACTTTATTTGTACTGCAAGATCTAACTTCATGTTTTATATCTTCTTTTAGTGTGTGATTAATTTGGTTCAGTAGAACTTGAACATTTGAAGTGACAAGTTAATGTGCATTTAAAGGGAAATCTACTCTTCTCTCTCTTAAATCAACTCTTGTATCTTGGGCCCCAAGTACTGCTGTAAGCTGCTGCTGTTCCTCACCCAGTAACGCGATGGAGCCGGTACATCCATGGAATGCTATGTACTTTTTTTCTTAAGTAATATAAACAAATATATATTATACACAGTAAAAAAACATTACTTCCTTACTTAAATGTACTTAAAACATAAAGAAATTCTAATACATAACGAAATACATTCGTTTTTGAATAACATACATTAATATAAAATAAGTTTCTTTCCCGTTGTTCCCGTGTATTCCCAAAGAACGACTACTTTTATGTTTTAAATCAACACTTTGCCAGACGTGTCACGTTTGCAGTAGAATTTATTTTCTGAAAATAATTCATATTTGTTCGAGTAGGTACGATTTATTTCCTTAGTTTCTTATGTAGAAGAATTTTTCGTACAAATATTTTATCGTCTCCGAAGTAAATGAAATGATAAAAAAGTTTTTTAGAAATTAGATATTATAAGGTTCACAAAAAAAAAACTCTGTATCCCCCATATAGGATGGTGCGCAGATAACACCTAGTGTTAAGAGAGACATTCCATCTTTTGAGCGAGAAAATAAAAATAATTCTCTCCTCCGAATGAGAATCGATCACACAAGTATGCCGCTCGCCCTGACAGTCTCTGAATTGTTATATTTAAGATGCTATACAGAATTTCCGGTTAGCACTAAGGTATTCCAGAAACTTCGAAAATACTTTTTGAAAAATGGAATGGAAGTGAATTTAAATTAAGTTCAAAAATTCTAAAACTCTTTTGTAATCTTTTTTAACTTCTTTATAGTCCTGGTAGATTTTCTTTGTACGAAACACAAAGGCAAAAATAACATTTTATAATTAAAACTACTACTAAATGATAATTAGAAATAAAAAAGCTTACTTAAAGAATAATTTTTTTTAAAATTCATATGATTTTATACCACTGGTTCCCAACCAGTGGTCCGCAGAAGCCTAAATATGGTCCACGAACGATTTTAATTTTATGACTGGGGATGGTGAGGCGAAGTTTCTGTGTGATTATCACAGGTAATTTTTATTATACCTACATGCATAGTGGTCCCTGCTACCAAGAATGATATAAAAGTGGTCCTTGATCAAGAAAAGGATGGGAACCCCTATTTAATACGATCATATATGTTCTGTCCTATTCTTTGATTTTTTAGCTTCACATTTAGTAGAGTAGGCGGAGGAAACCTGGGAACCTAGTGTTTTGACACTCCGTTCTCCGGTTAAATATTGAATATTTCATTTCCCCAAGTGGGAATCGAATCTACAAGCTGTCACGATTATTGTCGCAGGACTGTAATCATGAGACTGCACTGTACTGTAGCCTCCGCCACGACGGACTTTCTTTGATTACGACATTTTTATTAGGTTATTTTAGCAAAAAAATAATTCTTTATTACGTCCAATGTGATCGATATTTAAAATCGTTACTTCTTAAAATTTTCAAATAATATTTTCTTTATAACAAATTATGAAATTCTGAATACTTTAACATTTTCTCTTAATAAGATCACGTTTAATTTATAATTTTACAATTTTATAATCTGTCGTCCTTATTGTATACTAATTGCCAATTGCAACTTCATTTGCGTGATCTTTATGATTTTTTTTGTGTTAAGTCACTCCGTTCCCGTTAAGACACTTCCATTTCACACTTTTCACGAATTCTAGAAGCATATTGAATAGCGAAACTCAAGAAAAAATACTATTTATTTTATTCACCTGTGTGGAAATCAAAACCATACAGTTACAGTTACAGTCGTACGTATGTGCCACTGCACCAAGACGGCCTTAATCTTTACAATCATTTCTATTTACTACTCGTTGTCATTACGATTAAAAGCCGAAATTTCGAGATTTTACAGCTTGTGTTGAACTTAAAATGGCTTGGCTTAAATGTTTTACTTCAGTAATAAACAAATAATTGAAATATAATTCCTCCGAGTAGAAATCGAACTTACAACCGTCGTTCGGTCGATTACTATCATACAACGTTTGACTGTAAATGCGATGGTTATGGGTTCGATCCCAACTCGGAGGAATTAATTATTTACATTTCCTCTTTTTTGAAGACAAAGCGCAGCATTAAGCTCCGCCACTCAAACTCAAACTCCCTGCAATAGGGCGGAAACTAAGTATCTCAACACTAAGTTCCCGTACCCTGCTATATGCGGGATACAGCGTAAAGCTTCTACAATAATTAATATTATTATTTATTCACAAACAACGAGGTTACTTCGTAAAAAACATTTACACAGTCTGAATTTATGTCCATCCAGATAAACGTTTCCACTTTTATGATTTTGTAACAGAAAGAGCGCGCGTGACGTGTTGAGATCGAAACGTTGATACATGTAAATGGAAACGAAATAATCCATCCAGAATTAGCTGAGGGTAGATTTACTACTATATTTTTATTTATTATACTAGCTTTAACATCAGTTGTGGCTCAGGAGCACAAACGTGTGACTGTATATGTGATTGGCTGTGGGTTCGACTCCCACTCGAGGAAAAGTAGTGTGTTAAGCAAAGCGCAGCGTTTAATTCCACCAGTTAACATACAATGCCTCCATATTTTGGCGGAAAGTGTCATAATCTCAAATAGACTAGTATATTCTTTTCCTAATCACACCTGAATTTATAAATGTATAGTAGACTTTTAATATGCTTACTATTCCAAAAAATATTTGTCTTAAATTTCCTTCTTAAATTTCCTCGAGTGAGAATCGAATCCACAGCCGTTCGCGTTTACCGTCGCCAGCTGAGTCCATACGCCACAGCTGGTCTTTAGTAACTACTTAATTTAAAAAAAAATACTTTAGCAAATTTCTCCATATTATTTAATCTACTATAGAAACCTTACACGCCCCCGCGACAAATTAGGCGGCAATAAAAATAAACGGTAAAGCCATAGAATAAATTGATATTAACGATATACTACCACAGTGACCTCACTTGTGTTCTTGTAATAAAGAAGCTTAATAAAAAGGCAAAATGGCTGAATATAACGGCAGTTTCTTAGAAATATTATTAGTACCTTGCATATTATTTATATTTTATTGGGAGTTAAAATTGAGAACTACGGTTCAGTAGAACAGCGTCAGTTAACGTTTGATAGTAAGGGTTGTAGTGTTGTAGATTCAATTTCCGTTTATGACAATGTATTTATTTCATTACTTCCAATGACTAAGGACCTGAGTTCCGCCACTCTACGCTTGTAATCTTGTTCGGATTGTTAGTGGAGAACGGAGTGTCGTGACACTAGGTTTTTTTTTCTACATTTAGAAAAGTTGTAAAGTTATGTTACAAAATTGTAATAAAACTTTATTTTAGACCGTAGTGGAACAGCAGCTCTTTATCTGACTGTATACGCGACGATTATGAGTTCAGTTCTCACTTGGGGGAATGAATTACTTCAATTTCCTCGCTTTGGCTAAAACTCAAAACGTGGCGTTGAGTTCCGCCACTCAACACGCTATGTCTCGAGATTTAGCCAAAAAATTGAGTAAGGAATCACTTAACATTGGGTTCCCTCTGCTTGACGCCATACGATTTCTGAATATACAAAAATATTTGTATATTAGTTTTAAGTAATCAAGCTGTTTGTACCATAAAACGTTCTATATCGTAAAATTAGAAGCTACGATCTAAATTACAAATGACTAATTACGGCGAGCCAATGTATGAAGACTAATTAATGAAATGAAATGGATGTGTATCGATCGATATATAACTAACATAGGCTTAATATAAACCTATGTTAGTTATACTTTTTATATTACATTAGTTACTAAAGATATATAGAAAAACAAGCATAAATCACTCGATTTTCTCCACTAAGTTTCTTTTGTCTATATTTATTTATATATTAAAGAGACTGGTTTCCTGCTTGTGTCTATTTCCACATGGATAACACTAATAAATAAACAAAAACATGTTAATATTTTTTCCCACATAGCAGTGTAGGCGGAGGAAAACTAATATTAACAGACATTAGGGGTCAGTCGTGGTGCAGGGGCACAAAGTGTGACTGTTAACGCGACTGGTTGTGGATTCGATCCCCACTCGTGAAAATGAAATATTAATTTAAATTTACATTTTCATTTCTTTGCTCTGGTGTCGAGTGGTGTCAAAAAGTGGCGTTGAGTTCCGCCACTCAATACGCAATGCCTCCAAAAATCGGTGGAAAGTAAGGAAAGGATTGTCTTAACACTAGGTTCCCTCAGCGTAACCTGCTATGTGCGGGATAGTGGGGTGACTCAAAATGACTTACCTTAAAAACGTTTTCACATCTCTCTTTCAAACCATTTGATGATTGATGATCTGATTTATTATCGCGGTCACCACCAAAGGTCCTAAACGGTGCACTTGTGTCGCAGGTAAGCATTGTATATAGGTATATTAACGACATATTAACGCACCTAAATAAATTGAGGCCAGTCGTGGCGCAGGGACACAAAGTGTGACTGTAAAACCGACTAGTTGTGGGTTCGATCCCCACGCGAGGAGATGAAATTTATTTATTTATTTATTTATTTATTTATTTTTATTTATATCAAGTAACATAAATTGTGACTCATTTTGTTAGTAACAGTAAAAAGCTTAAATGTCTATGTTAGTATTTAAGTTGCTTCTCCATCCCACTCGAAATGGAGCAACAATGATTTACATATGCACAATCTAATCTATTAGAGATCATATTTAGGATGCTGTTGGAGCTACCCCGCAGTCTTTGTATTAAGGAGCCACATCTTTTGCGCATAGTAGCGAAGAAACAGTTAACTCGGGCTGTCGCGAACATCCCCGACGCGCTACAGAAACGAGGCAGCCCCAGCAGCACTCTAAATGCGTCATTGTATTGAACCCGAAGGGCGCTGTAAGATTTTTGTGAATAGCTGGCCCACAGACTCGATAAATAAAAACTTGTACAGTAGGCTCTAAACAATGTAATTTTAACACTAGTCGAGCAGCGTGCAAACTTGCGAGCCAGCATATTCACTCTCACTGACAACGCCCTTCGTTCTCTTTCAATATCAGCATCGTCTTTAAGGCCGGGTGTCAACACATGTCCAAGATACTTAAATTGGTACACTCGTTTGAGCTTATTACCGTTGAGCAAGATTAATGGTGTTATAATTGGTGCTTTACCCCCCGCCTCAAAAACCATCATTACACTTTTTTTTTCATTGTAGATCAGACCGTGTCTTCCCGCATAAGCCTCACATATTGCTATCAGCTTCCTAAGGCCACAAATTGAAGCACTTAACAGTACCATATCGTCGGCATAACTTAAGTTATTCATACAAATACCATCTATATAACAACCCAGCCTGGTGCTGCCGAGCTCACCAAGTAGCTCGTTTACGTACAAATTAAAGAGAGTTGGAGAACTTAAACCTCCCTGTCTTACCCCACACTCTAACCTATATGGACGTGATAAAACTCCTGCCCACCGAACATAGTTGACTTGGCTTCTGTACCAGTACTTGAAAATGTTAATAAGCTCAGACGGCATGTTAGCTTGCTCCATCTTTCCCCACAACATATCATACGATACCAGGTCAAAAGCCTTGGAAAGATCTAAAAAACAGGCATAAATTGGAGTTTTTCTCTTAGTATAGTATGTCACAGCATTCTTAAGACCCAAAACAGCACTTTCCGTAGACAATCCAGGTTGAAAACCAAATTGGTTGTCGTGCAAGTTTATGTATTTATTTAGTTGTGTATTAAGCATGCTGTCCAATACCTTAGAGATGACTGTAGCCAGAGAGATTGGCCGATAGTTGGCCTTATCAGCTAGATCACCTGTTTTGTTTTTCGCAATAGGCACAACGAACGTCTTAATCATCTCGGCCGGCATAAAACTATGACTCAAACATACGTTGTAAAACTGAGCAAGAATTTCTGACAGTCGTGGGCCTGCGTATTTAAGATGCTCAATGCTGAGACCATCATGTCCTGGAGATTTACCTTTCGTCATATGTAAGATAACTAGAAATATTTACTTAAATTTATATTTCCATTTCTTCGCTCTGGTGTCGAGGCTAAGCGCGGAGCTGAGTTCTGCCACTCAACACGCAATGCCTCCAGAATTCGTCAGAAAGTGGGGAACGGAGTGTCTTAACACAAGGTTCCCTCTACCTACCCTGCTGTGTACGGGATACAGCGTGAAGCTGATTTGATTTTAAGTTTTATAGTCGTTTATTTAGCTAAGTCTACTATATGATGACATTGTCTTGAGCGTTGGAAAAAATAGAAATAGAAAATTTATTTGAGGAAGAGTGACAAACTGTTGACTCTCTGTGATGAAGACGATGTCCTCAAATCTAACTCCAGAAAATTATTATGATTGAACTTTACAATAAAAATATGGGTGATGTTGATTCGTAATTCAGTAGAAAGATAAATATGTATTTATCTTTCTTACACTATATCTAAACATGACTACGTAGCCATATACACGGCATTACTTTTTGGAAAGCTGAATATGATATTTGCCAGTCGTGGCGCAGGGGCACAAAGTGTGACTGTAAAACAGACTGGTTGTGGGTTCGATCCCAACTCGAGGAGATGAAATATTTACTTAAATTTATATTTCTATTTTTTCGCTCTGGTTTCGAGGACGAGTACGGCGTTGAGTTCTGCCACTCAACACGCAATGCCTCCAGAATTCGGCAGAAAGTGGGGAACGGAGTGTCTTAACACTAGGTTCCCTCTGCCTACCCTGCTGTGTGCGGGATACAGCGTGAAGCTGAATATGATATTTGTCAACAAGAGCTATGTTATTCATTACGACATCGTGCATTTCAAGAATAAAAATCCTGTTAATATACGGGAATATATATGAAATAGATGAGTACTGAATTACCAAAAATATAGATGGAGAAAGTATGGAGGAAAAAGCTACAATTTTCAATCTGATTCTGAGTCTGAGTATGATTGAATGAGTTTCTAATTATGCGAAAACATACAATATAAAAAAAACAGCTTCACGCTGTATCTCGCACACAGCAGGCAGAGGGAACCTAGTGTTAAGACACTCCGTGCCCCACTTTCTGCCGAATTCTGGAAGCATTGCGAATTGAGTGGCAGAACTCAACGCCGCGCTTTGCCTCGAGACCATAGCGAAGAAATGGAAATATAAATTTAAGTAAATATTTCATCTCCTCGAGTAGGATCGAACCCACAACCCGTCGGTTTTACAGTCACACTTTGTGCTCCTGCGCCGCAACTGGCCTCAACATACAATATGTTATACAAAAATGTTTTGTTAAAATTTTTGTACAAGCAGAAACCCTATTCAACCCCATGATAAAGGAATGAATAAAGATAAAAGAAAACAATAATTTAAGGGTTATTAACTATTATTATAGCCTAAACTTTATGTGCCATTCCAAATTGTAATCCTTGCAAATCTATTCTGATAGTAAAATTTTTTCGGCATAAAGCTGCCTCATTCCACGTTTCCTTTGGATCGTAAACCACTCTATCGATGTTAGGGAAAATGTATAATACAACAATAAAATATGAATTTTGCGCTGATTTGTATGAAATTTATACAATTTTTATAGTTATAGTTTTTGTATTTTGATGAAGTTGGATTTATTTTGTAATATAACGTGAACGTTTTGATGTTTTTAACTATGTAGTGATATTAAAATAGTCTTTGAGCCTTGTGATTTTTTTATAATAGCTATGCTGTAACCCACATATAACAGACAAGCACTTACTAAGTCAAGGCACTCCATTATCTAAATACTTTCGAAAAAATTTATGTTGAGTGGTAGAACTTAACGCTGCTTTTTGTTAAAATAATTATTAATAAAAATAATTATTAATTACCCTGAGTGGGAATCGAACCCACAATTCCCACGTTACAGAAATTCGCTGCGCAGCTATGTCACGATACAGAGATACGTATACGTACTACAAACATACACATATATAATCATATTTTATCTACATGTATATCACGCACTGTCAGCCAACTGAAAATTTGAGTGACGTGATATATAATGCGTGTTAGTTTGCTTCGAGGATTCCTATTTCGCAAAGATCATTTTTTATTGAACCAGTAATATTTTTATGACATTTTCACCCCTAATTCTATACATAGATAAAACTGAAACGGTTTCTTTGTAACCTGTTGTGGGTTTGATTCTCACTAGAGGGAATTAATTAACCCTTTCCTCGCTCTGGTGGCAAGACAAAGCATGGCGTTAAGTTCTGCTACCGAGCATACAATGTCTCGAAGTTTCGGCGGTATGCGGCAAACGTAGTGTCTTTACGTTAGGTTCCCTGCCCTGCTATATGCGAGAAGAGGTGTCAATTAAATATATAAAAATACACAATAAAAACTACATGCTGCAATCATCGGCGATACTTGGGATATCCCCTTTTGGGTTGTTTGCAGTTTATTCCATGTTTTAATTTGTTGGTTCAATATTTTTTAATATTTAAAACAAAAACATACTATTGAAATTACATATTGAATTTCTATTAACTATTTTTTTTATTCTAAACTCTCGTATTTTGATTTTAGCTTTGGTTTTTTTGTGTAAAGTTTTTTTTAATAAATTGTTCTCAATTTTTGTCAATACAAATTGCGTTAACAGAAAAAAATATACATTCCATTTCCTTGACTGGGAATTGAACCCACAACCTGTCGAATTTACCCCTACGCCACGACTGGGCTGAATTCTATACACTATACTCTATTATACGTCTACCGTTGCCAACTAAAGCAATTATGTTTGAAACGTTAGCATTCATCTCGTAACGTGTTAAGTTCGCATAATATATTGCTTCACATCACTCATCAGGTGGAGTTGTCTTAACCTCATTTATTATGAATAGGTTTCACTATCTCTTGTTTGGTTGTACCTAAAATGTAAAGCTATATATATATATATATATATATATATATATATATATATATATATATCTANATATATATGTATGTATGTATATTTAAATTATTCCATTAGACAACGAAGACATCGATCAAGATCATCGATGCGATTGAGCAGCGTTGAGTTCCGCCACTCAACACGCAATGCTTTCAATTCACCGGAAAGTGACTTAGTGGGAATAAAATATCTTAACATAAATCCCGTCTCTAAACGCGCATTATGTAATAAAGGAATATCTTAACATTGTACTCTCTGTGCCAACCCAGCTTTAATGAGCTGCGCAAAGGTAACAGTTAGTACTGGTATAAAAAAAGCATTGAAGTGAGGCCCTCGTGGCACAGCAGAACAGCCTCCGATTGTATATGTGATGATTATGGGTTCGAATCTTCCTTTATATTCGAGAGAATTAATTTTTAAATTTTTCTTGTTTCGGTTAAAAGACAAATTGCGATGCTAATTTCCACTTTTTAACGCAACGCAACTTTTGGGCGGAGATAGAGAAGTGTCTTGACTGTAGGTCCTCTATGGCTATCATATTATACGCGATACAGCGTGAAACTAAAACATATAGCAATAAAAATTATTTGATTTCCCAAAATCTAGAAAGTTCAGTTCAGTTTAAATTCAGCGTTAGCTTCTGCCACCGTGTCTTAAAAGGTTTCCGCCCATTGATAGGAAAATGGAGTGTCTTAACTTAACATTCTCTCTGTCAATTCAGTTTAGTATCAATACAAAATAGTAATAGCCACATTTGATAATAGATGGCGCTGTCCATTTATATCACAATTCTGAATCGCGCTATCGACTTCTTATTTTTGAAAACGTAAATACAGCTCACATTAAATATCTGGCTATCTCTGGTTTCCCTTCAAAACGTATAAATCTTTCGCCTTTTACTAAAGATTTCCGTGGAGAGGAACACTCAAATGAGTCCTTCATATTTTTGCATGAATTGCAGTTTGCAAGACTATATATATATACACACACACACACACATACACATATTTATATATATATATATATATATATATATATATATATATATATATATATATATATATATATATATATATATATATATATATATATATATATATATATATATATATATATATATATANCAGAACTCAACGCCGCGCTTAACCTCGACACCAGAGCGAAGAAATGGAAATATAAATTTAAGTAAATATTTCATCTCCTCGAGTGGGGATCGAACCCACAACCAGTCGATTTTGCAGTCACACCTCGTGCCGCTGCGCCACGACCGGCCTCATCATATATATACATATATACAGTAAGGACATAAAAAATACAGTTTTTTATTTATATATGTATATGTGTATATATATATATATATATATATATATATATATATATATATATATCCCGGATCCCGCGGAACGGTGTGTCTTAACACTAGGTTCCGTGTGCCTATCCTGCTGTGTGCGGGATACAGTGTGAAGCTGATTTATTTTAATTAGTTTAAGCAAAGCCAGGGCTAGTTCTATTTAATGTATACTAAAAAAACAATATATTCCGAAAAATAAATGTGCCTACGGCATTCATATATTTTCTGTCTTACAAAACATATATTCTGTCCAAAGCTTTTAGCATTTAATGTCTTTAGATATTATTATAATAATAAATATGAATTCAATTGATATTTATTCTATTATAATTTTTTTCCCATCTACAGCGTAGCCCAATAGGAGGGTTATGCTTTTAGCGCGTATATATGTTTATATGTCCGTTAGTTTGTTCCCTAGCAACTATTAACCTACTAGTGAAACGATTTTAACAAATGATATTTAACAATTTGATCGCATACAACGTAGAGCCGTTCGAATCACTGGGGATCCAATGGTCTGTGAAAGGCTTGAAACTTTGGCTTTGTGTAGAGACGTCTCCTCGCTGTGCGTTCTCTATCGCATTTATTATGGGGAGTGTTCTGAAAACCTGTTTAACCTGTTTGTTACCTGCCAACGAATTTTCTAACCGAACAGTAAGTCACAAGCTAAAGCGTCTTTTCCATAAAAAAGATTATACGTTATTGGATTTATCTTGATGGCGTGAGTGTTATTGGATTCATTAATTTAGCTTATGCAGTCAGGTTTTGTGTTTTCTTTATAATTCGCTTGTTCAATAATATTTTATTCTCTACTATTGTTTAATAGCCAGAGGCAAAATTATTTATGTCTTAATATGTGATTTAGGTATCTTATTTTTATATACACGCTGTATTTCACATATAGACGTGTACGCAGATGGAACCTAGAGTATTATGTATTTAGTAGTGAAGTCTAAAGTCTAGTGAAGTCTAAACTCAAATTCCTTGAGTTAGAATTCCCTCTGACTACCCTGTGATATAAAAAATTCTAAGTGTAATACAAAACTTACCCAAAAGCAAGAATATGCATATTCTCAACAGTACCTACAAAACCAGTTAACAAGATACCTATTAAATATATACATGACTCCATTTTTATACAGGGTGATGATAAATCCATCATTAGAATGCAATAAACGGCTTAATCGCTCTACGAATAAACGAAACGGCTTGGAAACTTTTTTACGCGAGCAATAAAATGTACCGAGAATATTTGTTAACACATTTGTATACAATTTCATATTAGCCATGTGTAACATTTTATTTCGTTGAAAACAGTTTTGAGGGTAATTTAAATGTTTTTGTAAGCGGTTTCGTGTTTGTGGTATGTTTAAGAAACTTTTTACGCGTTGTGGTATGCAGGGGAGGGGTTGAGTGGTGGAACTCAACGCCGCGTTCTGCCTCATTATCAGAGTGATAGAATGAAATTATTAAATATTTCATCCTGTGCTACCAAGTCACGATAGCCTCAAATACATAGTACTGAATATAAATATTTTTTTCTTTGCCTCCACTCATAAATATAACTTAAGAAAGATCCCATTTTTCGCGGTTCATATTGTAAACAATTTAAGATGTTAAATGGAAAGCGAGGAAAAGTTCAAAGTTCAATAAAAGCATTGACTTCAAAAGCACGAGGTGTTCAGTAAATAAAATATAAACGGTGTTTGTGGGTGGATGTCTTTATTGAGACTTAAAGTATAAAATGTTCATTGTTTTTTTTTTGTAGATTTTTAGGTATTTATGATTATTAAAGGGTTTATGATTATTAAAGGTAAGGAGGCCAGTTGTGGCACAAGCGTGTGATTCTGAACGAGACAGGTTGTGGGTTTGATTTCCACTGGGTAAAATAAGTACCAAGCACTGCGCACTTTGAATTCTATGGATTGAAAAGAATTTATTTTTCATGTTTTTGGATGACATAATTTGAATATACCTTTCAAGTTATGTCATCCAAAAACATGAATGCCTCTTAAAGCGTAAAATTTACACACATTGAACAGCTTCTTGTTCTTTCTCCACCAAAAAGAGATTATTAAAAATTTTGCTCCAATCTCTCGTAAATGCCTATGTAATTTTTTGCAATTTATTTTTACGTTAGAAAAATCTTTTATACCCATGAAAAAAAAACGTAATCGAATATTATTTCTCATTTTCCATTTTTGCGATTTTCATTTAGAACATATGCGGCACCTAGCGTTGCGTTGCTCTTACATATTAAAAAGACTAAAATATTTTTTTTCACATTCAAAGCATGCGGAGAGAAGAATGTCAAGACACTTTGTTCTCAACTTTCCGAACGAATATGAGGCAACCGCGTATTCTTCGGAGCTCAATGCCTCAATCCTGTGTGTTAGAAGAGCGGGAAAATTAAAATAAAACACTTTTTTTGGAAACCATCCAAAAGGCCCGGATTCAAATCTTGCTACGTAAAAAAAATATACGTTTCTAAAAAAAGTACCTTTCTTTCCTAAGAGTGAAACGCTTGAAAAATGTTAAAAAAAAGTATTTACCAGTTGCTTTCGGGACAGATGTCTCTCTTTGTATTATAAATATTTCCTTGAGCGTGTATCGAACCTGCTACTAATGTTAGGAGATATGTCAAAATTCTATCAAATGATGACAAGAATACTTCAAATTTAATATAACATCTCATCTTAATATTATAAATGACATTAAGACAGTTGTTCAACAAACGAGCTTAGTATAGGCCTATATTGGTCTGCTGTAACCGTAATTCGAAGAGCAGGCTACGTTCGAGACAAACTAATTTGAATCTTAATTTATTATAATAAAGTACATAATGTATGTGTTATAATATATTCTAACTTTACCAATTAACCGTTTACGCTTCAGATATTTCGGAGGCCAAAATTCGCGTAAATTATTATGTGTTTCGTAATATATACATACATATGGTCTATATGTACATATTCAATATATATGATTATTTAAAAGAGGCATTAATATGTGAGGCATTATTGAGGCCAGTCATGGCGCAGCGGCACGAGGTGTGACTGTAAAACCGCCTGGTTGTGGGTTCGATCCACACTCGAGGAGATGAAATATTTACTTAAATTTATATTTCCATTTCTTCGCTCTGGTGTCGAGGTTAAGCGCGGCGTTGAGTTTTGCCACTCAACACGCAATGTCTCCAGAATTTGGCAGAAGGTGGGGTACGGAGTGTCTTAACACTAGGTTCCCTCTGCCTATCCTGCTGAGCGGGATACAGTGTGAAGCTGATTTAATTTATTTATTTATTAATATGTTTTGGTTTTGTAGTTTCACGCTGTATTCCGCACATAGCGGGAAAGGCAGAGGTAGCCTGGGAATCTAGTGTTACGACACTCTGTTCCTATTAATACACTTCCATTTCCCACATTCCGCCAAATGATGGAGGTATTGCGTGTTGAGTGATGGACCTTAAATGCTTTGCCTCGGTACCAGAACGAAGAAATGAAAATATTAAATATATCATTGAGTGGGAATAGAACCCACAACGTCGCGTTTACAGTCACACGTTTGCACTCCTCCCCTACGCCACGACGGCGGCAGAGACTGGATTTACATATTTGAAATAATTACACTTCCAAAGACCAAACGCGAAGTTGAGCCATTCTCTCTGTCACTCCACACGCAATGAACCCAATTTGAGAGGAAAACCAATAAAGAAGTGTAGTACTAGGTTATCTCTAACAACTCTGCTAAGAAAGATAAAACATCAAACTGAGAGATTTATTTAAAAAAACAACTCTTTTATATCCTCCAAATATATTTTGGTTTCTTTTAATAAAGATCAGTTTCCATTATATTTCAGTAACAATTGTTCTTTTCACAATAAGTCTATGGATGGGGAAAGATACGACCCAATTGAACAAAATATTTGCGAACAATGTGTATGCTTTGAATATTTTTTATGATATCTTGTAAAGAAATCTGTATCATATATTTATTATGTTTAAATTTATATTTATACATATCTTTACTGAGTCACAGACAACGCACAGCTTAAACAACGCGGCATAGAGAGATGAAATTTAGTAGGTCCTTGGGAAGTGTAGGTCTAGTAAGGGAAGATTTCCAGAAATTGTGATTAGAACGGGAAATAACGGGAGTTTATGTTTTGTCTAGGCATACGAGGTTGTAGAATATAACTAGTATAATATTTTAATTTTAATATATTATAATGCCACACTAAGGTAAGAAAAAGTAATTTACAAAACAACAAAATAAACAAGAAATGAGAATTTCGGCATAGCTTGATAAAACGTATGGCTTAATTGGCAACGAGCGTTTGGACGGTTGCCAAGAGTCGCAAGATCGATTCCTTCTAAATTTTTATACATTTTCTAAATATATTTATTACATATATCTTTTAATTTCTATATATTTTTAAGCTACAGGGTTTCCTCACATAAAGGTAAGCACGGAGAACCTTGTATTAAGTTAGTACTTCTTAATATTTCTTACAAAACGACAAAAACATCAAGAAAATTTTAAGACTACTTTAAATGTTACTCACATTAAAAAAAAGAAAATAGTTTAGAAACCGTACAAAAAATCAATAAATATTTCTAATTTTTAAGGTTGTCATGGCGCAGGGACACAAGTGTGTGACTGTAAACGCGACACACACAGTGCGAGTCGATTCGATTTCCACACGAGGAAATGAAATATTTAATATTTTTATTTCCTCGTTCAAGAATTCGGGAGGAAGTGGAGATCGGAAGTCTTTTAGTGGAAACGGAGTGTCTTGATACTAGGTTGTCAGGTTGCCTCTGCCTATCCTGATATGTGCGGGATACAGCATGAAGCAACTTTGAAATAATTCAAAATTTTCTACTATGTCAAATAATCTTTGAGTGCTGGAAATTTGAAAAAAAAATCCTAAAAAGATGCTAACAACAAAACCAAATTATTATAGAGTATAAGATTTTTCACGTCATTCACCTCGATAAGATTGTATGACTTGATTGACAACGAGCGTTTGGAAGGTATACAAGAGGCGCAGGTTCGAGTCTCGCTACTACGTTTTCTTAAATAGAATTAAAAAAATGTCTAATTAATAAATTACATGCAAATATTCTAAATCTGCATCTAAATCAATAATTCTATTATTTCTACGTTCACATTTTTTCTACAGGTAACGTGGGATACTCGTAAATAAATTGAAAGCCTACATTTGCCTTACCAAGTCAAGAGTAAGCACATGTGACGTTCACAAATTGTAAGAACCGGCGGATGACAAAAAATATTTTATTCATATTTTAATTTTATTTTACCTCACGGTAGGTAAAGATAATCTAGTGGTAAGTCATACTGACTTAGAGATAATAATAGCAAGTTGGCGGGACTCAACGCTGCACTACAACATTAACAGTAAATTTATACAATAGAAACTAAGATTTATTATTTTGTTTTCATTGTCCTGCGGCACACGTCTGGCTGTGAACGTAAACGTGATGGTCAGGAACTTGATTCCGTCTCAGGGGGAATGAAGTATTATAAAAAAAATCGTCGTTGTTCTTGTTCTTCAAAACTTTTTTTTGTCATTGCCGGTAGCTGTGAGCGGTGTTACAACAAAACTCCCTAAACGAGCAACGGGTACGATAAGGGAGAGATGTTTGGTGACCCCTCGATACAACGTAACTTTCTATAATGTTATATTAATTGTGGCATTTGTTGTAATATAAGAGAAGCTATGAACATACTCAAGATTACTTAACAAGATAATAAAATAAATAAATAAATCAGTTTCACGCTGTATCCCACACACAGCAGAGTAGGCATATCATGTTGAGTGGTGAAACTCAACTCTGGGCTTTTATCTTGGTACCAGAGTGAAGAAATGATAATATGAATAAATAATAATTCCTTTTCTCGAATGGGGAACGAACCCCACAACCGTCACGATATAGTCACACCCTTGGGCCGCTGAGCGACGGCGGCCTCGGAAACAATAAAAAAGCACCAAATAATTTACTATGTAATGTTTTTAAGAAACGTTAAGAAATCATAGGCACTAAACTAATGACTTAAGACACTCCTCTATTACAGTATTGAATATGTGCTTGGTCATGTAAAATGAAGTTTTCATTTCGCACACGTGTTTCACACACAACGAAACATTATTAATAACCTAATTTGATCTTTATTACCTTAAGATTCGATTTGAAATCGCTTGAATTTGGCTCGTAGTTTATATTGTACAGATGAGTTATATTAGAGCAATTTATTGGTTACCGAAACCAAATATTAATAGATATGTCGAATTTGAAATTGATGTGCCATATTATTACATATAGAGTAGTCATACTGCAAAGGCACAAAGTGTGACTGTAATCGCGACTGCTTCTGGGTTCGATCCCCACTCGGGAAAATGCAATATTTATTTAAATTTATATTTTCATTTCTTCGCTTTGGTGTCAAAGAACAGCGCGGCACTAAGTTCCGCCACTCAGCACGCGTTGCCTCCAGAATTCGGCGGAAAGTGGGGAACGAACTGTCTTACCAATAGGTTCCCTTTGCTTACCTGCTGTAAGCGAAAGACAGCGTGAAACTGATTTAATTTTTTTTATATTATGACATTTATGGAATTGACATAGGGAACAAAGGAAGAGGACGAATATTTAAATATAGTTCTGATTCTAATTTTCTTCCCTTAAGTGCAACAATGACATGTACCAGTTTTTAAAAAAAAAAAATAGTTAGTTAGTTAGTAAATAAACATTGTAAGATTGTAATTTATTATATATTATTATATATAATTGTACTAATTGCAATATTTTAAAAATCATAAATACTACCACCGGCTCGGATGGCAGTTCTACTGAGAAGAGCCAGCAACATTTGCGTTTTTCGGTATAAAATTTATTATTTAATTATTCAATGCTATGATTATTGAGGCCAGTCATGGCGCAGCAGCACAAGGTGTGACTGTAAAACCTACTGGTTGTGGGTTCGATCCCCACTCGAGGAGATGAAATATTTACTTAAATTTATATTTCCATTTCTTCGCTCTGGTTTCGAGGCTAAGCGCGGCGTTGAGTTCTGCCACTCAACACGCAATGCCTGAAAGCCCAGAAAGTGGGGAACGGAGTGTCTTAACACTAGGTCCCCTCTGCCTGTGTTGCTGCTGCTGTGTGCAGGATACAGCGTCAAGCTGATTTATTTATTTTTTTTTAACGGTAAGCTGTATTCGACATATAGCAGGATAGGTTAGAGAAGCTAGTGTTTAGACACTCAGTGCCTCATTTTCCGCCCAATTTACGAGACATTACATGATGAGTGACGGAGCTCAATGTTGTGCTTTTTCTAGTTATCAGAGCGCAGGAAAAAAAATTAATCATTTCATCGAGAGGGAATCGAATCCACAACCCTATTATAAATATTACTATCGTTTAATAAACTATATGTTTAATTATTCATATTTTACTTAGCCATTAAATGAAGCATGGTCCACAACTACATGTAACAACCAATTTATAAACTTCAAATAAATAAAATAACTACGTATAAGAATTCCGTTTCTGCGGTTGACGTTAAAGTAAATAAACTCGATATTGATATTTCCCGTTAACGTTGTGTAATGAAATACTACGGTAAATTGAATATTTTTATTTAAATTTTAGTTCTTAGTTCTATAAAATAGTTTTGAATTCTGTAAAATGTCGTGTAATTTTATATGAGGCTGTAAATAAATTTTAATTAAATCTTCATGATCTACAGAGTACGCAGAGAGAACGTAGTGTAAAGATACTCCGTTCTGTCTTTCTTTTCTTTTCTTTCATTTTGCTAACATTGAGATGCGTCGCCCAGCACGAATACGGATATATTTCTAAATAACATTACAAAATTTTCACCTTGACAAATGAAAATTGATTTATAACTTATCAAGCTAACTTATACTTAACCAGTAGTTAATCAACAGATTAATTATCAAAAACAAAAACTATTTTGTTTTTGTGAAATGCTAGTATACAAAACAAAAGTAAAAAAAACAAACGACAATAGAATAAAAAAAAACACGAATGAAACTAGGAAATCTGGGTCAAAATTATTTTCAGTTACGGTCAGACAGAAATCCATTGTTAATCATCGTGGTAGTGAATAGCTGTGTCGTCGTTCCTCACTCGTGATGTCCATTTGTCTGTGGAAAGCGTGTCAAGCGGTAAAATGTTGGTGAATTTTGCGTTTTGTCAATATTGCTGGGTTAAAACGCGGCGTTGAGTTCCGTTAAACAACAGGCCATATCTGGAATTCGGAGGAAAAGCAAGAATACATGACTGTGTTGTCGTCCTTTACTCATGAAATCTATTAGTCTGTGGGTAACATTTCAAGCAGCACAAAACATATGATAGTATGATATATGTTGTGTTTTGTCAATATTAGTAGTAATGTAAATCAAAGATTATATTAAAATTACGCAAATAATAGGATAAAACTCCGAGTTCTGTTAATCAGCACAAAATATCTAGAATGACAGAAAGTATTATTATTATATTAGAGGCCAGTCGTGGCGCAGCGGCACGAGGTGTGACTGTAAAACCGACTGTTTGTGGGTTCGATCCCCACTCGAGGAGATGAAATATTTACTTAAATTTATATTTCCATTTCTTCGCTCTGGTGTCGAGGCAAAGCTCGGCGTTGAGTTTTGCCACTTAACACGCAATGCCTCCAGAATTCAGTAGAAAGTGGGGAACGAAGTGTCTTTCACTAGGTTCCCTCTGCCTACCCTGCTGTGTGCGGGATATAGCGTGGAGCTAATTTAAATTTAATTTATTAATAATATTGTTGTTATTGCAAGTCACACGAATCTCCCCTTGCTTATTGTTCCTTAAGGAATTTCTATGAATGGTTCCCCAAGTGAGAATCAAGTGAGAATATTTATAAAAATATCTCAGATAACTATAAAATGAAGGAAAAGGAAGTCTCTTAGGAAGGTAGGCAGAGTGAACCTAGTGTTAAGACACTGCGTTCCCAACTTTCTGCCGAATGTTCTTGTGCCAAGACGGCTTTATTTTTTTGTTTTTGTTTATGATTTATAAACTCGCGACAGTTGGTGGATTCGATTCCCACTCGGAGAAATGAAATATTAAATATCACATTGGCAACGGGAACGTTTTTTATATTAGATTTCCAGGTTCGTCGTGAGAGAGAGAGAGAGAGAGAGGAAATCCGTTTTTTGAAATTCCTTCTCTCAAGTGTGAATCAAAACCACAATCATCGTGTTGTATTTATAATCAGACGCCGCGCCGCTGCGCCAGGAGGGTCTCATTTTTCTTTAAAAAAAATGTAACAAAAGGTTGGTTGGTGGTTTTTTCTATTGTTTAAAATTTTTAAGGCTCTTTTGAATTACATTTCAGTTACTTACGATCAATTCGTTTTAACTGTTGATATAAAAATATTAACAATCTAATAAAGTATCATGTAATCATGGACCCAGGAAAGAAACAGGGGCTTTCAAATAGATTCGACAATAAGCTAAACCAATTTGTAATGTAATTTGAATTGTAAAGTTTGTGGATTGAAGGATACTTGTACTGAATAGTAAAAGCCCTAAATTTGTTTAACGTTGAGGTTTGATGTCCGTTTAGAAATCAATTGAATAAATATAAAAGACTACAATTTTAATTATTGATTAATGTAAATATTCATTAATATTAAAGAATAAGACATCGTGGTGCAGTGGGATTGCTTCTGACGGGATTGTTTCTGGTAAACGTGAGAGTTGTGAGTTTGATGCCCAATTAAGGGAATTATTATTTTCATATTTATTTTCACTAAAGCGCGGTGTTGAGTTCTGCCAATCGGCACCAAGTATCTCAAATTTGTACTGGAAGCAGAGAACAAACTGTCTTGCTATTAAAGATAAGATTTCTCTGCTATACAGGGTAAGACATATAGCTAAAAAATATGAAACGCTAGAGGTCATTTAAGCGAATTTTACTTCCGATCCTACAAACTTTTTAACGCACGCAGTTTTTAACGTTCTTTCACGATTCACCGAAAAGTGCGTGCATCCCAACGTCCTGATTGATCAAACTAAACTAAGGAAATACCTATATCACATTTTTAACATTCTTTCCTAAGTTCAAAATTCCCTCTCCATTCCCTGTTATGCGAGAGAAAGGGTGAAGTTGTTTCTTTTTTATATGAATTCTTCAAAGCTCACGGTAAGGTAGCGTCGATTTTATAGCTTTAATAGCTTTTAAGCTTCACCTACATAATTTTATCTAACAATAAACGCACATAAGTATATCAAGGTTATTTTGATCAATTTCTTGGAAATAAAATACTTGAGGCTCGAATCTGAAGTCAGAACAACTTTCTAAAAGTACTCTTAACATTATTTAAAATGTTATTCTACGCTTAGGAAAGAAAAACATTTTATTAAAAACTGTACTAACTACTACGTACTAACTTTTATACGTTTTCTAAAAAACGTATTTTTCTGAAAGTATTTGAATTTTTAAACTTAAAGCAAAGAATATCACGAATTATATGAATAAAAATTATGACACAGTTGCGTGGTGATTCATTTGAAACCCGTTTGGGGTGATATTTAAAATATTATCTCTGAAGTCTCTTCGAAATATCACATAATTCTTCACTAAAGTTCTTTCTACTCTGATGAGCAGAATAATACAAATGATTTAAATATGTGGCCACTCAACTCTTAATGTCAAAACTTCGGGCGGAGAGCGAAGAGTTTACTTTGGTATGTAGAATAAAACGGAAAGGTTATTCATAAATTAAATTATATTATTAACACATTTTGGTAAATACTCTTGAAAATTACAAAAAAATCTGGGTTAATTTAATCATTTTTTGTACACGAAACTTTACAGCATCTCGACTGTCAATCTAAACTCTAGTACACCAAAAAGAAAATTATTTGGATATAGCAAAATACGTAATATCTCAAAACTGAGGAACGCAGTTTTAAAAAAAAAACAAAAGAACATAAAAAAGGAAATTAATTCTATTTACTTGCCTAAGACTTATACGTAAGTACAAAAAGTATTATATGTAAAAATATATGAATCGAGACAAAATAATCAAAGGGAGGTAAATGATGGTGAGGAGGGATGGAGGTAAATGATTTTTCTTTGTATACATCTACACCTCTCTCGTCGAAATATTTTTATAGCATACACTTAGTTCGACGAAGCTATGTTTCAGGGTTTTCAATATTGTGCAAAAAAGTTTTTTTTTTTTATAGGTAATAGTTTTTTCATAAATTGCTAACTTAATTCTGAGCATGAAAGTTTACATGTTTTAATTTCATAGAAAGTGTAGGAAGGTAAAATAAATTAAATAAAATGATTTTAAATAACACAAATCTCGAGGCCTTTGTGGCGCAGCGGTAAAGCGTTTGATTATAAATGTTACTGTTGCGGGTTCGATTCCCACTCGGGAAATTAATTCTTTTCATATTCTCGCTGTGGTGATAAAACAACGGTACTGTGTTTACTTTAAGGTGTTTATTTCCGCCATTCAATACGCAATGCTTCCAAAATTATACGGAATTTTTACTTATTGTATAATTCCCTTAACCTACCCTGCTCTACGTCTGATATAATATGTAGCTGAAAAATATACACATTATTTCTAGAAAACTAGGCATTCAAAGTATAATTTGGCATTTCCATATTTAATAATCATAAAATATGATATTTGAATAACGCAATCAGTTTAAACGCCCCCATAGTACAGATGGCAAATTAGGTAGGAGGTACTTATGAATTCATTTCCCTTTATTTTGCCCAGTCTAGTCACACAAAATATATGCTATACGCCATTCCATATTTCTAACCGTAAAAAAGTAATAGTAGTATTGTGCTTATTAACCGATTTCTGAAAAAGGAGGAGGTTATCAATTCAACTATATTTTTTTGGAGTTTCAATAAATTAATACTGATTGATTCTAATTATAAATATCAATTTTCATCTATTTAATTATATTAACATATTTAATATATAATCCTCTAATATAGAGGCTAGTCGTGGTGCAGGGGCACAAAGTGTGACTATAATTGGTTGTGGGTTCGATCCCCATTCGAAATGAAATATTTATTTAAATTTATATTTCAAGAAATGGACACGCTTTGGTGTCGAGGCAAAGTGTTTCTGCCACTCAACACGCATGGCTTCCAGAATTCGGCAGAAAGTGGGGAACGGAGTGTCTTAACACTAGGTTCCCTCAGCCTACCCTGCTGTGTGCGAGATACAGCGTGAAGATATCAATAAGTTAAATTTATTTTATTTTGTATTAGAGTAAAAATACAAGATAATATAGCACACAACCCTATTTATCGATAATAAGGCTGATCATCTGTACTGGGGCGCTTGCCGGTAACTTTCACAAATTCAATTTAATACATTTCACAAGACGTACGCGTAAATTCAATACTAATATTATGACTAAAATGTGGAATATCTTGGGAGCTTATATTCGCCAAGAAATATTTTTTTGAGACCTTCACGTCGTAGCTTAACAACGTCGGGCTATAAACCCAATCGTTGTGGGTTCAATATCCACTCGGGGGTAGTATTATTTTCTATGTAATTTTCAATACTCTCGCTGTATTTTGTTCTTCTACAATCTTCTTCATGCAATAAAAGTTACTACCATTTTTTCCCAAGCAAACCTTAACTCTATATTTCCTTACACATTGTAAGTCTCAATATCTCAATAGAAACAACTAATTTTTAAGTTGATTGCTTTTATTATGTAACTGTTTCTGTATTAAATTATTTACCAAATAAGCACTTTATTATTTTTTTCGGATAAATTTTAAAATACACGTATCTTACGTGTACGCCAAGTAGGTATTACTAGAAATATTTACAAACAGTCGTGGCGCAGGGACACAAAGCATGACTGTAAAACCGACTGGTTGTGGGTTCAATCTCCAATCGAAGAGATGAAATATTTATTTAAATTTAAATAAACTCGGCGTTGAGTTCTGCTACTCAACACGCAATATCTCCTAGAACAAGGTGTCTTAGCACTAGGTTCCCTCTGCCTACCCTACTATGTCCCCCACACACAGCTTAAAGCTGATAAAGAAAATACAAAAAATTCGCTTTCACCAACGCCAAATAAAAATAACTATGACACGTGACATCTAAATGTAAGAGATAGCTCTCGCCGAAGGTACAGCTCTCTCTTTTAACACTATGAAAGTAAAAAAAACCTGATGTCAAAACACTCCGTTCTCCGCCCGAATTCTAAACACAGAGCAGAATGCAGAACATAGCGCCGCGCTTAGTCTTTCGTTAGTGATGAAAAGAAAATAATTCATTGCCCGAACGAATTTATGAACCTACAACCATATAGCGTTTATATAGCGTTCACTCCCAATACCACTGCGCCACTATGGCTTTTTTTAAGTTTTTTATAACAAAAGCTAATTTTTTATCTTCCGTTATCCGCGAGAATTCTGTTTCGCTAAGATATCAGGATTATTTCACTTTTTAATTCTTCCTTTGTCCGATATAATCCCGTAATCTCCGAGTAAAAAGTTATCCACACAATGAAATACTGTATACAAGTGATTTAAAACTGAAACATTATAAAAATATACTGAAAAATATAAAGCTGCTGAAGGATTGATTTAAAAACTAAGGGTTTAACTCTTTTTCTTTATATTATAATAAATTATTAGCATTATATTATTAAGCTCATTGAGCATTTTTGTAGAGGCCAGTCGACAGTCGACGCCAGTCTTGGCGCAAAGGCACAAGCGTGTGGTAGGTTCGATTCCCACTCAAGGAAATAAAATACTTAATATTTAAATTTTCTCACTCTGGTAATGGGACAAGGCACGGCGTTGAGTTCTGCTCAACAATGCAATGCCTTTTTGGCGGATACGGCGGAAAATGCCAATGTTGCTGCTTTCCGTCTTAATATCGGAATTTAACGCCGTTCTCTATATTTCTAGAACTGTAAAATGAATGCTTAGTCAAGTACCTACGACAATTTATAAAGGTCAAGTACTAAAAATATTTAAATCGTAGGGCTCTACACAACATTATATCGCACGCTGGGGAACATGCTATCGGCGTAGTTCATTTGCTGGGCAAGTGAAATCTGCGAGTGATATAATAAAAACAACATCAAAAATACTTATTTAAAAAACGTATAAAAATTTGTACGTAGCGGGACTCGAACCCGCGCCTCCTGGAAACTGACCAGGCGCTCTGACCACTAAGCCATACGTTCTCATCAAGCTACGTCGAAATTTTTATACGCTTGTTACAACTTATTATATTTATGTATAATTTCGACGTGACGCTGCCATTGATGAGGACAGTCCTAGTCCTCATGAACGCAAGCTATAATTAAATTTTACTTAAAAACTAATTAATTTCACTCCCTAAACAAACAAACATTTTTTTTTCATTTTTTTAGCTTCACACTGTATAATGCCGGACATAGAAGGGATGTTAAGAGACTTCGTTCGCATTAAAACACTACCGTCCTCCACTTTCCGCCGAATTCTAGAGACATTACGTGCCTAGTGGCGGGATTCAAATCCGTGCTTTGCCTTGTTACCAATGTGGGAATCGAACTCATAACCTTTAAAATCGCACCCTTGTGCGTCTACTCTTTTATAAGTCTGAACAACATAATTTAAAAAAATACAGGACCACAAAAGGCATAGATAATCGTATCGTCATGTATATGGCCTAAAACAACCCACAAATGTGTGTGGTTAAAAGTTTTATTAAACTAAAAAAATATTTTCACTTTTTTCGCATTTTTACACACGTAAGATATGATTAAAAAAACAGTTTAACTTTTTAACGAAAATACTACAGCATTTGGAACTCTATTACAAAGGCGTATAGCACAAATTTAAAGATGAAACATCGTAAGTATTTGAAGTAAGTAACTACTTGCTTGCTCACAAACAGAATAATTCATTTTTCAAAGTTTATATCTTTGACGTGAAAAGCTTAAAATTTTAAAAATACTCTTCTTCTTAGATAACTAGCTGTCTGGTCTGGTAATATATTGGATATCTTTTAATTCAGTTCAAAGTTCAATATTGTCTTTTTTTTAAATATGTATAGATGCGCAAATATAGGAAATTTGAGGCCAGTCGTGGCGCAGGTGCACAAGCGTGTGACTGCAAACGCGACAGGTTGTGGGTTCAATTCTCATTCGTGGAAAATTTAATATTTTCCGTCACTTGATACGCGATATAAGATAAGAAGATATTAGTCATCATGGTGCAGTGGAACAATGTCTAACTAGACTCATGATGGTCGTTCGTTCGACCTCCGGCAGAATGATTATATTTCGATTCCTAGCTCTGACACGATATAAGCGCGGAGTTAAGTTCCGCTCATCAACACGCAATGTCTCAAATTCAGGTGAAAAAAAATGGAACAGTATCTTAAAACTAGGCAGTATATAAAAATCTTTTTATCTAAAATGGCATCAATATTTACAGCATTAGGGTGAAAAGGGTTAAAAGCAAGGTCAAAGACCAATGTTCTAACTGTCCACTAAAATAGAAACGTTCTTCACTTCATCCCACCTGTCACTCGGATTCAGTACGTGATACAGACGGGAATTTGTTACAGTTCTCAACACATACAGACATACATACATACATATAGATCCTCTATACTTGCTTTATATTCTACGACGGTTCGAACTCTGAATATGATTTTAGTATTTTTATTTTATTTTATTTTTATATTGTGATTTAATCCTGTCTGGATTTAGTTGTGTTTTTTGTTTTTATTTTTTTTATACGATATATTGTATATATTTTATGTTGCAATTTATCTTTATTTTTGATGGCGAATCAGTTTTAAATTAGATTATATATTGTAGCGGCCCGCCATCGCCAGCGGGTTCGCGTTGCCTGCCTTATTTCATTATTTATTTACTTGATATTATTTTATATAGGTACGCTATATTACGCTATAATTATATAAGTACGCTTTACTTACAGAAAATTGGTTGGTTAGTTTTATATAGCTTTTTATGCACTAAGCCTTTTCGACTTTTATCCTTTTTTGCTCGCAACGAACAAGAGAAAAATGTTTGATTTTATCTATTATTTCTACCGGCGCGCGGTGAATGCTGTTTCCCAGGTTATGTGCTCTCTCCATAACTTCCTCTATCTTTAAGTGAAAATCCTATAAAAATCGGTTCATCAGTTCCGAAAACCAGCTCGGACAAACAGAAAGACGGACTAACAAATATCTTAAAATCNTTCACTTCATCCCACCTGTCACTCGGATTCAGTACGTGATACAGACGGGAATTTGTTACAGTTCTCAACACATACAGACATATATACATACATACATATAGATCCTCTATACTTGCTTTATATTCTACGACGGTTTCGTTCAAAGTTTCTTGGAACTCTGAATATGATTTTAGTATTTTTATTTTATTTTATTTTTATATTGTGATTTAATCCTGTCTGGATTTAGTTGTGTTTTTTATTTTAATTTTTTTTATACGATATATTGTATATTTTTTATGTTGCAATTTATCTTTATTTTTGATGGCGAATCAGTTTTAAATTAGATTATATATTGTAGCGGCCCGCCATCGCCAGCGGGTTCGCGTTGCCTGACTTATTTCATTATTTATTTCCTTGATATTATTTTATATAGGTACGCTATATTACGCTATATTAATTAATATAAGTACGCTTTACTTACGGAAAATTGGTTGGTTAGTTTTATATAGCCTATTATGCACTAAGCCTTTTCGAATTTTAAAATGTTTGATTTTATCTATTATACCTACCCGCGCGCGGTGAATGCTGTTTCCCAGGATTTATGTCCTCTCTCCATAACTTCCTCTATCTTTCAGTGAAAGTCCTACAAAAATCGGTTCATCAGTTCCGAAAACCAGGTCGGACAAACAGAAAGACGGACTGACAAATATCTTAAAATCATTTGTTTGCGTTTTAGTATCATATAAATAGCTATATGAAGTTAAAAAACACATTTATATTGAAATTTACAGATAAAAACTTAAATTTTATTTATAACTATGGTTATATATTAAATCACTATTTAATAGTTTTCGAGTATTAAGACACAGTACGAAAGATACTGGAGGATATCTCGAAAATACAGTATCAAAGATACTAGAGGAAGGTCACGTAAAAAGCATGAAGACCCCCCGGAGGGCATGTATGAAGAGGTTGATGACAGTGGACGAGGCGAAAGAGGTATGTAGAGACCGTAGCGTTTGGCGTTCCATCCTCTCTGACTACCCCGCTAGGGATAAAGCGTGAAGCTAGTATAGTATATAATATACTACTATTTAATAGTAGTAGTTAAGATATAATCAATTGTAATTAAACTGTTTCGAGGCCAGTCGTGGCGCAAGGACACATACGTACGGCTGTGAACGCGACAGCTCTTGAGTTCGTGCACTCGAGGAATTTAATTATTTAATAATTTTATTTTGTTGCTTTGATAATGAGTCAAAATGCGGTGTTTAATTCCACCACTCAACATGCAATGCCGCCAGAATTCGGAAAAAAGTAGGGAATGCAATTTTTTAACGAGAACAGTGTCTTAACACTAGATTCCTAGGTTCCTTTTGACTACCCTGCTATACGGCAGAAAGCTAAAAGAAAATGAAAAATAACCCATTTTAAGTTTGTAGCGTCAAGCTTAAAATAGTTTATTTTCTTCTTGCATATAGCAGGCCTACTCTTGTGAAAATAATATTAGCTTGCTTTTTTTTTATGGAAAAAGACAAGGCAAACAAGCGTTCGTGTCACCTGATGGTAAGTGATTACCGCCGCCCACGACCCCGTGCGACACCAGAGAAGCTACAGCATATTTCAGCTCAATCGGACACTCCCAGTGGACCAAATGAGCTTGCAACATTTTACATACACTAATACGGCAAGTAAAATAAAAGTTTGTAGTAAGAAGATAAAATATACCTAAATATGTAAAATGTGCCTAACTGTAATAGTAAATAAGTAAATATTTAGGTATATTTTATCGAAGCTATAGTAAGTTAGGAAAGAAGAATACTTGGCAGTGGTGATGGTTGAATTATCTCTGGAAAGTCCACTAGTAACGACAGTGAAGATACTAAATAACTTTATTGAATATTCACTATATAATATATCTTTATAATTACGTTATAAAGATATAGATATAAATATGTCAATGTATGCGGAAAAACTACTTAGGAACGTGTATTGCGACTTTAAAAAAACAGTGAAAGTAGATACATTTTTACACAGCGCAGCACAGCGATATGACTTTTCTCCTAATTAACCTAAAATCAGCTTCAGGCTGTATCCGGAACACAACACAGTAGGCAGATGGAACCTAATGTTAATACACTCCGTTCCCTATTTTCCGGCGAATTCAGGAGGCTTTGCGTTTTGAGCGACGGATCTCATCGCCGCGCTTTGCATCTACACTAGAGAAACGAAATGAAAATAAAAATTTAAATAAATATTTCATTTCCTCGAGTGGGGATCGAACCTACAACCAGTCGCGTTTACAGTCACACACTTGTGTCCCTGCGCCACGACTGTCCCATAATTGAACCTGCTGACTGCAAACAAAATACTTTGTGCTTAAGATAAATACCATAAAGCCGTCAGCGGCGTGACGGTACAGGTAGNTTCATAATATTGGTCAAAGATCACTTGGATCCACAATATGTGTCGCCCCTACACATATATTGCCTTTATAAGAAATTCGATCCTAAAAGATCGTGCCATCATAGGCTTCAAATTATTATATTATATTTATAATATGTTTGGTACGAGTCTTTATGTGCATCATATTCATTAGTACCGTAGTACTTAAGAGTTCGACTCGACCGCTGCCTTCCAACCACTACACCCACTATATAGACAGAACGACGGTCGCGACACTCGGGACGACAATACACGAACTCGTCTCGATTAATTTGTTATTAAAAATATATAGTGTGTATTATTCATAATTAACTATGTTATTTATGTATATTGCCATGCATATTTTATTTTATTTATTTATTTATTTTTAACTTATACTCAAGGTACATACTGTTACATGTTGCACGGGGTCGTGGGCGGCGGTAACCACTTACCATCAGGTGACCCGAACGCTCGTTAGCCTTGTCCTTTTCCATAAAAAAAAACTTGTAATCCATATTTCCGCTCAATCTGGCACTCCCAGTGGACCAACTGAGCTTGCAACATTTTACATACACTAACACGACAACTTAAATGAAAGTTTGTAGTAAGAGGATAAAATATACTTTAATAAGTAAAATGTACCTAAAAGTAAATACGTAAATATTTAGGCATATTTTATCGAAGCTATAGTAAGTTAGGAAAGAAGAATACTTGGCAGTGGTGATGGTTGAATTATCTCTGGAAAGTCCACTAGTAACGACAGTGAAGATACTATATAAATTAATTGAATATTCACTATATAATATATCTTTATAACGTAATAAATATGTCAATGTACGCGGAAAAACTACTTAGGAACGTGTATTGCGACTTTAAAAAAACAGTGGAAGTACATACATTTCTGTTGCTTCAACTGAGCGATATGACTTTTCTCATAATTAAACCTAAAATCAGCTTCATGCTGCATCTGACACACAACAGAGTAGGCAAATGGAACCTAATGTTGATACACTCCGTTCCCTATTTTCCGCCGAATTCAGGAGGCTTTGCGTATTGAGCGACGGATCTTATCGCCGCGCTTTGCATCAACACTAGAGAAACGAAATGAAAATATAAATTTAAATAAATATTTCATTTCCTCGAGTGGGGATCGAACCCTCAACCTGTCACGTTTATGGTCACACACTTATGCCCCTGCGCCACAACTAATCCGATGATTAAACTTGCTGACTTCAAAAAAAAATACTTTATGCTTGAGATAAATACAATAAAGCCGTCAGCGGCGTGATGGAACAGGTAGCAAAAAGCATTACCAATTAAACAATCCCCTTGTCTCGACATGACGCGTGAATTGCTGACCGTGTTGCTTCAATATTTGCATTTGCATGTTAAATTAAATCTTGTAGTATTTCAAACTGCTATTGTCCTTTCGAATCAATCGAAGTTTATAAATACTCTTTACATTTACTATATTTAACTTTTTTAATTAAAATATAATATTTTCTCTGATGAAAAAAACATTTTTTTTAAATAAAACTATTCAGTTTTTGAATTACCATATCGTATATGCACTTTTTGAAATATATCGTGACATGCAATCGAAGTTTGTAAATAGTCTTTAAATTTGCCATATTTAACTTTTTTAATTAAAATGTTTTCTCTGATAAAAAAAAATATTTTTTTAAATAAAACTATTCACATTACTCTATCGACCCAGCTAACACTAAATGGCGCTCCCATTCGAGTGTTACTGGCCAGAGAACAGTCCCGATGCGATCCCGTTTGAATATTGATGAGGCCAAATAAACGTTGCGATTAGAAATGGTGAACTTGCTGTGTACAAGCATGCATTTCAAGCATTCTGGAGGAAGGACTGCGATGCATGCCATGCGGATAGGAGAGCAGCCCATACTCAAAACAAAAAACAAAAAAATGTAGCTGATCTACATTTTATAGTCATCATCACTTGCCTTTTTTGTTGAATACACACTTTTTAATGGACAAGTTTTTTTCTTGTCTTTTCAATGAATTCTTTTCATATTTAATTAAATTCAAGCATGCTTACTACTTTCACAGGCTTTTGTTGCAGATCTCGTTACATAGTAATTATAAGAGGTGCTAAGAGCTTTCATAGTTTTAATAGGTCGCAGTATATTTATGGGAAAACTTGTAATGTAACTTTGTAAGGCTGGACTATAATGTTGACACGGCACACAAATTCCTTTAGATTTATATACCTTTATATGTACTTTGAATATTCTTTCTATTCGTATTTTTTATGGCTTATAAAACTGTACTCGTTGAGCACCTGTTTCTAATGTATTAAAATAATATTATATTATAATTTTGAAGCCATCGTGGCGCAGGGGCACAAGGGTGTGACTTTTTGGCGACAAGACAGAGTGTAAGACACTCTGTCCCTCGTCTTGTCGCACTAGGCTAAGTTAACACTGCTGTATGCGGGATACAGCGTGAAGCTGATTTTTTTTATTAAATAATATCCAAATGCCATCGTGGCGCAGCGACACTGCACCTCACAGTAAATAATGCTAAAATTGTGGATTCGATTCTCAAGTTGTACACTTGGCTATGTAGAATTCTATTTCCACTTGAGGCTCCAATGAAATATTTAATATTTCAAGTTCTAGTTCCAGAAATATTTAATATTTTCATTTCTTCGCCCTGGTAACGAGGCAAAACGCGGCGTTGAGTTTCGCCACTCATCAAAGAATGCCTCAAGAATTCTACGGAAAGTGGTGAACAGAGTGTCTTAGCACATATCATTATTTATAAAGTGTTGTTTATCCTTTAAGTTAACTCTATAGAACTTTGAAAGTAGCAGAACTCAAACCCGGGCCTCTTAAGCTGTTTCGAATTTTTAAAATTGGCTTCGCTTGGATAGTATCCAAGAAGCACCTGCTCAAATCCTGCCAAATTCAAATTTTAAACAAATTGAAAATATATATAAATCTCAATTTTTTGCCTCTCATTCCACTTTAGTGATTTTGTATTCTGCACCATTATGTGAAGTTCAGAATGTATACATACATCATACTACATACCTACTGTATCACCAAAAAACTGTTGATACTAACCTGAAACAAATAAAAATATAGATAAGTAAGTTTATTTTTTTTATTATACATTAGTTGCAAGCCTAGTGTGCTTAGCCGAAACCATCGTGGCGCAGTGAAAAAACTGGAAACGCGACGGTAGTTGGTTCGATTTCCACACTGGATAATAAACTATTTTCATTGGCACTCTTGGTTTCGTTCTGGTAATAAAACAAAACGCGGCGTAGGGCTCCGCCATTAGACACGCGATGCCTCGAAAATTATACAGTACGGGGTCAACCGGGTGTATTAACATTAAGTTCCTTCTTCTTACCCTAGTATATGTTGGATACAACGGGAAATTTAAAAAAAATATGACTGTAAATAAAAAAGAATATATTTTGGGTAATATTTTATTGAAAAAGAAAGTCATAGCAAAATGCGTTCTGAACTGTCACTTCAAAACCATCAATCATACCAAATCTGCATACAAAGTCAAACAATAATTTATCATTTTTTCAATTTCTCAACGGTTAGCTAAACGAACGAATCTACTTCTACATTGTTGAATATTAGTATCTATTAAAATTTACAATTTTTTATTTTATCGCACGACATTGCTTTTTGTACTTTTTTACCTTATAATAAATATTAGGAATTAAGGATCGTTTCCAAATAGAGTATAAAGCTATTTAAATTCTATACTTCTCAAAAGATAGCAGCGTACATTAGAATATATGTATATGTTGAAAGCGCTCAAAGAATAAGAAGTATACACTGTTATGCAAAGGAAATTCAATTGTTTTTTTTTTTATGTAAAATGTTAAGTAAGCCAAATATATGTAATATTTGGCTTACTTAACATTTTTATTTATTCAAATTATTTTGTTTAGCTTCACGCTATATCATGCATATAGCAAACGAAGGGAACCTAGGAACCTTGCGTTAAGACACTCCGTTCTCATGAAACACTTCCGTTCCCCTCAACAACGCGCTTTTCCTCGTTTTCAGACCAGAGCGAGAAAATGAAAATATTCAACCCACAACCTGTCACGTTTACAGTCAGACGCTTGTGCCCCTACGTCACAACTACCCTCAAATTAACTTATATAAGAATAACATTAAAACTACCCTCAATTTGTATTTAAAAGCCAATGCTTTGCACTAAGCCGCTAACGATCTGGGCCGGTGCCAAGAAAACGTTATCATACAATATAAGGCCACAAGGTACTTATGGTGTTTACATTGTAATTCCAGGTTCATATTTCTTAAGTATACATGTAATATGATCATTATTAGATATCACAAAATACATGTAATATGATCATTATTAGAAAGAACGGAATTATCCATTATATTAAGTATATGTACAAAACAATTATATAATATGTAGATAGAAAAAAAAATAAAAAAACAAATAAAAGGATAAAATACATATCGTCAATTTGGTGCAATAATGACATGAATAATGACTTTTCGCGTACTTTGATATATTTAACTTATTTAAAAAAAGTGCGCGACGGTTGTGGAATTTGATCCCCATTCGAAGGAATGAATTATTCATAAATTTTTCGCTTTGGTAACAAGACAAGCTTCTGAGATCTGCCACTCAAAACGGAATGTCTAAAAGGGAGCGGTGCATAAGACCGAGAGCGTCCGGAGACTGGGTCCCCTCTACTACCTATGCTATATACGGGAAACATCATGAAGTTATACATAAATAAGAAATCTTTAAATAATTCATACAACGTTGTCAATTTATAAAATTTTGGCTAAAACAATATATTTTGTACTTCGAAAAACATTAAAGTATCATCGCAATATGAAATCGAGGCGTCGCGTAATGGAAGAAAAATTTTATTAAGTAGTCTCTGACGAAGTCTCGGGCTGTCGTCTTTAATACAATTTTCTAAGGACATTTACAAGAATATAATGTAATACAGCATACGACATGATTTTGTATTTATAATTTTGTAAAAGGCAAGTCGTGGCGCAGGGGCACAAAATGTGCCTGTTAATCGACTGGTTGTGGGTTCGATCCCCACTCGAGGAGATAAAATATTTATTGCCTACCCTGCTATGTGCGGGATACAGCGTGAAGCTGAAAAAAAAATTAAATAAGATAATATTTTAGTTGATGGACGTAAATTCAATTCTTTATAAAAAATATTTAAATAAAAAAAAGTTTCTCGATCTGACTTGACAATACGCAGCGTTGANCTGTAAATCGACTGGTTGTGGGTTCGATCCCCACTCGAGGAGATAAAATATTTATTTACATTTTGATTTTCATTTCTTCGCTCTGGTGTCGAGGGGAAATCGCGGCGTTGAGTTCCGCCACTCAACACGCAATGCCTCCAGAAATTGGCGGAAAATGGGAAACGGAGGGTCTTAACATTAGGTTCCTTCTGCCTACCCTCCTGTGTGCGGGATACAGCGTGAAGCTGAAAAAAAAGCTGAAAATTAAATAAGATGATATTTTAGTTGATGGACGTAAATTCAATTCTTTATAAAAAATATTTATAGAAAAAAAAGTTTCTCGATCTGACTTGACAACACGCAGCGTTGATGCCTTCTTCTCAATTAATAACTTCCAAGCTAAATTCTGAGTTTAGGACAATTTATACAGATTTTCATATAAATATACACAACACACACTTCTATTTAAATAAAAATATTTATCTATATAGAGTATCACTTAAACAATTATAACTTACAGTCCTCAGAACACCAGTCTCTTTTTAAATTGATATGTGCACAAATTTATTAGCTACATTAAAAAACCATAAAGAAAATCTTTACACATTATTAACTAAATTTGAACATAAATAAAATATAAACAGAGAGAAGCATCACAAGGATCAATTATAAAATATTAAAAAAATATATATTACACCAACATACACTACGATCGTATCGTAGTCGTCACGGTTAAAGAGACCTTTAGAGGCGGTAACGGAAAAGTTATAAACGTGATTAAAAAATTTAACAAGGCTTCGTAAGCGGTGACTGCGCCAAATTGAAAATCTCGATCGCCAATGAAATTATGAAGCCAAGCCAGATGCTTGAACTGTGGTACTGTAATAATGTCTATTACAGCTTCACTATTTATTGTTTCATGACTAAGTATATTTGTTTAAGAAGTTGACGTTCTAGCTCAATGAAATATGAAACTTTATGAAGATTTTTAAGTTTTTTTTTCCAGTTTCACACTATCCCGCATATAACAGGGTAGCTAGAGGGTATCCTGGGATCCTAGTGTTAAGAGACTGAGTTCCTATTACGCTTCCGTTTCCCACTTTCCTATAAATTCCTTAAATATAGCGTGTCGAGTGGCGGAACTCAACATCGTAACGTTAAGAGACAATATTAAATATTTGATTCCCTCAACTGGGAATCGAATCCACAACCCTTGCGTTTACAGTCGTACGCCACGTCGACCATGTTTCTGAAATTATTCTACGCATACGGTACATACCAGCCAAAATTTAATGTGGAAAACAACCACCAGTATTTTTTATAGCTACAGGCCCTGTAAGTTAATATTTAACGTTACCAAATATATTTTTGTATCGGTGTTATTTCCGAGATTATAAGTCGATACAAAATGTCTATTATTAAGCTGTAGTGAAGACAAATCACGATCCCAATAGACGGGCTGTATTTTTAATTTTCTTCAGGAACCCGATTTTTTCCAAAACAATCACTGATTTCCAGATAACTGCAGATCCAGTGATAATCGCTAAACATACATACTATTGGAAATCAATAGGTACTAAGGTTTCTTCCTTTCCGCTACACCTGTACACATATACAAAATTCTTCCGTTACCGAATGACTGACCGACAACGTACAGAAGACATTATTTAGAACGCTGAAATTTGTCGTATAGATAAATTAGGAAGTGTAGGAGAAACACTAAGAGAGAACAAAATAAAGAATAATTCGAATTTACGATTTTATGTCTAAAAGTCCATGCAAACAGAGTCCCGGGCGACAACTAGTTATTATATTATAAAAGCATAAGATTTAAAAATCTTTTGTTAGAAAGGTGGTAATTCGGAAGCTCGTATTTTAATCCAAATATACTTCAGGGTCTGACAATATCCAAGACCCTTTCCAACTCGAAGCTGAATCACCTTCTGGCTATCTTGCCGCAGATGTGAGACGATCGTAAAGTGCTAAGAATGTATGGTCTAATGATTAAAGATAAAATTGAATTACGTTATTTTTTGACTATTTTCTGTGTTTTTTAAATACTTTTACAATTGTTTTGGCATTTTTTTTATTTTCATGACGATTCCTGAGTTTTGGTTGGATGGATTTGTATAAATAGCTTCACGCTGTATCCCGCATATAGCAGGGTAGACAGACGGAACCTAATGGTTAGAGACTCCGCTTCCTACGCACCGTCCAATATTTGAAACACTGCTTGATCAGTAATGGAACTCTACAAAGAGCTTTGTCTTTTATTGGGAATGGAACCTACAACCGTCGTCATTAAAGTCGTACGCTGTGACGCTGCGCTACGATTGCCTGATATTGTTATTACAAATAGTATTATTATTACAAATAGTATAATATTATTATTACTTTATATTATTTAAATTTTATTCTTTGTATGTTTTATAAAGATTTTACCCAGAATTTTTATATGGTAGGATTAGGTGTAATAATTTTTATGTGTTTTAAAAAATAACAATAAATTATAATTAATTATAACATACTTTAAACAAATTAGGTAAATGTAAAAAAGAGAGCAAAATTAAACGAAGTTCGTATCATACAATCAGGACAATTAATTATTTTTATTTCCTTGTACTGGTAGCAAGACTGAGCGCTGTGTTGAGTTCCGCCACTCAACACATAATATCTCAAAAGTTGACGATGAGTGGTAAATGGAGTGTCTTACACATAAGCTTTCTCTGCCACCGCTACTAGCGGGATACAGCGTGAAGCTTAAATAACCTTCATAACTTTAATCACTACAAATATTCATACGTACATATATAAACTCACAACAGTTTAATATTTCATAAGACTACTTCCCACAAACTCGGGGTTGTATTGACGGACACCCGACACTATTTACATATAACTAATTCTCTTAACCGAACCCGTCCTATGCTAATAGTGGATAGGAATTGGAGTCAGTACCGCGATATTGTCTAGCCCTAGCATATTATCGTCAACCAATTATCGTTACATATATAATCTTAATTAGCGCCTGGTCGGTTTCCAGGAGACGCGGGTTCGAGTCCCGCTACGTTCAAATTTTTATACGTTTTCTAAACAGGTATTTTTTCTTTCCTAAGTGTGGAATAACATTTTAAAAATGTTTTAATAATATATAATCTTGTATATAGAAATACGTACATAGATGAAAAACTTAATTTCGTTTACTTAAATAACCCGTTTTTCCCGTTTTCGGAATGTCGAGAAATCCTCTCACATTTCTTCCGGTCCCTCTCTAACCTACTACTATTATGTCTACTACTATGTCAAATTTCAGCTAGTTTCGTCTGTGCGTTGTCTGTCAGTTTCTGAGTATTGAAAAAGTTTTGCTTAAATAGATTTAGATTATATTTACTTCATTTTTACTTATTCTGGTAACAAAGTGTGGCTTGAATTAAAAACGTGAGGGTGAAAGTTTTAAATATTATGAAACTTGAGTAAATATAGAAAGCATTCCAGGCAAGAGAAAATATTTTTATTTGGATTTTCAATAAATTATAATATATTGTTTTTCACCTTTGTCCTGTATCTATAGACAAACACGAGTAGTAGATGCCCGGATACGAAACATCCCGGATTGAACGGCGCTACTCAACGCCGCGTTTAGTCTCGCCAAAAATTGGCATAATGAAAATACTCTTTTGGCTTATAGAAGCATCCAACCCACAGTTATCGTATTTGCAGTCAGACTCTGTCTCACTACGCTACAATGGCCTTAATTATGAGATATTCAATATATATTTTAGTTATATTCTATACTTGGCCAATCCAAATTAAATTTTACTTGTTTTAGTTTTAGTTACAAAATAACATAATAGAATCGACGACCGATTAAATTTATACAGTAAAATAAATAGCGATAAGTATAAGAAAAGTTTGTTTTAAACAATTTTGAGAAATTTATTTAAACTTTTAATTGCTTTCATTCAAAAAGGTAAAGGCTGTCAGGTACACCACCATATTTTGAAACTTCTTCAATCCTTTTAAACGAGTTCTGCGGAGATTTCAGCTAATATCATCGGATTCTGAGTTGTATATAATACATACACTTGTTAGAATGAATCATTATTAAGAACTTCGTGAAATTAAATGTATAATATAAAGTTGAAAAGTAAGTGGATCATATTATATATAACAGTAATGTTTTAATTAATAAAGGCACAGCATCTGACTGTATGCGCAATATGTATGGGCTCGATTCCCTCTGTTTAGGGTTCCGTACCTCAAAAGGCAAAAACGGGGACCTTATTACTTAGGATTATTTCTTTGTCTGTCTATCAAGACAGACTATAAAGTAATTCTATCAAGAGTATCAAGCTAAAATTATTAAAATTGAAGACTGATATGATATGAACAATTTCAAATATTCAAATCTACGGTTCCTTGGAGTACAGAAAAAGTCAAGCTTCTGAGTAAACCCAATCAAAAGATACAGGCATTTATGCCTCTTTTGCAATTTCATCAATAAAATGCACTAAGCATTTTATTGATGAAATTGTTTTTATTACGTGGCGACGTAATCAAAACTTAAAACAAAGTTCTTGCCATACACATACAGGTATAAAATTTGGCACGAATTGAGACTTACAATACAAATAAAGAGAAAAATCCAAAAAGTGAAAAATTATGGATATGTCATAGAAAAAAAATCATTACATATTTATATTTGTGAACTACAACTTTGTAATGATTGTTCTCATATAAATTGAATGCCCGTAAACTTAAGTTTGTCAACTCTTATAAATTGTACCTACTATAATTGTGAATTTATTACGAAACCCTCAGTATACGAGTCCAACTTACACTTGACTGTTTCTTTTTTTATTGTTATGGAAAAGACAAGGCAAACTTTATAATTTTTGGAAAATACCTGATGTTGAGTCATCCCTGTCGCCCACGACCCCATCTATCAACAGAGATGCTATTGGGATGTTGCCGGCCTTTAAGTTGGAGATAGACGTTTTCGATCGACTTTTGAAGGTACTCAAGTCGTATTGACCAGCAAATACAAATTATTTTCTGTTCCTCACTCTGATAGCAAAACAAAGCGTGGCGTTGAGTTCCACCATTGGACACGAACAAAAAAAATTGTATTTTTGTTTTTATATTTATTTGAAAAGAATTAATAAATTTTATAAAAATTAATCTTTAAACAAACATGAAACTTTACTTAGATCATTATTTCAATGACACGTAAAAAACTTAATCCAACAGTCCACCCTGAAAAACCAGAATATTGAAGAAGGATTTCCTTTGTTTGAAAAGAAATATCAGATGGTATTGGAAATTGATATTATTCAAATAAACGAATAGGGACTTTTTATCGTTATTATAACATAGGATGTTACTATAGAACTTAGTCTATTAAGGGGTAGGTTGGGAGGGTAGGATTCCCATGAATATATTTGAAGCAAAAATCTATAATTAGTTTTATATTTAGAATGACAAAAAAAACTTTGTTCAAAACGTAATTAAAAATATTTGATATATTATCATGATTGAATCTAACTGTACGTATACTTCTATATTAATATTATAAACTAAAGCATTTAATTGGTTGAACGCGCCAATCTCACGAACTAGTGATTCGAATTTAATAAAAATATTTTATGTTGGATAGTCCATTTATCTATTAGGCGGAAAGTGGAAAATGGTCTTAACACTAGATACCCTTTGACACAAAAGACAAAAAGTAGAGTCATAGGATATAACTGACTTACTTTGACGCACGATAGTTATACATAGAAATTAAACCCAAAGGAGGACTTAAATAAGTCACAAAGATATTTGCTGCTTGGTTAGGGTAACGGGCGGCGTTAAGATCTGACTGAGCCTAAGAGAGTTCAATCAAGTCAATCTTCAAGTCAAATCGTATATAATCATAAGATTCATCGTGCTATCGAGACATATCTAATAGAAGGTTATAAACTATAATCGTTAATAATTATATCTTTAATGCTTTTCTAAGACGAAGTACGACAACGCAACGTTTCTATATATTCTAGATAATTAAAACAAGATGAATTTTAGTTGTATTTATAAATTACTTGTCGCCCTCTGCTTAATCTGCGTGGACTTCATGACACTTTTGTTACCATAAAATTTGACTGTAAAACGAAAAATCCTATTTTTCCCATTTTCATTTCTACATTATTTAGGAAAATCGTCTTTAAGTTCTCTTTCACACTTCTCAAAATATAGGTCCAATTCATTTTAAATTTCAGCTTTCTAAGTTTAGCAGTTTCTTCTGTGCATTGTCTGTCAGTCACTCAGAAACGGAAGATTTTTTTCATGCTAATAATACTAACATATAAGTATGTATCTATAGATTATGCGGTATAAAAACCCGTGAAACCGCAACCAAAAAATAAAAAACGGAGAAGCATTCAATCATGACAAAAGTTAATATAAAAATTATATCACGAAATCGTATCTAACTAAGAAAAAAACATAATAATATAAAATATTTCAGCTTCACACTGTATCCCGCACACAGCAGGGTAGGCAGAGGGAACCTAGTGAAAGACACTCCATTCCCCACCCTCTGCCGAATTCTGGAGCCATTGCGTGTTATGTGGCAGAACTCAACGCCGCGCTTTGCCTCGACACCAGAGGGAAGAAATGGAAATATAAATTTAAGTAACTATTTCATCTCCTCGAGTGGGGATCGAACCCACAACCAATCAGTTTTACAGTCACACTTTGTGCCGCTGCGCCACGACCGGCCTCAAGTAAAATATTTCCCAATTAATAAACAGAAGAAAAGTTTTAATTAAAAGAACTATTAAGTCGTGCAAAGCTCGCTCCTCACGAACACTCGTAGAACTCGGTCATGAGGTTACGTCAATATTTAGTTCGTACGAAATATATGTAAAGTAAAAAATCATGAGAATTTAATACTTCTTTTTATATACATATATAAGTGTAGAGATTTATGTGGAAAAGTTTTTTTTTTTGACAATCGATTAATCTATTAGTTTTTTATTTGTACTGTTGTACCTTGCATATAGTACAGAAGACAGCTGGAACCTGTTGTTAATGTACTTGGTACTCTTCGCGCTTTCCTAAAAATTTTTAATACATTGCGTGTTGAGTGGTGGAATTTAACGCCGCAGCTTGTCTTGTTACCAGAGCGTGGGAATTAAAATAATTTGGAACCACAACCGCAGTACAGGCGCAAGCGTGTGCCCCTTGCGCCACGACTGACCTTAAAACTTTGGATGTTTGTTTTTTTTAATAGGAATATACAAATTATAATAGGGTTTAAAAGAAATTTAAATTAAAATAATAAATATCTCTGTAAGGTAATAAGTATATACTTATAAACCTAAGGGTAGCAGATTGAAATATGAGCAAAATAAATTATTTCCGATCCTAAGAGTATGAAGATCATGTGATAATGGCAAAGCACCTTGTTGCCAGGCAACACCCTATATCAAAGTGAAAGTGTTCTAATGAAATTAGATGAATTAAAACCTTTTTTCTCTTCCTTTAATAGTTATCGCAATTAACTCGGGGAGATTATATTATCAGCTAGCAAGGCTTAAATCAAAATTTACTGCCTATAAATTATGTTCTTTTTTTTGATATAACCTAATAAAGTGATCGAACCCACAATCGTAATGCTTGAAGCCAGAAACAGTTCCACTACACAACAAGGACCTCAAATGTACGCATTTATTATAATATTTTTCATTTATTTTACTTACATTAACTAAACTAACATTACTAACCAATAATCAAATCTACGGAACTAAAAAAACATATATTATAAAAAAGTATAAAAGAAATTAGATCTAAAACAATATATTAGTAGATTTATTAAAAGCTTTTTGGTTACAAACGCCAAATCTCAAGCGTGCTACAGCAATTTCACGGTTAGTCCCTTAGGATTTCTACGATATAACGTTAGCGTCTTGCTTCTTTAGTATACTAATCATAGACTACATAATGTATTCGACGATTATAATTCGTATAGAGATATTTATCTATACTATAAACACGTCAGTAGTGGGTTCGATTTTCACTCGAGATAATGAAATATTTAAACGCGATGTTGATTTTTACCCACTTATATCTCTCCAGAATATCTCTCAATATCTCCAGAATTCGGCTGATGGTAGGGGACGGAAATATCTAAAAGGAACTGTCTTTAGGATTATATTTTATATAGGTCTATGTTATACTATATGCGGAATACGTAATACGTATACGTATATATATATATATATATATATTTGTTTGGAATTATTGTTTTTATTTTTTTGTAAAAGATAAGCCACTGATATTTATTCCTTAGACGAACGAACACAAAGCTATATGTGGTACATCACGCCACTTTCTCTCAGATTGATTTTTTTCCACTTTCTTTTGAATTCTGGAAGCATTGCGTATTGAATGGCGTAAGTCAATGCCGTGCTTTGCCCCGTTACCAGAAATCTCGATCCCCTTTTGGGAAAGTGAAATAATTACAATATTAAATATTTCACATCCCCAAAAGGAAATCGAGCCCCTAACCTGTGGCGTTTAGTCACACGCCTGTGCCTCAACACCTGAACTAACCTATATCATATTTCTTAAGTAAACATGTAATTTTGCAAGTATGAAGTAACATATTGGCTAGTACAACGTAACATAACTCAAACAAGAATCCACAACTGCTATAAATCCGACGTATAAGCTCAGGGCATATAAAGTTGGGGGCTAAAACAAACTGAACACTAACGATGCTAATAGGTCCTTTATTTGATATGCCAAGTTAAACGATCAATTCATGTTATTAATGTATAGAAGTGTAAAAGTGTAGCAGAAGTGTCGTAGAAGTGTGTTTCGAATAGGTCTTGATGTATTTAGAATGGGTCTTGATTAAATTTACTATTAATATTACTAAAAACTAAAATAAATTAGCTTCACGCTGTATCCCGCACACAGCAGGGTAGGCAGAGGGAACCTAGTGTTAAGACATTCCGTTCTCCACTTTCTGCCGAATTCTGAAGGCATTGCGTGTCGAGTGGCAGAAGTCAATGCCGCGCTTTGCCTCGACACCAGAGCGAGGAAATGGAAATATAAATTTAAGTAAATATTTCATCTCCTCGAGTGGAGATCGAACTCACAACCCGCCGATTTACAGTCACACTTTGTGCCCCTGCGCCACGACTTGCCTCATTTACTACTATATTTACTTACTATTAATATTACTACGTTATATTTAATACGCACGTATGTAAATATTATGTATATGGCAATTATTTCTAGCTGTTAAGAGGCCGTCCAGCTGTACTCGCTTTGGTAAGAAGACAAAACGTGGCGTTAAGTTTCGCCACTCAAAGCACAATATGTCGAAAATGTTAACTATTATTTGTAGTCGTGTATTAAACAAAGATAACTAACTATCCTAATTAAGAAATCCTGAATCAGATCCTAATTAAGAAATCCTGAATAAATATAGAACAATTCAATGTTAAAAATAAAACGCTAAAATGAAATTTATGAAGGCTAATGGTTCAGCAATTTTCTTTCATTGTCAGTTCGTTATTATGATTCTAAAAATAATTTTTAAAAACAAGAAAGGTCATATTGTAATTTATTATATTCATATTTTTTGGGTATATTTAAAATGTCATTCATTCATTCGAGATCGTCATAGCGCGACGGTCGTGGGTTCGATTCCCACTCAAGGGAATGAATTATTATTTCTTAATATTAACATATCTTGGCTCTGGCACCAAGGCAAAAAACCCAAAGCCGAGTATCGCTACTGAACACGTAATGGCTTGAAAAGTTCCGCGGTAAATGAGGAACAGAGTGTCTTAACACTAGGTTCCCACTGCCTACGCTGCTGTGTGCAGCACATAGTGTGAAACTGATTTTTATTTAGATTTCATTCGATGGAAAAATTGATATTGAAATCTATTGAGCTACTCGAAGCAAAGCGACCGGAAAATTTACAGTCAATTTCACGCAAGCTTTGTCGTACGCGATAAATGGAAAGGACAAACTTTCTGAAGGTGACCTGGTGCTGAAAAAGTCTAAAAAAACCTCTGACAACTTTCCTTTGAAGTTACTCTGTTCATTATAAAGTAAAGGAAAAGATTCCAGGATTTATTCCGCACCACTGCTTTACTGCCCAAAAATCCTGTTTGTTTGTTCAGACGCTTCTGTCACATACAAACACAGCTCGGCGTTAAGTTTCGCCACTCAACACGCATTGTCTCTAGAATTTACCAGGAAGTGGGTAACGGAAATGTTTTAATGAGAACGGAGTGTCTTAACAATAAGTTCCCAGGTTTTCTCAGCCTACTTGTGAAGCTAAAAACAACGTCTGACTGTATATGCGATGGTTGTAGGCTCGATCCGCACCACTATGAGTATTATTTATATTTCACCGCTTCGGTAAGGCTATTTCCCGCTATTTCCCGCCACTCAACACACAATATCTCAAGTTCAGAAAGTGGAAAACGGAGTGTCTTAACAAAGTGGTTTTTAGACTACCCTGCTATGTGAGAAAATTGAAAAGTTGCTTTCTTATCCATCCATATCTTGTACCATATAAGTTAATTAGTAAGTGCCTCGACACTCAATTCTCCCAGTATTTTAAAACATTGCGTGCTTAAACCTAGGGAGCGATATCTAATCAGGTCAGAAAATCAAGAATATTTAATCATATAACAATTTCTTAGCTTTTTTCCTTGGACTAACATCGACTCTATGCATATACCTACATATATACAAATAATACTTTGAATGTATTCAAGATTTGCCCAAGAAACCGACATATGCCGAAAATAAATAGAATTTATTTAGTACGAAGGATTTCCTGCTGATAAAGTAAGATGTAGTAACTTAATTTAGGGCCATACTGTCACATAATTTTGTTGGTAGTATTTACATTACATTTACCTATTATATAAGCGTGGCGCAGGGGATCAAAGTGTGACGACTGGTCGTGGGTTCAATCCCCACTCCAGGAAATTAAATATTTATTTACATTCATATTTTAATTTCTTCGCTCTAGTGTAGAGGCAAAGCGTTGAGATCCGCCACTCAACGCGCAATGCCTCCAGAACTCAGCGGAAAGTGGGGAATGGAGTGTCTTAACACTAGGTTCCCTCTGCCTACCCTGCTGTGTGCGGGATACAGCGTGAAGCTGATTTATTTTTATTTATTTAAAAATAACCTTCATAAAAATAGCGAAACCGCAATATAAATAACCTCTGTCTACTCTGCTGTGTGCAGGATATAGCGCGAAGCTAAAAAAAAATTCAAATTATAAAAATGAAAGTGTGAAACACAAATTTATGAAGGTTTTTTCCCTTTCTAAACTATGTTTTTTCAGCTTCCCTCATGCAGCAGAGTAGATAGAGAGAGCCTAGAATTAAGACGGAGTGTCTTAATTCTAGGCTCCTCACAATCCACTGAATTCTGAAGGCACGCCGCGCTTTGCCTCGACACCAGAGCGAAGAAATATAAAATATTTCATTTCCTGGAATAGGAATCGAACCCACATCCTGTCACGTTTACAGTCACTCACTTGTGAACCTGAGCCACGACTGGCCGCAAGTAATATTCTGAATTTGTGTAAATATAATATTATAATTAGATATTAACAAAAATGAACCGACTTCATCTAAATAGATCCCACAATCAGAACCTAACGGAACTCTCATCAAATTACCCTTGAAGTCCTTTCCAACAAAAACAGAATCATCGATATTGATTGGCGTGAAATTGAGCAATTTGTCCATTTACCATATATATAATTAATGCAAATTTAAGTTAATATGTGATTTTCTCATAGATAACATTGTCAAAAATGGACCAGAATACAATAAAATTACACGGGAAGCACCAGCTTTCAAACAAACAAAAAATACACTCGAATTGATAACTTCCTCCTTTTACAGAAGTTAAAAATAAATTTCACTTTAAACGTATCTACTTATCAAAACTACATTAAATTACGCCTTTACCATAGAATTCTAGAGATAAATCTGTTATTCAAAGTAATAGCATGGAAATACCTCTCATTTATGAAATACGGACGTGCGCTTATTTAGAACATTTCATATATAACTTTGTGCTCATCGGTTGTGTTTGAAGTGATGTTGTGAGTTTTCTAACTATATCAACGAAAACAACTTATTTTGCAACATTTGCCAGTAGTTAAAAGTAAGTTTATACGTTTTGTTTATTCTTAATAACGTGAAATAGCTTATTATATATATTTTTTTATCTATTTCTATATTTTTGTAGGCAAAATATATATTTTTTAGCTTCAACCTGGTGTTAAGACACTCCGTTTGGACCTTCCACCCAATGTCTCGAAGACATTGCGTGTTGACTCGCAGAATGCTGCGCTATATCGTATATTACCAGAAAGACAAAATAAAAATAATTAATTCCATAAAAAACACAAAAGCAATTAAGCTTCGAAGCTTTTCCAATCAGTATTTAATTAATCCAATGGAACCTACTCATTAGAAGTTCTATAAATTAAAGATGCCGTACAACACGTGTTGCTCGTAAACAACAAACACCTGTTATTAATTAGCTAGGTGCGGTCCAGTCTACGCCTCACTGACGTAAGTAACTGTACGGTATGGATATAAGGAAGGCTCAAAATAACATCACAATATAAATATACGTAGAAAAAATGTTGAATATAATGCCTATTCTAGATTAAATCTATGGTTGAGGCCTAAGGGTACAAGCATGCGAATGTGAATCTGACGGTTGTGAGTTAGGTTCCCACTCGTGGGAATGAAATATTTTATAATTTCATTTTTTCGCTCTGGTAACAAATTGAGTTTCGTAACTCAATGAAGTGTATTAAAATTAGGTTTCCAGGTTCCTTCTGTCTACCCTGCTATGTGCAAAATACAGCATGAAGTTAAAACAAAAAGAATTTTTTTTATGGATATCAGTACTCCTAAGAGTCAAGATAAACTAGATTTACTCGACAGAAGACATTTAAAAGCTTTTTTTTAAATGTGACAAGGCCATCGGCGTAGTGGAGAAGTGTCAGAAGATAATCAAGGAGGTTGAGTAGCAACCACAAATGAGATCAGATCTAATTTTTTTATACCATTATACTTTTGTATATACATAAACACATAAATTTTTAAGCTTGTCTCTCGCTTTAGAATGACGGAACGGACGAACGGAAGAAAAAACGGACTGTCGGCTTAGAATACGATTCCCATTCGGGGGGAATGAAATATTGTCATTTCCTTGCTTTTGTAAGAAGACAAAGCGTTCAGCTATATAGATACCTAATCTGAGGGAAAGTTGTATCTCGCATATAGTATCGGCCAAGAACTAAATAAAATTTAACATTAAGATGAGGTGCAAGTTACACGTGGAGTTCAAGAGAACAAGAAAAAAAAACTAATTTTCCTTAAGTACCTCTTTAAAAGATATAATTAATAAGTGAAAAGGAAATGTCGCCAAGTAAATGATTTGAGATACAAATTTAAGGAAGATTAATTATGGAGATACAAACGTGCGTTCATCTCTCACTCGGAAGAATGGAATATTTAATACTTTCATCTCCTCACTCCAGTGTCAAGGCAAAGCACGGCGTTGAGTTCCATCACTCAACACGCAGAATTCGGGGTAAAATAGGAAATTGAATCGTACCCTTCAAAGTCAAAGTCAAATAATTTTATTCAAAATAAGAAGTTACATGCTTCATTTTTTGAACGTCAAATAATTTACCACCAGTTCACTAAAGTTAATGCCTCAGACCTGAGAAGAACCGGCGCAAGAAACTCAGCGGGATTTATTTTATTAAATCAATTATACAAAATCACATTTTAACATTTCTGACAATGATACTTTGAAACAGACTGGAGCGAGCATTTCATTCCCAAGGCGTGTTATCATTTATACAATCATTAATTTGGTAATAACCCTTAACACACAGACGTCGTTTCACAACTCTTTTAAATTGTGATATAGAACATTCTCGGACGTTTTCTGGGATCCTATTGTAAAAGCGTACACATTGTCCCATAAAAGAATTACGAACTCGATGTAATTGGGTTACAGGTGCAATAAGTTTACTCCTATTTCTAGTATTGATATTATGTACATCACCAATTTTGGTAAAATCTTTAATATTCTTCTTAATGTACATAACATTTTCTTCTACATAAGGGACACAAAGTGAAGCTAAACAAGCAAATAATAAATTTTACGTAAGCAAAATTGCCAAATGAATTTAAAAATACAAAATTTTGAAGAGAACATTTGGAAAGTTAATTAATGAAAATGTCAGTAAGTCGCGTACTAAACCTGTCAATATACATGTCGTGATGTTATATTTTATGTTAAAAACTATTTCGAAGATTGACTTCAACGCTGGTTTAGACATATTTAACTAAAAATCGCTTTATACCTGAGACACATGTTATTGGATTGGTTGGTATAGTAATATAGTTGAGATATATTTAAGCTACTAATCAAATCAAACAAGCACGACTCGGACTCACTCGTCTGTATAAAAATTGAAGGTCTCGAATTTTTCTGAAACTCAAGCTTAGCTAACCAGACCGCTGTCATCTGATACCTCACCTGAACTAGCGGCTTTAATACCAAATTGTGCTCCTCTTTTTTAAGGCTATTATTTTTTAGGATTTAATCATCAGATTTTTTCTTACCTGTAGATGGTAGCTGCCAAATTTTATAATTCTAGAAACCCTACCGAAACCTGAAGTACCTTATTAATGTTGATTCTCTTTATAATGTTGAAATACGCGTTTTTTTGTGGTATAAACCTCCCAATAATTTACAATCCCCTTCTGCCTAAATTCCAGACATACAATGCTGGGCGCTGATAATGGCGGAACTCTACGCTACGCTTTGTTTTAATCAAGACAATAAAATGAAATTACCCCGACTTAGGATTGAAGGTACAACCTTTAATTATGCAATTGAATCGTATTGACTAATGAATTACTTATAATGGCAACATAATTAAGACCATTATGGCGTCTGATTGTTGGACATAAGTTGAGGAACTAAAGGCTCTCCGGTCTTTACTATAGGTTCCTGCCTATCCTGCAATATACGGGTTACAGCATTACGCTTAAAAAAAACTTTTATAATATCAATATAACTAAAAATACAATAGAAGCCGTGACCTCATTCTTGAAAGACAAAACTTATTTCTTTCATTCCCTTTAAAATCGATTTTTATACGACCTGCTAAATCAGATCCAGCCTTCACTCGATTGGTTTCGAAGGCAATCGTTTAAACGCTACACATTCTTATGTCAGTGTCGCCTCGGGCGCTGGCTTATTTGCGGCGCACTGGAATTCTACTTTTAGTATCGCCGTGGATTTAGTGAAATGCAAAAGTGGGATATAGATATTTTTACTCGCGATACTAAAGACATTTTGTATTGTAAATTTATTATAGGCCACTGTAGCCCAGTGGAAAAGTGTGATGATAAACGCAATGGTTTTTGGGCTTGATTCCAATTCGGGGGAGGAATTATATTTTAATTATCATGACTTCGTCGCTCTGGTAGACAAAAAAAAATTTGAATATTAGGACCAGTTGTTTCTGAGATTAGCGTGTTTAACCAAACAAACTCTTCAGCTTCATTATATGAATATAGACTAGGATGGAGGCAAAATATACTCACTATGTCTACTATTTCATAAAAAAATATTCTTTTTTGACTTCAAGCTGTATTCCACACATAGCAGTGTAAGTAGTGACCTGGGAACCTAATTAATGTTAAGACACTCCAGTCAGTTTCGTTTCCCACTTACCGCAGAATTGGCGGTACTCAACGCTGAGCTATCCCTCGTTTCCAGAGCAAGGAAATAAAAATGTTAAATATTTAATTCTCCGAAGCTCGATCGGAATCGAACCTATAACAGTTGCACGCGTATGCCCCAACGATACGACGGCCTCCATAACAAATTATTTAATAAATAACTTAATCACCATCGTCAAAATAACAACGTACAAGCAATTTAATTTAGCTTTTGTCATAATAATTATCATACGAAATGTTCAAATGACTCAATTAGAGAAGCCAAGTTTGTTGTCAACACAAAAAGTGGAATATGTTTAATTGACGTAACTCATTCTCTTTATATGTGTAATAGGTGAAAACAACTGCCTTTCAAAATAAAATTTAATTTATTTATAAGATTTTTGGTTTTCTAATGAAGGTTGTCATGTCGTGGCTTAGTGGGATAGTATGTAACTGTAAACGTGATGATTAGATATGTGTTTGATCTCCAGAAAAGGAAAAATACCTAAGGTAATTGATAACTTATCAAAGTCATTTTTTAATTATTTTGTATCCCGCACATAGCAGGAAAGGCAAAGGGATCGGAAGACCTAGTTTTAAGACACTTCGTTTCATTCTCCACTTTTGCTGCACTTTTGCAAGTGTAGTGGCAGAACTCAAAGCAGCGCTTTGCCTTGTTACCAGAGCGAAGATATGATACTATTAAATATTTCAATTCTTCGATTTGGAATATTTTTTTTTATTTTAAGTAGAATAGAGAGATAAATTTTAAACATTCCTTTTTAGATGAATTTTATTTCAGAAGCACAAAAAAAAATATCTTCACCTTTCGTAATCGCCTAAAAATAGAACTATAGTACACTCCACGCTCGTTAACTATAACCGTGTAATGTAATATCAAACATAATAGCAACAGCAAAACTTTGAATGGAACTGACGAAGAAACTTTGAACCGATAAGTAACATCACTAACTTGAGTCTTCAACTTAAATAATCCCCAGTCGATCAAACTTTTTAAATGGGTTGGTTGCTACAAATATATATTTCTTTTTAGGCTTCCGTACTTTTTAAGGAAAAAATTAACCCTTATAAGATGTCCGTGTCCAACCCTTGTTGTCCGTCTGTCTGTTTGTCTGTCTATCTGTCTATATGTCAAGAGCCTTTTTCTCAGGAACGCTTAGCGATATCGAGGTGAAATTTCAACCAAATACCTAAATCTACGGCTCAATGATTTTCTGAAAAAAAACGTGTTTCTACATTTACTAAAAAAAGATATGGCCGTTTATATAGCAAAATACACTATAAAATGAATCAATATTAATAGGATACTTCTGGTTAAACTAGAGTTATGAAATTTGGCAGCTAGTATCTGCAGGTAGTACTAGTTTAAGAAAAAATCTGAAAACTATATATTAGTCGTTAAATACAAAAAAATAATAGCCTTAAATTGGCTTAGGAAAAAATCTCAAAATTATACATTTGTGGTTAAATCATAAAAAGTAACAGTCTTAGAAGTAAGTGAGTAATATTTGGTATTAAAGCCGCTAGTTCAAGTGCGGTATCAGATGAAAGGGCTCTGGCTAAGCTAAGCCTGAATATCCGAAAAAGCTCGAGACCTCCAATTTTTGTACGGAACCGTCGGTGGGCGAGCCCGACTCGCGCCTGTCCGGTTTTTTTAATTATTGTATCAAAAATATAGGCCAGTGTATGAGTGGCCTCATATATGTCGTGGCGCAGGGGCACAAAGTGTGACTGTAAAATCGACTGGTTATGGGTTCGATCCCCACTCAGGGAAATGAAATATTTACTTACATTTATATTTTCATTTCTTCGCTCTGGTATCGAGGCAAAGCACGGCGTTGAGTTCCGCCACTCAACACGCATTGCCTCCACAACTTGGGGGAAAGGGGGGAACAGAATGTCTTAACACTAGGTTCCATCTGCCTACCCTACTGTGTGCAGGATACAGCGTGAAGCTGATTTAATTTTTAATTTTTAAATATAGGCCACTCGTGGCGCAGGGGCACAAAGTGTGTCTACAAACGCGACAAGTTGAGGATTCGATCCACATCCAAAAGTATTAATTATGATTTATTAATTATTTCATTTCTTCGCTCTGGGACTAAGGCAAAAGCCAGACGTTGAGTTCCGCCACTCAACACGCCATGCCTCGAAAAATTCGGCAGAAAATGGGACAGCGAATGTCTTAATACTAGGTTCCTTCTGCTTACCCTGCTGTGTGCGGGATACACCGTAAAGCTGGTTATTGTATCAAGAATATATTGTTTTTAGTTATGGTATACTAGCCACCCGTTGTGTTATAGGCAAATTACATAATATTTTGACAAAAATTGTAGCCTATGTGTTATTCTAACCTATAAGTTATATTCGTGTAAAGTTTTATCTATAAGAAGAAATATAGAAAGATAAGATTAGTTAATTAGTGGCACAGTGCGACAGTACATAACAATTACCGTTGGGACAGTTGTGAGTTCATCCTTATATGGGGCAGGTTCATCTTAATATGGCAAAGGGAACCTAGTGTTAAGTTCACTCCGTTCCCCACTTTTCTAATAATTATCACGACAATGTGCGTTGAATAGCGTAACTCAGTGTCGCGCTTTGTCTTGCATTGAAAATAAATTAAATGGGACTGTGGCACAACGTCTGATTGTAAACGCGACGGTCATGGGTTCGACTCCCATTCGGGGAAATGACTTGAATAACATTCTTATTTCGTCGCTCAGATAAAAAGACAAGTTTGTTTACTTACTAGGGCGAGGAGTAAAAGTGATTAATTCCAACGAGTGGAAACCGAACCTCCAACCGACGACGTATTACATTTTCTCAAATTGAACCTACACCCGTCGCGTTTTCAGACCGACGCTGTGTCGTTGCGTAGCTATTTTAAATTAAATATTAATCCCCAACCACCGTACTCTCCAGCACGATCAAATTAATCTCGTTAGATAACTCATTCGAAATACACGAACATGCAGAAATGATAAAATCGATCTGAGCTAGCAATTTCACGAATCAAAATTCACTGTCATAGCTATATTAGATTTCTTTGTGGCCTGCATATAACGACAGCTGACATTTTTCATTGAAAATCCATAATAAAACTTTTTTAATTTCAACTATATTTTCATATATCGACAGTATAATATAACTATAGTGGCCGTCACGGCACAGTGTCCGATTGCAATGCGACGGTTTTGGGTTGATTCCCACTCGGGTTAATCAATTATTCTCTATATACTTAATAAATATATACTTAATAAACATAAATAATCCCACAAATGGGATTTGAACTCACAACCATCTCATTTAGAAACAAATAACTTAAATACGTTATCGAAAGCGTTTTGTATGTATATATCGATCGTGATTCACGTTTTAATTAATTCATGAAGCTTAACCGTAAGCCTAGACTACGCGCGACGTTCGTACTCTGGCGACTCCGCGAAGAAACCCACAAGTGATTGGATATTCTAATTAGTTATATTATTTTGTTTAAATTATGAATTATTCTGAATGAAATATTTTATCTCTTATGAATCATTTTTTTAGATATTGGTCAAGTTTTTTACGATATTGATTGTTAAATTAGATTTTTTGAACATCTTATTAGGTTTAATTTTGAATCTTTCTTCTTCTTTAGATTTTAGTTACTTTCTTTAGATTTTTCTTTTTCTATTTTTAAATAGAGACTGGGTTTGGCGGTGGCAACACCGGCGTTGTTGGTTCGAATCACTCAGAGGAATTAATTACTTTCATTTCATCACTCTGGTAAGAAGATAACCGACGGCATTGAGTTCTGCTATTTAACATGCAATGTTTCAAAAAATGGCTTGTAGTGAACGAAGTGTTTTATCACTAGGTTATCTTTGCCTTACCTGATATGTAGGGATAGTATAAAGGTAATAAATAAAGAGAAATATTTAGTGTCAGACTCCTTGTCAACCCATTTACGCGGGATAATGCCTTAAGCTAAAGAAAAAAAGTTATTTTTTTTATTTAAACCCATGACCACCGCGTATAAATATTATTTCATACTTCACAGTATAACAATTTAACCATGCATTTATCATATAATTATTGATATTGATATTACAAAACTAAAAAGCTCTAAAAGTAAGTAAACAAGTAGAAAACAAAAAAAAGATCAGATGAATGACGATGCAAGAAAAACAGATGAACAAATTTTCTTGAATCCCGCCGGAATGAGTCACTTTTCAAAAAAAAACTAAACCAAAATCGGTTGATACGTTTAGACCCTACGATGCCACAAACAGACATACAGACACACATACATTGACACGTCAAATTGATAACACCTCTATTTAGTCGGTCGTTAAAAAATATGACTTTTTAGCAATAAACGTTCAATAGCGGCGACTATAGAATTCAGAGTTAGTCTCCGTAACAAACCTGTCAAAGGGCGAATCAACAGTCCGCCATTTTTCAAAAGCCTCAAACAAAATCCAATCACGCGTTGTTTTGGCAACATTTTTAATGGTTTCAATTATTCTCTTTAAACTGCATGAATGTGCAATTAGTCTCTTTTGAAAGAGATTAAATTATAAAACAGCTCAGATTAAAAATATGATGATTCTATTATATTAAAAAAATGTCAGTCAAAATGAAGAAAATACTAAATAGAGGTGATAGCAATTATTTCAGCAGCACTAAGAAAGTTTTATAAAATATGTCAAAATGGATCCAGAATATGATTAGACCTAAGTCTAAAAAATGTAAGAGTTTTGTGAAGATAAAGGAAATCGTTACTACTCATAAGTCAACGTTTTAGGTATTTGTATTATAGTAAGTAGGTGTATATTGTTTGTGTGGACTTTAAGATGTGAAGTGAAAAATCTCGTTTTTTCCCGTTTTTCCAAAAGTATTCAGAAATTAAAAAATATTATAAGAAGTAATGTAAAATAACACGAGTAGAGACAAATTTTAATCCACACCGTCCCTCACTTTCCGCCAAATTTTCTAGATATCGCGTGTAAAGTAGCAAAACTCAACGCCACGCTTCGTTAGCTAGGGCGGGGAAAAGAAAAGCATTTTAAATATAATCATTCCCCCGAATGGGAATCGAACTCACAACAATCAGGCACTGTTCCATTGCGCCACGACGGTCTCGATATATTACTCTATTTAATAACCAATGGGTGTACATGTATCTAACATATATATTCGAGCAAACCCAATTGTCGATCAAGACGTCCGAGGGACGACCAAGAAGTGGGTCAAAACAACATTGCAATATTTTCTTGCACAGATTGATAAAGTAAATCGGAGGCGAAGCTTAAAAAAGGACTGTAGATTTTAATTTGTTTCGTTTAAAAATATATATACACATAAGTATAATATTATTCACTTAGGTAAAGAAAATTTAAATTAGTATTCAGCTCATTTCGTTGTCACGTCCAAAAGCTTTCAATTAATTAATGTAATTATACTGAGTTTTTTCGTATTTATCCTCTTATTTACATTATATTGAGCCCGTCGTGGACCGGTGGCACAAGGGTGTGACTGTAAGAGCGACAGTTGTGGGTTCAATTAATTTGGTAACAATTCAATTTGCACCTTGAGAATTGGGCAGAAAGTAGGGAACGGCAGTGTATTAATGAGAACGGAATATCTTAACACTAGGTTCTCAGGTCTCCCACTGTCTGCTATGGTATATGTGGGATCCATGCCATCCTGGCAAACTCTAAGAACTGGTTGTGGGATCGATCCCCGTTCTTAGAGAACGAGTATACCTATTTAAATCATTTTCAATTTTAAATTTACCCTTTGCTTTGTTAAAACAAGACACGACATTGATCCTATCACTGGATATACATCTGGGCGCGGGCTTTGTAATTTTTTTTTGTTTTCTCGTTCTCCAGAAAATTATTTTTAGCACTTTCCTAAACCATTTCACTAAGAGCATGGCAAATTTCCAGCTATACTTTCACTGTTTATCACTTAATTACGGAAAAGCTTTGTCATATGATATTTCTATTCTAATTCTACAATAACAAATAACATTTTAAAACATTAAACAATTAAATAAGACACGTTTTAGATTTCTAAGAAACAATTATTTTATTTCACTTTACCTCCGCCATTTTAATTGGTATTAGAAAGTACAGAAAGGTTTCAAGATTACAAGCGCTAATTGGTATAAATAAATCAAATAGCTACACTTTTATTGCTCTGCTTTGAAACTGATGAGAACCTTTTAAAATTGAACTGCAACTTTCGTTTCTATTGAAACTTCGTTTTTTTCAGCATTTTTTTTTTATTTTTACTAAGAGTCGTCATTCGAAGTTGAGTTTTTATGGCTTCAATTAAAATGGAGTAGTTTTAGAGAGAATAGAGTAGTTTGAGTTGAAGGTTTAGCGCATGCCGGCGGGCGAAGCCGCTTGCGTAACATTGTTTTTTTAGCTTCGCGCTGTATCCCGCTCTTAGCATGCAAAGCAGAGAGAAACTGGAAACCTAATGTTAAAACACTTCATGACCATTAAGATGTTGCCGTTTCCCATTTTCCGCCTAATCCTAGAGGCATTGCGAACTCGAATTTTAGCTGTCAGAACTCAACGCCGTGGCTTCCCTCATTACCAAAGCAAGAATAAAAATATTTAATATTTTCATTGCCTTGCTTTGATAGTATACAAAATATTTCAATAATTAATATTTAATTTCCTCGAGTAGAAATCGAAACCACAACCTATCGCGCTTACAGTCGCACGCTCGTACCCCTGCGCGACATCTGGCCCCGCTTATGGAAAAATAAATAAATACCTTTTTAATATAAGAATCGAATTCACATCCATCGCTTTTATAAATCTACATTTACCGAATGTTTCAGAAACACTAAAACAAACAAAAACTTTATATACTAACTATTCATCTAAAACATAATATTTTCAATTTAAAATTAGCTTGTCTGTCCATCCCTAATAGTAGTGAAGCAAAACAAAAGCATCCCAGTATTAATCAAGACGACGCCTTAGAGATTTGATCAAATGATTTCTGACCGTAAACGTGCCCATTGTATCGAGTTAATGTAGCGCTGTGACTAACATCGATATAATGACGAATATTAGATGAATTACATGAAGAAATTGTTACATTTTACACGTACTTTTAATACATATTATAAAAATATAATAAATAAATTTTATTTCATTGCAGTTATAAGATAAATAAGAGATGGATGTGGAATGGCGTATTGCTGCCGGTAACAAGGTTAACGGAGCCTTAGCTGCATTAATGAGACGGGGAAACGTCAGCACAGCGGCGCGTTTAGCCGTACACAATGCAGAGTTGGTACCGACGCTGATATACGGCAGCGAAACGTGGGTATTACAGAAGAAAAATTAAAGAAAGACGAATGCCGTGGAGATGCGATCTCTTCGTAGGATATGCGATGTCAGCTTAGCTGATAGAATTCGCAATGAATAGATACACAGAATGGCAGGTGATAGCGAGCATGTCACAGTGAGAATGAAGAAGAACGTGCTCAGCTGGTTTGGGCACGAACGAATGAGTGATGAAAAAATGGGAAAAAAGATGTATGATGGAAAAGTGAGTAGTAAGAGAGATAGGGGCTTTTCCTCGGTTGACCTTCGAAAATACAGTATCAAAGATACTGGCGGAAGGTCACGTAAAAAGTATGAGGACCCCGGAGGGCATGTAGGAAGAGGTTGATGACAGTGGACGAGGTGAAAGAGATATGTAGCGTTTGGTGCTCCGTTTTCTCTGACTACCCCGCTAGGGATTGCGTGAAATTATTTAAGTAAGTAAGTAAGTATAAGATAAATTGTTAAATATGTTTTATTAATTTTTCTTCATAAGGAAAGTTTTAAGCTAAAAAGTCTGTTCTTCTAGCCAGGAATATAGGCGCCTAAAATAGTTATTTTATGGAAGCAACAGTGGCTGATTTACGAAATTTAATAATAAATCATAATGTTTTTATGTAAAAAAAATATTACTACGAATCAATATTTTTTGTAAAGTCAAGCACAGAAATCGGTAGACAGCGGAAAACCATTATGCGAAAAATAAGACTAGAACCTGAACCCGAACGAGAACGTGTTCGTAGATAAACTTTAACGAATTACAAACCTCATAACACTAATATAAACACAAAATAAACCTAAAAGCAAAATAATTTATCACGGATCTCTCTCTATATGTCCCCGAGGGACCACTTAAACTGTATTAAAAAAGATGTCAATTTAAATCGTGTTACATTGACAATTTTATTCAACATTTCAATATAAAGCTTAATTAAATACTCTGCGTTTGATCAAAATATCTCTTTATTGACTCGGCGTTTACATACATCGGCCTCGTGTCGACATAAAATATCACTTCTTTTGACAGTATTTTAAATGTTAAATATGTTTTAATTATATTAAATATTTATACTTAATTAACTTCATTTTGCTTTAGGGTTTCGTATTTCAAAAAAACGGGACCTTTATAGGATTACGCTTTGTTGTACGAGTACATCTGTTTGTCTCCCTGTTCCTCTGACAAGACCATTTTTCTCCAAATCGCCTGGAGGTATCAAGCTGGAATTTACATCTAATATAATTCTAAATCTAGGGCCTCGAAACATAAAAAAATCAAGGTTTAAAATCAACGTAATACAAGCGTTTTCAAACTTTTTTGCTGTATTTTGGATAAAATTTCCAAAATTGATCGAATGTGACTATTATATACAAAACATTTTTTCAAATCGAATTGATAATACAAGAGAATAGCGCCCTTAATAGAAGTATAATAAAAAAAAACTTAAGGCTAAAAACTCTGGTCTCCACTTCCTGCTTATTTCGTGGCACCACTTATTGACAGACGGAACTTCACTTTATAATTTTTTATAGCGCGAGAACATAAAAACATTACTATTCTAGGAAGAATATTTATGTATAGAACTCACGACCACAAGGTAACAGCCAGACGCTGCCCCACTCCGTCTCAATAGCTTTAAGTAATAAGTGATCATATTGGTAATTACTGTATCAGTCCCATCGTATCAGTAATGAACGGCGTAATGAAAAAAATATAAAATAAATTGTAATGGAGGTCGTCGTGGAGCAGGGCCACAAGCGTGCGACTTTAAACGCGACGGTTGTGGATTCGATTTCCACTCGAAGGAATGTAATGTTTAATATTCTCATTTCCCCACTCTGTTAACGAGGAGAATCACTCTAGAAGTCGACGGAAACCACGGACTAGGGAACGGAGGTGTCTTAACGAGAGCGGAGTGTCTTAATATTGGAGCTTCTCAGGTTCCCTTTGGCTACCCTTCTATGTGTAGGATTGAATGTGAAACAAAACAAATAAAAAATATAATTAATAAAAATTTAGAATGCTAGCTTCTCTAATTATGACCAAAAAGCCCAAGATAATGTCACAAATCAACAACACACAGGACAAACGGATGATTACTGAAACTGTTATAATAGATTAAGTATACGAGTAGTTTATAGAATATTAAAAAAACAGCGTCATAGTTTATCCGCCGTTTATACGCTGAAACCCACAACCGCCGTTCACAGTCAAATTCTTCACCACGATGGACTTAAACAAAATGAGTAATGAACAAAAGTAAATCACTTATATAATGTTTGATTATGACTTTGTGTTAAACTTTTATTCTACTTTTAAAATTGTAATTACAACGCATAAAGTGAGCTTCTCAACCAAGCTCTTATAGCCAGATGGCAGCGTCAGGTAATTTATTTAAGTAGGTATAATATGTGAAGATATTATGTGATATGATATAATTGAGGCTGTCGTTGCGTAGTGCGTTGTGGCACAGCGTCTGACTGCAGTCGCAACGGCTGTGGGTTTGATTCACGATCTATTTTTATTCCGTCGCTCTGGTATCGAGGCAAAGTGCGGAGTTGAGTTCAGCCACTCCGCCTCCAGAATACGGCGGAAAATAGGAATCGGAGTGCCTTTTAAAAATTCAAATATGTCTTCATGTTTGCTTCAAATACAATTCTAACATTAATTTAAAGTCATATAAAATAATATTAAATAATTCTATAAAACGAAATAAAACTTTACAACTAAAAGTTCAAATTAGAGCAGTTTAAATTATATAGCAGTACAGTGAAATATATTTGAACAGCTGAAACTCTGTGTTTTACTGTAAGCACGTACGTTGTCACCTCGAACAAGGTTAAACAAATTAAATAGCATAATTGATATCATTAAATTCGGATCTCTTTTATTTATTCAAATGTTTGCTGAAAGTATCAATAAATATTGTCGTTTTAACCAATTATACTCATATAATTTAACCAATTATAGTCATATAGTTGTTTATATAACTGTCAATTAGGGTTTCGTTAATTTTAAATCTAAACAGATCAGAGAATCTAGAGTTAAGCGTAAATGTTTCAGTTCTATTCCCGCTCGGGGTAATAAATTTGCCGTTTGTCGTGTTGTTTGTGAGAAAGAGAGCCTCTCTCTCTCTGGTAACAGTCAGTCAGGCGGCAGTCAGTTCCGCTACTTAATACGCAATGTCTTGAAAATAGATCGGAAAGTAGAGAACAGAGTGTCTTTATAATAGGTTTCTCTTTGCCTACTCTAATATAAATGACACATACGTAGAGTAGCTGTTTTTGTTATTTAAAAATATAATGTGGAGTATTTATGTTTATATAAATTAATGGCAGTCAAATGATAATTTATTTTTCTGAGTACGACGAACAGAAGCAGTTACAGGGAAAGTAACGACATTCTACAAAGTGACACATAAATTAACCGAGGGAAGAACAACTTTACCTGCTCTCTGAGGCACGTCCGTAATGTCGCCAACTTTTTAGTTTCGGGTTACAATTTTAAATTAAATTAATGTTTCATGGTAAGTAACTTTAATTTAATCATAAATTTTCGATTCAATTTTAATAATAATATTTTTGTTTACTTGATACCGATTGTGAAATCGAATAGCATAATACTAGCTTTTACTTTGGGCTTCGCCCGCGCGGCCAATTAAAGGAAATAAGTCAGAGTTGTATATTATATAATAACTCTGAGATTTGAGACAAATGATCGTTGATCAAACTGATCCTTTCTTAAGAATTTAATAATGTTTTTTTTTATCACGCTGTATCCCGTATATAGCAGAGTAGGCAAATGGAACCTAGTGTTATGACAATCCGTTCCTATCGTTCCCTTAATCGAGGCTTTGCGAGACAATATTTTGACTTGTTACCAGAGGAAAAAAAATAAATATTAAATATTTCACTCTCCTGGCTTTGAGGCCAGTCGTGGCGCAGCGGCACCAAGTGTGACTGTAAAACCGTCTGGTCGTGGGTTCTATCCCCACTCGAGAAGATGAAATATTTACTTAAATTTATATTTCCACTTCTTCACTCTGGTGTCGAGGTTAAGCGCGGCGTTAAGTTCTGCTACTCATCGCGCAATGCCTCCAGAATTCGGCAGATAGTGGGGAATGGAGTGTCTTAACACTAGGTTCCCTCTGCCTACCCTGCTGTGTGCGGGATACAGCGCGAAGCTGATTTATTTATTTCACTCTCCTGAGTAGGAATAAAGCCCGCAACCAACGCATTTAAAGTCACACGCTTGTACCACTGCGCCATGACGGCCTTTATGATTAATTAATGTTCCAACAACAGAATTTAGTGTTTAAAAACAACAAATTTGTACAACAAATCTTATAATAGTACAGAATATATCCTCTTCCGTAAGTTCACCGTCTAAAAAACCTTCTATACCAGAAAATCCTTGAAATACCAAAGAATAAGATAAATCTCGTATGCCCATTGAACACGTTCCAGAACTCTATAAAGTGAAGGTCGGTTACACATTTTACTTGCAAATAGACCTATATTCAGCCACTTGTTCCCTCATCTGCAATTTTACGTGCGTTTTCCGAGTCTTCCCAGAATTTCCATCTTTTGGTACAATTCTTCATCTCAGTCGTATGATACGAATTGTAATTGCTAATCTTGTCTATTTAGCTGATATCGTCAAAGGTCTCTTGAGATATGTCGTCTTTCGAAGTTGATATATTTAAAAAATATTTATTAAGAAAACCCACTAAGCCATATATTTCTCATTGAACGTATAGCTTAGTTGATCAGGGCTGGACGATCTCCAAAGAGCCGCGGGTTCAAATCGTATCGGAAGTTCAACTTTTTATACATTTTCTTAATAAGTATTTTTCTTTACTTAGTGTGGAGTAACACTTTAAAAATGTTAAAAAATATTGATATACGTATATATCAACTCACTCGAAGTCCCGCTCATGTTTATATTCCGTATTAGATAAGCTAATTAAAATTGTGGTATTGGGTTTCGCCTTTTAAAAAAAAATAGCTTCACGCTTTTCCCGCTTGTCACGCAGCAATGTCTGGAGGATTGTACGGAAAGTAGGAAATAGAGTTCCTTATCTCTAGGTTTTCTCTTTCTGTATGCCCTGATCTATGAAGAGAGTGTAAAACAACTTCTGTACCGATGTTGAACCCAACACTTATCTTATATTATCTATCTAAACGTAGAAAACCTAATGAAGTAAGCAGTAAATAGAAAAAAAATCTATATAAATCTCTGAGTTGTTAATATGTAGTTCTTGGTTTAATAAAAGCTCAAGTGAGTAGGAAACGCGTCAAACTTTATTACTTATAGTTCTAAACATTATTTATGTGAGAGGACGGTTTTAATATACTTTTACGGGCCGCAGGAGATCGTAAATTTTATGTATTCTTATCGTAAAAAGTCGCTTATTTATAATCTAGTTACCTTCTAGGCTGGATGGCATTCTTATATGAGGATTTTGTGAGAATAAATATATTTTTTATATATATGTCAAAGCAATCGTTTTTAAATAATTAGTATATTAAATCTCTTTTGGGGGTTAAAGGAGCCGAGTTATCATTTTTGGGAAGGTGAGTTACTTTTGCATAAACTTTGGCTTGATTCTGTTCACTACCAAATCGACAATATACATATATAAATATATATAAAACTTAGATAGCTGGGAAGTGTAGAGCAGCAATAAAGCACAGAATTTTATGAAATTACTACAGAAACTGGAAAAATTGGGACGTTTTATAGTCCATGCAAAATAAGTTACTTACTGGAGCTCCATAAACGACATAAACAAAGATCGGATCTTTCGTAGCGCAGTGGCACAGCTTTTTACGGAGAACGTGATGGTTGGGGTTCAATTCCCATTTCCCGATTAAATTAATAATAATTCTTTTCGTTTCCTGCTAAAATTACAGTACGCAGCGTTGAGTTCCACCAATAAACACACAAGATTTCAAGGTGCGTGGGAAGCGATTTTTTTGAATACTAGGTTCCCTCTGTGTGCTCCGCTATGCAGAAAAAAATATGAAGCTTAAAAAAGTAAAAAAAAACATACAAAATCATAATAACAAACAAAGAGCTTTGAATGAATTTTACACTTTGTTGGATAAAAAATAACACTAAAAAAAACGAGACCGCTTTACCATGTTACTAAAGTACATTTTTATATTTCACTATTATTCTTTATTATAATAGTACTCTCCATTTAGATACTTTCATTAATCAAAGTCCGACGTCCATTTCAGTTATATTATTAGGCTTGTTTTTCCATAATAATATATAATATTACAGCTGTCTAACATTATATAGAAGTCAAGATAGCCACGGTCAGATAGCTACTGACACGCACAAAGATCTGTTACTGATGGAATGAATGGTGATAGAGAGATAAATGGCTTCTCAAAGTAAGATTTCATTCAAATAATATTGGCCGAATAAAGGGTGGTTTGAGATTATAGCTTCTTATTAGTAAACTGAGTTATTTATGTGTTTTTTTCATGTTTTTCAAGTAGGTTGGTACGAATAATTAAGAAAAAAATATTTTGCACTTTATGAGATGTGGATGTACACAATTTATATAAAATTAGGGGTACCCGTGCAGCTCGTTTCAACTATACGATTATTTATTAAGGGTGTTATTAAGTTAATTTTAACCTCACACTATATTCAGAGGAGACCTGGCAACCCAGTGTAAGGGTACTTTCCGCCGAATTCTACAAGCATTGCACAGAGTGACGGCACTCAACGCCGCGCTTTGTCTCGTTACCAGAGCTAGGAAAATTAAAATATTAAATAATTACATATTTGTGCCCCTGAACCACAAGGGCCCATTTACGGCATTATTTAAATTTAAATATACATTTTTTTTATATATTTTAAGTTTTAAAACCTTTAACTATATTACAAAGACTTTTAAACGGCCAACATATGCGATTTCATATATTATAATTGCAAAAATTGATTCTAAGGTTTTTATACTATAACAGAAAATAGTTCTACTGTAGTTTCAACTACATACCTATATTAACTTAAAATATGAAAATCCTCAATAAGACTTGATGAAAGGGTAGCATTACTAAGTAACTTTGTGCTTGTGGCAACAAAAGGAATATCTGTAAAGAACCGTCAACCGTTTCAAGTTATATCTTTATAGGGATTAGTAGTTTCGAATTCTAAATTTAGTTTTATTATATTATAGTATTTATTATATTATGGTAGTGTACGAAATGTTTTATAAGCTTTTACTAAATATCACTAACAACACTGTATTGAATAAACCTAAGTACTAACGCACAACTCTTAAATTTTTATTTTGTTGTCAAAAAATGTGATTATTAGCTGTCTTAACTTTACAGTGCGACTACAAGTGCGGTCGTTGTAGGTTCGATTCCCACTCGAAGAAATTAAATATTGAATATTTTTATTTCTGTGCTCTGGTAAACAGTCAAAGCGCGCAAGGCATTGAGTTCCGCCACTCAATACACAATGCCTTAGAAATTCGGCAAAACGTGGGGAACGATGTGTCCTAACACCAGGTTCCCTGTGCCTACCCTACTCCCTGCTAATTTAGCTAACTTCAGGTTATATCTCTAAAAATAAATAAACGAAAAAAATCACTGAATGCCTTGAAAGCTTAACATACACGTACCATATGTACGAACTTTTACGTTACGTTGAGAAAGTTGTTAATCTAGTTTTTATTGAATTTTCACTTCATGTAGCGGTAGTGAAAATAGAAAAATAATATAAAAGAGAAACTATCTGATGTAAATGTATTGCAACGCAATTTTTAATAATATGTTTTTTTTTATCTATGCAGATTGGTTTTTGTATGTTTTAAATTTTTATATTTTGTAATTTAATAATTTTATATACTGTTTGTGCCCCTTGTAAAATATATTTGCATTTACTCTATGTGATAAAAAACACAGCGTTAAGTTCCATAAAACATGCTATTTTTCAATAATGAAAGGAATGTGGACCCCAGAGATATTTATTTAGGTAACTTTTACTGATTAAACCGTAAACCGTAACCGTAACCGCAAGGAATATATAAAAGTTGATAAGTATCCCATAAATAATAAACTATTTAATATAAAAACCAACTCACAATAAATCAATCATATTTGACTCGTCATATATTTTAACAAATAAAACAAAACAATCATTAGATAAACATGAAACCTAAAAAGAAAATAACAAAAAACAATCCTTAAAACCCATCCCAGCCAAAACACAAAAACTCATCAGGAATTTACAAATTTTAGTAAACAAATGTAAGCAATAAATCACTTTAGGTTCGCTCTTGTCACTTCTACGAAATGAAACTGGAATTCAAGTTTCAATGGCCCGTGAAAACCTGCGAAGTAGCTGGGACTATAAATGGCCTGAATTATTCGAGTATCAAAATGGTAATTTCCTCGCAAAGAGTTTTATGTAAAGTTAACGATTAAAGTATCCTGTCAGTCAGAGCTTGTCTTTACTTTGCGATAAGGTCTGGAGTGTAGTTTATAAAAGATTTTACGATTCAATAAGTAAAAATATACTTCAAAGCCTGCCTTCTGTCTATGTACCTTAGTGGTGCCGGTGTCTTTCATAGAGATAACTGGGTTAATAATATTTCATTCGATGGAAAACACCGTACATATTTCTGCGATGGTCCAAATAGACACAAGCCGTATTTTACAAAATAAATGTTAGTAAGATAAGGTCAAAACAAAATTATATTGTGAGCAAAATATGCTTATTTATAAATAAATATCCCAAATATTGCTCAATATCTCCGACGGACCGACAGATGAAGGACGGGTATTTATTATTAACACGAGTACTTAACGTTAGTACTTGAGGTTGTCATTAATAACGTATAAACCTAAATTAGGATATTGCAGGAGGATAAAATAGAAAATACAATTTTGAACTATTTTACCTTGTAAGACTTGAAAGGAGAAAATAATGATTAAAGAGCGTAACATGAAATAAAGCTTAGAATTAATTAATTACAATTTTCTATAGTAATTATTTGCACGATAAAGTTGAATAAGACATGTAAAACAAGCAAGATTTGAATCCATTTTCATATACGGCACAGTATGCAAATAGACGTTAAGCCTGGTCTCCACTGGAACGGATCCATTAAGAACTAGGTTGACCTGGAAGGACTCCAAAAGTAAGCTAACTTGTGTTTCGACCAATAAATAGTCGGGCCTAAGAGACCGAGGCAGCAGAAAGAGTTAAAATGAACTTGCCTAGCTCTAGGCAAGGAGAGAATTGAAGTAATAAAAAAATAAATCAGCTGCACGCTGTATCCCGCACACTGAGGGTAGGGAGAGGGAACTTAGTGTTAAAACACTCCGTTCCCTACTTTTTGCCGAGTTCTGGAGGCATTGTGTGTTGAGTGGCAGAACTCAACGCCGCGCTTTGCCTCGACACCAGAGCGAAGAAATGGAAATATAAATCTAAGTAAATATTTCATCTCCTCGAGTGGGGATCGAACCCACGAAATATAAAACTATTTACTGGTGGAAATGTATATTAGCGGACATGTAAATAAAATTATTAATAATTGCGTAACAATATTGAGTGACAGAACTCAAATCGCCTTTTGTCCAACACATTGTATTAAGTTCAATAAGACAGTGACAAACTAAAGATTTTTTCATATATATTCCAAAAATAATTAACGTTGTCCGTCCGTGGCCTGCTCTTAATGGCACTTCGTGCAGTACAGTGCTCCAGCTATCTACACTCAACATCTAAACGATTGCTTAAGATCTTGTCCGTCCATTATCTTTATCTCACATATAGGTGTGAGATACCTTATATTTTTTTTTATGTTGAAGGTCTTGCTAACTGGAGTTACTTCAAAGGAAAAAACATGATAGAATATATATTTTTTTCTTAAGTAAATAAATTTGGTATATTTATTTTCTATAAATTAAATATGTGAGACACCGTGTTTTCCTTCATACACTCTACTGTTTATTTAATACCTATTATAATACCTATTTTTATAAATCAAAAAAAATCAGCTTCACGCTGTATCCCGTATACAGCAGGATAGGCAGAGGGAACCTAGTGTTAAGACACTCCGTTCCCCATTTTATACCTATTTTTATGGGTATAAATTAACAGATATTACTGACATCATAACAAACAATCATCAAGAATATTTTTTTGCAAGCACTCATTTTGTATGTCTTCACTGTGTATCCTGCACATAGCAGAGTAGACATTGAGAACCTGAAAACCCAGTGTTAAGATAATTCGTTCGCATTAAAACATTTCATTTACCCACTTCCCACCAAATTCTCGAGGCATTGCGTGTTGAGTGGCGGAACTCAACGACGCACTTTGCCTCATTTACAGAACGAGGAAATGATAATATTAATTATTTTATTCCCCCGAATGAGAATTGAACTTTTTATCAAAGTTACAGTCACACTCTTGTGCTACTGGGCCACTACAGCCTGTTTACGTATTTGTAAAATCGTTCCAAGGGACTGCGGGCCTGGATTTGATCGTAATTTCATAATGATACCGCTATATATTCCTTAAAATCTTTTCTCAGAAACAGATGGAATCTCTGTCAGACGTAACGGTTCCGTTTTTTCATTAGAGATTACATATTTTCTAGTGGTCACTTACAGAATCGTTTTGGTGAAGTATAAAATATACTAACCGTCNCTTTGCCTCGACACCAGAGCGAAGAATATAATATTAAGTTCAATAAGACAGTGACAAACTAAAGATTTTTTTCATATATATTCCAAAAATAATTAACGTTGTCCGTCCGTGGCCTGCTCTTAATGGCACTTCGTGCAGTACAGTACTCCAGCTCAACATCTAAACGATTGCTTAAGATGTTGTCCGTCCATTATCTTTATCTCACATATAGGTGTGAGATATCTTATATTTTTTCTTATGTTGAAGGTCTTGCTAACTGGAGTTACTTCAAAGGAAAAAACATGATAGAATATATATTTTTTTCTTAAGTAAATAAATTTAGTATATTTATTTTCTATAAATTAAGTATGTGAGACACCGTGTTTTCCTTCATACACTCTACTGTTTATTTAATACCTATTATAATACCTATTTTTATAAATCAAATAAATCAGCTTCACGCTGTATCCCGTATACAGCAGGATACGCAGAGGGAACCTAGTGTTAAGACACTCCGTTCCCCATTTTATACCTATTTTTATAGCTATAAATTAACAGATATTACTGACATCGTAACAAACAATCATTTTATATGTCTTCACTGTGTATCCTGCACATAGCAAAGTAGACATAGAGAACCTGAAAACTCAGTGTTAAGATACTTCGTTCCCATTAAGACATTTCAATTACCCACTTTCCACCAAATTCTCGAGGCATTGCGTGTTGAGTGGCGGAACTCAACGACGCACTTTGCCTTATTTACAGTACGACGAAATGATAATATTAAATTAAATTTTTACTAAATTTTATTAAATTTTATTCCCCCGAATGAGAATTGAACTTTTTATCAAAGCTACAGTCACACTCTTGTGCCACTGGGCCACTACAGCCTCAAAAGGTTGTATAAAAACTACAAATATGACTATGAAACGATGTTTCCGTATTTGTAAAATCGTTCCAAGGGACTGCAGGCGTAGATATTAGATCCGATCTAATAGATCGTAATTTCATAATGATACCTGTATATGTTCCTTAAAATCTTTTCTCAGAAACAGATCGAATCTTTGACAGACAAACAGATAGAAAGACAGGCGGACAATAAAGTGATCCCGTAACGGTTCCGTTTCTTCATTAGAGATTACATATTTTCTATAACATATAGTGGTCGCAGAATCGTTTTAGTCAACTATAAAATGTACAAACCGTTATTCCTTGTTGTGTTCCAAAGCGAAGAAAAGGAAATATAAATAAATTATAATTAATTTCCCACAGTGGGAATCGAACCCATAACCGTCGCGTTTCCAGTCACACGCTTACGCCACTGCACCACAGCGCTCTCAATAAAATAAATTATGAAAAATAAATATTTTCATAAATTATTTTATTGAGAGCATATAACGAAAACCTATACACGCTTATTATTATAGAAATTACACAATAAATTCTAAAAATACAACCCTTAATACATTCCCTTCCTTTAATTTTTTTCTAAAACCCCTAAAAGCAAATACAGCAAAAATCAATTCTATATAAGCACTCAGCCCACTTGACATTCATTACGGGCCCGACCCCAGCTGACCAGAATATAAATGTATTTAATTTAGATATTATAGGCGGCACGGATTTTGCATGGAATTGGTACCATTTGACTCCCTTGTAACCAAATTGGTTAGTACAAACTAACTTCGTCTATATACTGAAGAAAATTATATAAGTTATTATATAGAGATGTACGGAAAATTTGTTAAATATATATTATATATTGCACTAGTTCAGCGGCACAGTGACTGACTGAAAACATGACGGATATATAATGTATGTACTCGTAGGTTCGATTTCCACTTGGGGAAATGAATCACTTTCACTCTGGTAGAAGACAAAACGCAGTATTGGGTTCCGCCACTCATCATGCAACAAAAATTGGAAAACGTGTAGTGTATTGGCACTCTACTATTCGGTATACAACCTTAACAGTGGTGGAATGAAACACCGCACATTTTCTAAACAGAACTCAAAAAAGAATTTTTTTTTAAATATAAATTAGATATAAAAATATTTCCTGCTTCGGGTACAATTGCTATGTACGGCGAAACACTTTGTAATTACGTTAAGTTGGTGTCAATTTTTGTAATTGAATTACTATATATTTATATAAAAAAAATTAAATCAGCTTCACGCTGTATCCCGCACAGAGCAGGGTAGGCAGAGGGAACCTAGAGCTAAGACACTCCGTTTATCACTTGCCGCCGAAGTTTGGAGGCACTGCGTGTTGAGTGGCGGAACTCAACGCCGCTCTTTGTCTCGACACCAGAGCGAAGAAATGGAAATATAAATTTAAAAAAATATTTCATTTCCTCGAGTCACACCCTTGTGCCCCTGGGCCACGACGGCATCAACAAATATATTTATATTAATATAATTGTGTAATAGGGTTCGTTTTAATATTATTTAAGCCTATAACTCTCATGTAAGGGCCAGTCGTGCCACAGGGCCACAAGCGTGTGACTGTAGACGCGATAGCTCGTGGGTTCGATTTCCACCCGAGGAGGTGAAACATGCAAGCAAAGCGCGGAGTTGACTTCCGCCACTCAATACGCAATGCTTGATAAATTTGGCAAAAAGCGGAGAAGTGTCGTAACACTAGGCTCCGTCTGCCTACCCTGCTACATCCGGGATAAGGCGTGAAACTGAAAAAAATAAAAGGAAAAGTAATAAAATAAATCACATGTACAATAACTCTGCGATGACATTAAGGGCTTAACTAACTTCATTTTTTCAAAGTTTTTTCAGCCTTATTCTTAGCATGCATGTCTGCCGCCCGCCTAAATCGGAGACCTTAAGAGTTAATTGGCGGAACTCAACGCCGCATTTAAGTGATAATTCTCAATGCAAATGATCTCAATTAAAATTAAAGCCAGAATAGGGTCACCAGATGTGACAAAATACTCCAAGCTAATTAGCAAATTGAATTATCAATTAAACTTCGACGTACAGATCTTTGTCAAGGGATTATAATGTAATCCGTGCCAATATACTTAAGTGGATATGCCTTTGTATTATTTTATTACAAATTCGAGATGTACTTAGTCATTATTACTATAACTATAACCACGAGAGGTCAATCATGGCGCAATGGTACAAAAGTGCGACTGTAAGCTCGACTGATTGTGGGTTCGATTTCCTCTCGAGGAAATTAAATATTTTATATGTTGATTTCGTCGCTCTGGTAGTGAGGCAAAACGTAGATTGATTCCCACCACTCAATATGCAATGCCTCTAGAATTCGGCAGATAGAAGGGAACAGAAGGGTCTTAATGGGAACGGAGTGTCTTAACACTATGTTCCTAGGTTTCCTCAAGCTAAAAAAGTTTTTTTAAAATGAATATCCGTATTTATTATAATTTCATTCTCTACTTGGAAGTATTAGTATGCTATGCATTATTCAATTTTTAGTCCGAAAAAAAATTAATATAACCTATATCTAACTTTACTTACGGGAATCTAAACTAAGTCCTTCGCTTTACAACAGGTCAATTATCAACTGTTTCTTCTTTCAACATTCATAGTTAATAAATATTTTTTTTTAATTTATAGTAACTAGTGAGAAAATTTGATCATGTTTAAAACTTTGGATGGCTAGTTATAATTTTTTTTTACATCTTTGTAAGAAGTTTTCAGAGAAAACATTTCTAGCATTTTAATTATTAAAAGCATGTTTTTATTCCATTTCACGCTGTATCCCGCATACAGCAGGGTGGGCAGAGAGAACCTAGTGTTAAAATAATTCCAAAATCCCCAACATCTTGAGGCATTAGGTGCCTAAGTTATCAACGTCATAAAATAAACTATGATATTTTACTATAACTATGACTATATAAATTTTTTGGCGGAAAGTGGGGAACGGGGTGTCTTAACACTAGGTTCCCTCTGCCTACCCTGCTGTGTGCGGGATACAGCGTAAATATGTTTTACTATAAGCCTATCGAAGTACAAAAAATATTTCCCTTCTTTGACACGACAAAGTGACACATACTCAAATGTAGATATATTTATATACGTCCGAGATATTCGCTGCCGCTAGAAGCTTCATTTTAGTGGCCATTGTGGTGAAATTTCCCGAGGGATGGTTTGATATTCGATGGTAAACGTGAGAAGGAATCCTATACAACTTTATACACGTGTGTCAAATATTGGACTTCTTTTGGCCGTAAATTTGTCTGGTTGTTTGTAGAATAAGTCTCAGAGATAAAAGGTAAACTTGGTGGTGCTTTTTGTCTTTACTTAATCTTTGCAAAATAAAATACCTGGAATTACATGAAAGTGATAAAAATGTAATAATTAATTAATTTTCAAGTAATAAGAAATCAATTTAAAGGCCTTCTTTGAACCAAATTATAGTATATATACCTGCATGTCAAATTTAATATATTTTTTTAATTGCATTTGCACTATCAAGCAAAATTTAAAAATAATTTAAAAAAACATGTTCGCAAAATATCTAAACATAGTATAGCTTACAAAGGCTTGTTAGTATACGAGTAGCGAGTATTTACAAGAAGCAATCGTGGTCCAATCTCAGAAATCCATCCAGTGGAAGTACAGCCACTCTGTGGTTGGACCAATTACCGTGTAGACCAAAATCGATAAATACATACATACTCTTACATGCTTCACTTGATTGCACACCCCATCACGTTCTAGTTTATTCGAATTTCCTTATTTATTTTTTTAATATATATATTTTTTCAGGTTCACGCAATAATGTAAACAGAAGGAATCTGTGAATCTAGTGTTTATAACACTCTGTTTCGATTAAGACATTTTCCATCACTTTTTGCCAAATTCTTGAGACACTGCGCATTAAGTGACGGAACTCAACGCTGCGCAACTTAAATTAGTATATAGATCAATTTAAACTGTAAAAAGTGAGGGCAAGCACGTGTGTGTGCATGCATACATGTCTCTCTAACATACATGCACGCACATACACACTTGGTACACATGCATATCTGTGCGTGTGTATGTGTACTGTAAGTCCAACGTTGCATTAAGGCTTCTATAGAGTCATAATTAAGGCATCGCGGCCAAGCAGTAACTGCTTTTTTGCACTCGAAGAAGATTCAGGAATATATTATGTTTATTATTTTGTTTGTTACATTATATAAATACTTCGACTGGTTTGCAAATTGATGGTTACTAAATCTAGTTTCCATAAGATGACATATGCTGAGATACCAGAGCGAGGAAATTAAACTATTATATATTTCATTTCACCGAGTGGGAATTGAACCCACAGCCGTTATATGTATTATACAAACGCACGCTTGTGCCTCTGTCCCACGTTGGCCACAAATTCTCCTTTGCTATATCATTTTTTTTATTATGTTCCTTATTTAACAGTTGGTAAAAAAACAAAACATTTACACATTCCAATTTTTACTTCCCCAAACCCGCATATTATCTTACTAGACCTCGTAAAATAAGAAAATAATATATTTTCCTAAGTGTAGAGTATCCATAGCCATCGCATTTCAGTCAAACATTTATGGCACGATGGTGTCAAATAAAATTTGTGATAATAATAATAATATTAATAAGAGGCCAGTGGTGGCGCAGCGGCACGAAGTGTGACTGTAAAATCGACTGGTTGTGGGTTCGATCCCCACTCGAGGAGATGAAATATTTATTTAAATTTATATTTCCATTTCTTCGCTCTGGTGTCGAGGTTAAGCGCGGCGTTGAGTTCTGCCACTCAACACGCAATGCCTCCAGAATTCGGCAGAAAGTGGGGAGCGGAGTGTCTTAAGACTGGGTTCCCTCTGCCTACCCTGCTGTGTGCGGGATACAGCGTGCAGCTGAATAATAATATTAGTAACACACAACCGACATCCTCGTTAAAAATTTGTAATCAAAAATATTTTCGACACCTTTCATCCCTTCGTTAATTTTGATCGCGAAAGCTGCTATTACGAGGGATTTAATTGCGTTATATTTAATCATGATCCGACATTTTTAATTACGTTTTTTTTGCACAAGCGCGCAACTGTAAAATCGACAGTTGCAGGTTCGATTCCTACTTAATTTCTTCGCTCTGGTAACGAAGCAAGCAAAGCACGGCTTTGAGTTCCGCCAGTCGACACGCAATGTCTCAAGAACGTCTCGGCAGTAAATAGGGTCTCATTGGGAACGGAATGTATTATCACTGCTTCCCAGGTTTCCTCTATACCTACCCAACTATGTGTGGGATGGCCTCACGTTTTTTTAATATATTTGTTTTCTTAAAATATATAATAGAACGAAAAATTCTACGCCTTTTTTTAAAATAAGTGTAACAATAACAAATTCTTAATTTATATGAACATCAAATATATTTCAAATTTAAGAAACCACTTAGCAGATATCACAGTTTACTCTGTAAATCCGTTTTACACCAAAAATAGCAATCGCGCTCAAGTTTATGTTCATTGTAGGGTTTGGTTTGTTTAAGATAGGTCACGATAATAAAGATACTATATTTAATATACCAATTTCAATGTATAAAAAAAATATCTAAACTGTTAAATCAATATATGTTCTATCATTACAGAGCCTTGCATTTCGTGAAGCGGGAACAAAAAAAATTGTCATTTATTCCTAAAAATCTATTATAACTAATAAATTCCATTGAGGCCAGTAGTAGCGCAGAGGCACAAATCGTGACTGTCAAATCGACTGGTTGTGGATTCGATTGCCACTCGGAAAAATGAACCTCCAGAGCTCGACGGAAAGTGGGGAACGGAGTGTTTTAATACTAGGTTCCCTCTGCCTACCCTGCTGAATGAACATCAGATGTATCAATAAGTAGAGCGAATTAATACGTCGTCCTCTCTACAATTTTCGCTCAGTATTTACTGAGCGAAAAGTAAACTAACTAACTAAAGTCTATTTAGACATTACGTTTTGAATTACAATACCAAAAAACCTTTACCAAATACATTAACTAGTTATATACACAAAATATCAATTACTAACTAAATTCTAACTTATAGTCAATATTAATAGTAAGCCGTAGATAATATTGGAAACCACAATTTTCGCTAAACATTAATCGATATCTATATCATATTATACAGCTGACAAGTTTGTTTGGTTTAACGTGTTACTCTCGGGATTTTTTATATCTAATAATAGCTCAGGAGTACATGCAGGAAACGCTAAAGGATAGATTTCATCCGGCCCGCACGACTTGTGGATGTCCAAAGAAGATAGAGCTCACCTAACAACTTTGTGGCTGAACTTTATACCAGGCATTGAGCTCTGGCACCGTGGGATTACCGGCGACGTTGGTCCTCGGACATCCATCCATCAGTCAAGTTCGAGTCAAAGAGAGCGCCCAGGAGATCGGTTTTCTCTTTCACGTTACAAAAATGGGTGGCGTTCTCCAATGTCCAGTATGTAATTACTGATAGAGAGTGAAACAAAGTAACATGTCACTCAGTAATATATTTTTTCAAAATGTGATGTATTTATATTGATAGCATCTCTGTAGCAAATTGCAATGATTGTAAAAAAGTAATGATTTAATCTTGTGTGTATGAGCAACGGAAAAAACGGAAAAATGGTAAGAACTGAGCAATGTAGGATTTCATTTTTATTTCGTTGCTAAGTTAGTAACATTGATCGATATAAAAAAGACCACTTTCAATAGAATATTCAAAACACAAAATAATCAAATGAAAATATATATTGGCATAATACTTATTTAGAAAACGTATAAAAATTTGAACATAGCGGGACTCGAACCCGCGCCTCCTGGAAAACTCTAAATAAGTATTTTTCTTTCCTAAGTGTGAAATAACACTTTAAAAAATGTTTAAAAATATTTAAAAAATAGTATTGTCTCTTGCCAAACGATAATTCTTAGTAATTATCTTTGGGTAGCGGAAATTTGTAAAAATCTCCCTACAGAGATGCTAACAACATAAATAAGTTGTAACAAGCGTATAAAAATTTCGACGTAGCTTGGCGAGAACGCATGGCTTAGTGGTCAGAGCGCCTGGTCGGTTTCCAGGAGGCGCGGGTTCGAGTCCCGCT
>JAAIXJ010000119.1:278929-357870 GCA_013403705.1 Heliconius hermathena | reverse complement strand
TATATATTAGCGGACCCGGACGCGGCTTCGCCCGCTTAAACTTTACGAATGCTTATAGATATATTTAGGAAATTGTTTGTGAAAATATGTAACTAATTTAAATAAAAAAAAATATAAGTAAACGTAACCATAGTAAAATATTAATAAAAAACTAAACAAAACCAGCTACATTATTAATAATTTTATCTCTTTCTGTCTTTCTATTTCCCCGAGCTAATATCCAGAATAACTGAACTAATTTTTATTGGACTTTCAGTGATCGATTTTACTGATTTACCCGGGAAAAATCTTTTTACTCGTTTTCCTTGCGCGCGTACATTGATACTATATGAAATAACTAAAGTCCTTTCTACATTAAATATGATAAGTTTTGCGAGCAATATCAAATAAAACCCCAAAAAACTAAAACCACAATTTATTAAGTGTATAACAACGGTATAGATAACCATCCAACCGAGATGAAATAACGAACAATTCTCTCTTTAATACTTAAATAACATTATACCGATGCCGCGCAGGGCCGCAACTTACACCACACCAAGAAATTCATGAAAATCTCACTAATACTCGAATAAGCGAAGAACCAAAGAAAAGTAGAAATTAATTGTAAACAGCAAATAATTACATAAAAATTAACAGTAGTTCGAAAATGTATGAAAATTTACAAAACCGTCAAAGTCATCTGCCCGTTCGCGTCGGTCATACTATGCCGCTCGTAGGCTAGGTCATTTCGAATCAGTGACATCTCCTTCATTATTTATTAGAATATTATACAGTAAACTATAATTTCAATCTAGATGAAATGCTAAAAGTAACTATTATATTCATTTTCATAAGGATCAATATCAAATTATAGAAAATACATACAACAAAAACCCGATAAATTTAAAGTAAATTAATTAAAGTGGTTACTTTTACTCAACCTTAAGAGATAAACATATACCATCGAGAACTTTTTTAAACATTATTTAAAGAACAATATTTTTGTTAAACATTGTTTTTGTGTATAATATCTCATAAGGTTGAGTCAGCGCACGCCATGTATGCGTTAAGCAAGCTCATTTTGGGTGACGTTTTCTTATAACAACAAACAAACTTTGCAAACCGTTGCTTAGCAGCGGTCGGTTGTTATTAAGATGGCAGAATAAATTGCCTGTCAAACTAATAAGTATTTTAATATATTAGTATATATCGACAATATTACAAATATGAGAAAAAAAGTAACCTATGTTCATCCGAAGACCCTCAAGTATGTCTATATGAGTATTTTATCATAATTGAATTAGCGGTTTGGCCCTGATTGCGTAAAAGACAGACAGACAGACAGACAGAGTTACTTTCGAATTTATAATATAGGTATGGATGTACGCAACGTTCTTCACGTACCGCAACATTTTCAAGACATTGCGTGTCCAGTAGCGAAACTAAACGCCGCACGTTCTTACTATCAGAGTGATGAAAAACATGAGCTTTTCGAGGAATGATATGCAAGTGAGCCTTGAACCCACAACCTCAAAAACTTATAAGAGAATATTATAAAGTACTATCATTTAACGAGAGTATAGTTTCCTTATTTTATAACGCCAATATTGTATTGATGGTAACCAGATTCAGAACATTCTGTTTGTCCAAAATTCATACGTCCAAAACCTTATTTAGAACACCAATACCAATCAATATTCAAACTATAAATTATATTCGTTCCAAGTACAATAATAATATATCTACAAATAACATGTTCGAAGTAAATGTTACAAAATTTACGCCTCCAATACAGTTCAGATATCATAAATATGGATTATTATAGAACAATATTTATAGTAACAATCACAGTTACCTATTACAGTACAATGTACCAGACTAAACCTGGCTTTCGAAAAGCTCCCAATGTGCTAAATTTAATTTTATATACATCATATAATAGCTGTAGACCTGCGGCTTCGTCTGCATACTTAAATAAGAGTTAGTAAAAAAATCGTACGAGACATTCTACAGATATTCTACGAGAGTATAAATATGCGAAGTAACTTTGACCGTAGGCAGAGTGGGTTACATCGAAACGCGGTAATCGCAGAACACCAGCAACAAGTCAGTAGATTGGGATGGAATCCATACGTTTAACGCATTTTATCCCTGTGGGGCTGGTTTGCTTCTCCTCAGATGATCCTAGTACGTGTGACAAAGTTCTGTTTGTTTCAAGTGACAAATGGGCAGATCAAGGTACGAGCATATCACTAAAATTGATGATGATAAGAGCTACCTATCTGGAACTCCTAAGTTTTAGGCCCTCTCAAAGGATGGACTTCAGTTCTGAAATTACGCACAGTGACATCTTGGTCCATACGGTGCAGAATATAACATGTAACCATTGTGTCGCACCAAGACAGCGCCTGTGCGACTACTATCAGAGAAAATAATTACTTTTATTCATTTGTTCTGATAGACGAAGTGCGGCGCCGAGTTCGACCTTGTCACAAATTCAGACAGTGAGCGAAGAATGGTGTGTCTTAACATTAGGTTTTCTTTAGATATGGCGTCGTTTCATTTAGATATGGCGGAATTCAACACGAAACCAGAGCGAAGAAAATGGAAATATAAAATATTTAATTTGCTGGAGTGGGAATCGAACCCACAACTTGTCACGTTTTCAGTCACACGCGTGTGCCCCTATACATATTAACAACAAGTTTAATATTAACAAGTACGTCATTAACTACTACATAAAATCTTTTTAATTGCACTTCCAACTGTCCAATGTTAAAAGAATATTAATTATTTTGTGAAGCACTCGTATGAGTAACTAATAAATATTTCATGTAATATTAAAATATTGACATTTATTTATATTTTATTTCGTTCTGTCGAAATAAAACATATATTTGCGTTTGGTACGTTTTCAGGACTTTTATAAGCTTTATTACGATTTACGATGTCATAAAATTTACAAAATAAAATATAGCTTTAAATCAATATAGTGGAGAGCAGTCTATGTATAAACAAAGTGTTATTTTTTGCTGGAATCGCTTACATTTATGTTTTATATGATAATAAAACCGCCCAAGTACGAGCCGGACATGAGCACTCTTGTACAGAGTTTTTCTGAAACTAATTTATTTAAGTATAGAAATTAATTATAATTATTTAATGATTAAGAAACAAGTGACGTGACTGATAAAATGGAACTCTGCTAAAGTCGACTAACTACTATTTGTCTTACTATTAGAGGTGCTTACTAAGCACTTAGGTTACTAAGGGAACGTATGTGTACAACAGCACGAAGGGTACAGAACACACCAATATCTAAAAAACGCCAAAAGTACATGTCTGTTGTATAGGAGCGTTCGGGTCAACTGATGGTAAGTGATCACCGTCGCCTACGACCCCGTGCAACACCAGAGGAGCTACAGGTGCGTTGCCGGCCTTTAAAGTGGGTTGGGCGCTGGAGCCCGGCATTACCTGATGCGAAACGCAGTGGTTTTAAATGCCGGGGGTGGTAATGATCCGGTCGAGTCTGCCGCCGGGAGTGGTAATGATCGAGTGCGGTCAGCAATGTCAACACGCATGGCGTGTTGCCATTGCTGGCAACGTGACTTTGGTAGAGTATGTACGTGCTTTAGTCGCCTCTTACGACACCACCAGTACCAGGATGGTCCTATCCTAGGCCGGGATCACACGGTACGAATTTTCTATCAGCTTTACGCTGTATTCCGCACATAGCGGGGTAGGTAGAGGGAACTTAGTGTTAAGACACTCCATTCCCCACTTTCTGCCGAATTCTGGAGGCATTGCGTGTTGAGTAGCAGAACTCAAAGCCGCGCTTTGTCTCGACACCAGAGCGAAGAAATGGAAATATAAATTTAAGTATATTTCATCTCTTCGAGTGGGGATCGAACCGACAATCAGTCGGGTTATACAGTCATACTTTGTGCCCCTGAGCCACTAATGACCTCAATAGAAATATGTTAATAAATGATTAATATTAATTACTCTAACTGACGGATTTTCATTTATACATAGATACATCAACTGCGAAAATTTCAACTGTGTAAGTATCACAATTCATGAAATACAGCCTGGTGATAGACAGACAGACTGCGGAGTCTTAGTAATTTTCTTAAAACGATCTTAATAGTACATAAAAATACTTTACATAAGATTAAACTTACCTTTCAATTAGATTGTAGAACTTACAAAATACGTAGAGAGATACCTGTAAAAGAAAAATATCAATAATAAATTATGGCAACACAAGGGCGATAAGAGCAAAGTGTTTTGAACCTAATAGTAGACTAAGACCTAGAGAGAAGACCTTTTTAAAGTTAATTCCTTCTAAAATGTCCTTGTAAAAGACCTAATTCAAAACATTCAGCTTCACGCTGTATCCCGCACACAGCAGGGTAGGCAGAGGGAACCTAGTGTTAAGACACTCCGTTCCCCACTTTCTGCCGAATTCTGGAGGCATTGCGTGTTGAGTGGCAGAACTCAACGCCGCGCTTAACCTCGACACCAGAGCGAAGAAATGGAAATATAAATTTAAGTAAATATTTCATCTCCTCGAGTGGGGATCGAACCCACAACCAGTCGATTTTGCAGTCACACCTCGTGCCGCTGCGCCACGACCGGCCTCAAACAAACTTCAAAACATTCGTGTGGCAAAATAAAAAGAATTCATTTCTTCGAGTGGGAATCGCACCCACAACTATAATGTTTCCGATCAGACGCTGTTCCACTGCACCACGATGGCCTTAATAAATTAACTAACTTTTTACTGCGGCTTCGTGTGATCAGTATGATCATCTAAAAGCATATTTTCTCATGTCATAAACTTACAAAAAATGGACAAAAAGTGGACACAAGAATACACGTAAAGTACATACTATTCTGTATCCAACTAAAATAAAATAAAAAGCATTAGAGTTTTTCTTATTCGTACAATTGTATTAACAAGTATTGTAAGTAACATAATATATTCAGAGGCCGCTAGAGTCACGATATCACTTAATAAGGGCGTATTGGTCACGATTTTGTTACATAGATTTTGAAATAAAAAAATCATTTTGTATGTATCCGTAATCTATTAGTGACCTCTTTAGCTGTTGGTAACTGAAGTTATTGTAAAATAAAAATAAAAAAACAATTTATTATAATTTAAAAGGCGTACAAGTGTTTTTGATAGAGGCAAAAAATACGGTAGGCAGAGGGAACCTAGCGTTAATCCACTCCGTTCCACACAGAATTCAACGTCACGCTTTGTCTTATACTTGATTTAATAAAATGGAAATAGTTAATTCCCTCGAATGTGAATCGAACCCACAATCATGGCGTGATCGCCTTAATTTTCTTGAAGGATCTTAATACATCAAACATAGGACCTCCTATTCATTCCTCATTTGTCATTATGTGTCGGCAAACCCAACTGTAAATGAGACGATTGTGATTACCACTCGGTAAATGAAATATTTAATACTAGCGACGCAAACGCGGCTTCGCTTGCTTAAACTTATTTTATATTATAACCAAAGTATAATATATAATTTTTCAATAAAATGTATCATATGTCCTTTGAGGACAGTCGTAGCGCAGGGACATAAGCGTGCCACTAAACGCGATAGGTTGTGGCTTCAATCCACATTCAGGGAAAAATAAATAATTAATATTTTCATTGTCTCACTCTGATAACGAGGTAATACGCGGTGTTAAGTTCCACTACTCAACACGCAATGCCTTCAGAATTCAGCGGAAAGTAGGAAGCGTCTTAATGGGAACGAAATATCTTAACATTCGGTTTCCTCTGCCTACCCTGCTTTATGCTATTTAGCTACAGTGCATATCTGACAAAAATATATATTTTGCATTTTCGAAACAACGAAAATAATGTTATTCCATTAAAAAAATATATTCGGATGCATTAAATTTATGAAAAGGCTTTAAGAAAAAAATATATTGCAAAAATATTTGCAAATTCCATCGAATTAGAAACTTTTGTCTATAAAATTATCAAATTGCTTAAACAAACTGAAATCAAGGCTATGAAGTGATAATTTAAAGAGGTCCATAATTTTTTCACATGTCTGTTGACATTGTGACACAACCATGGCTTACTAAACAAAATAACGTTGAGTTCGAATCCTAATCGGAATTCATCTGCAGAGGTAAAAAGAGGTAAAAAAAAACGTATGTATCTATGTTTTTTATATCTTCACGGTGTATCCCGCATATAGAGGTCTACACTGCTAGCATTAGGTTTCCAGGTTCCCTCTGCCTACCATACTACGTGTGAGATACAGTATGAAGCTAACATATTTATATATATTTTTGAAGTGATAACTTCTTATGGAAGAGTAAACCGCTTCGTTACGTAACGCGTCGTTACGAATCTAATCTGTCTGGTTTCCCTCCCTCTCACGCATACGGCAGGCAGACTCCTCGTCTCTCACTCTAACCCATAGTGCTATTAGTGCCTTATTTCGGACAGACGCTGAACAGTACTTGATGCAGTCTTTATAAGATTTTTCACTTTCCTCCGCACATGCGGGTGACGGAATATACTATCTCTAGCCTCTATCTGCGTATCCAATGCAAAAAAAGCGCAAAGCTGAATAATAAAAGAATGATCCATAAAGAACCATCAAAATAATACAAAAATTATATATTTATTTTAATATTACACGATGTTGGATACGGTTATTTAGTAGGTACTTGTGTAAATAAAGCATATAATTTACGCTTGCATAAACTATCAACTCAGTCTAGAATTTGGTTTACGTCAGTACATCTGATATTTCCGTCGGTTGATGAATGCAATGCATGCAGAAATATGTACGTACTACCGATGAATAGATTTAAATACACACCTATTTAATAAACATAAGTAAAAAATATAAACGCTATATATTTGCGGTAAAGATTACTTATGTTATTATATATAAAAAAAATCTTTGACTGAAGTTCTAAAAGTATATAAGTCCATCATCCGTCATTAGCCTACCAATTTCGCAATCAATGATGATAGACGCATCGTGACTGACAGGTAACGGAAGATGGACGACTGACGACAGACGACAGACGACAGATGACGGACAACGATATATAAACGGGGGACAACAGATGACATCGTATTTTATTTACATTTTTTTTCCCTATATCTTTTATTATATAGCTTCTACTTCGTAGCTTTAATGCTGGACAACATTTTGTGATTAATGGTATCGAGTAATAGTTAGTAAGTAGCTGTACATCAAACGAAAAAGTTTAATAACGCAACATTAGAATCCATATAATATCAACAGCAGATCCATATACTAAAACCTGGTGATTATAGCCATCCGGTCTTAGTCATGAACAGGCTACTTCTACGAACATTTTGAGCCGTATTGGGAAAAAAAAATTATACATGAAACGTGTTGGACTTGCTCAAATATTACCAAGGAAGTTCCAAATGAGACCAAATCCGAATGAGACGAAAGTTTCGGTAGAAAGATATTTTGGTCGAAAGATTTTAAAAGGAAGGCTCACTAAGTGGTTGATATTCAAGTATTTTCAAGAAATATTTCAGATTAGGCATAGAAACAGTAATTATTTGTATTTGTATATAAAACTGCGCTTTGGATGATGAAATTATGTTATGTTCAGTCAGACGAATGCCAGCTGTGCTATGATCAGTTAAGTCGTCCTAGTAATTCTTATAAAAATATAGCTCCACACTGTATCCTGTACGAACTCAGTGTCAAGGCACTCCATTCTCCATTTTCTGTTCATTCTTTTTCTTTCTTTTTATTTATTCCCATGACACAGAAATATTGTTATTACTTCAAGAAAATCCTCTTTCCCTGTTACCGTACAAGATGCAGAATATATCAGCACATTCTTAATTAACAAAAAAAACCAATCCAAAAACTAAATCAATCATCAGCTTCTGCTCCCCACTTTCCGCTGAATTTTTCGAGGCATTACGTGTTAAGTGGCGGAACTTAACGCCGGACTTTTGCCTTGGTGCCAGAGCGAAGAAATGAAAATATTAAGAAATAATAATTCATTTCCTCGAGTGAGGATCGAACCCACAACTGTCGCGTTTCAGTCATACCCTTGTGCCACTGGGCCACGACGATCTCCTATCCAAAAATATCGTAATATTTGATTTATACATTTATATTTTTTCTATAAGTATACAAGCAGTAAAAACAACTCTACATAAATTTACAATTTCCTAGCTCTCTGCCAATTAGCAACAACCTTAACTACAATGGATTTTCTTCAGTTCTTTAAAAGACTTAAAAATAAAATACACTTGTAAAGAACTCACTGCAACAATTCCTTTTAAAGAAACAATCGGATTAAGAACTAAGATCAACGTTGAGTGGCGGATCTCAATGCCGCAGTTTGCCTCGTTGCCAACAGAGGAAATGAAAATATTAAATATTTAATTTCTTAATTTTCTTCGAAGGAATCGAACCTACAACCTGTCCTGTATATACTCGCACTTGGGCTTCTGCACTCCGCATGGCCTCTATTAATAATACAATATCTATTTATAAATACAGACATATGTATATATAAAACTGATCCGTTACTAAGTAACTAATAAACAACGAACAGATGGAACGAAAAGATGAAATTTGTCATGTTATATAAACAGGTTTGCTATGATATTATATATATAAGAGAGCATTTCTCGTAATTCCTACGGGAATTGTAAAAAACAGATTTTTTTTTAAAATCCACTCAAATAAAGTTAAACTATTTTCAAATATAAATAATCCCCTAATAGAGAATCGAACCTACTAAATGTGGAGTAACGTCCTCTATCACGAAATAAATCCTTCCAAAGCGCTAGTAGGATTATAGGAAATACTTTATTTCACGCTTAATTATCAACGATTCGCGCTCATTAAGGAGCCTTAACGAAATTAATTACCAAACATTAATTGGCTTATGTTGAAATTATGATGAATGCTCATTCGCTTCGCTTCGATATTAAAGAAACATTTAATTCGCCTTTTATTTACTTTTATTAAAATGATTCGCCTAATTACTCATAGTGTGACTGTACAACCGACTGGTTGTGGGTTCGACCCCCACTCGAGGAGATGAAATATTTACTTAAATTTATATTTCCATTTTCTTCGCTCTGGTGTCGAGGCAAAGCGCGCCATTGAGTTCTGCCAGTCAACACGCAATGCCTCCAGAATCCGGCAGAAAGTGGGGAACGGAGTGTCTTAACACTAGGTTCCTTCTGCCTACCCTGCTATGTGCGGGATACAGCGTGAAGCTGATTTTTTTTATTGTTAGCCTAATTATTCGGGTGCGTGATTACGGAAAATATTGATTACGGGTAAGTATATCTCGATATTTTTTAGCTTCACGCTGTATCATCCTTATAACAGAGTAAGCAAAGGAAACACAGTGTTACTTGCTCCGATTCCCACTTTACGCCCAATTCGATTTTTTTTCGTAATAAATAAATAAATAATTCATGTTGAACGGTGAAACTCAACGCCGCGCTTTGTATTCTTACCAGAGCGATAAAATGAAAAAAATATACAACAAGTAGAAATCGAACCCAAGACGTTTTTTTGTTTCAAAATTAAGTTTAATATCGTTAGCACGACTGGCTTTTACAGCGACGTTGGGTGGGGTACTTTATCCATAAAAAATTGCAAGTTCTATGTGGCTGTTTGAGAAGGATCGCCTGCGGTAAAGTCATTCCTCTGCGGGAACCCAACAAGGCTTGTTATCGTCAAACGAGCGGAACAATACTTAATAAAGACGGTAGGCGGAATTGATGAAGAAAAAACTTATTACTAGATTCTCTCTGCTTTATACGAGCAACTTCAAGAATATAATTATATCTGTGTCGAGAAGAAGAGTGTCAAAACTCACCGTTCCAAATTTTCTGTGTTTGTGTCAAACAGTGGCAAAATACAACGCTGCGTTTTATGTTTTATATATTTTAAACGAAACGAGGGAATAATTTTTTGACATTGCTTCAAGGAAATATTGAACCCACAACCATAACGATATCGAAATTTACAATAACTGAATATATGATATTATATATTTTATATTAAACAAATAAAAACGAAAGTGTGTAGTTGAAATCGCGACGTATTCAGATGGTTAGGCATAGGGGAATCTAATTTCATTTCTAACGTAAGAACTTTTATCTTATTTCGCATTTCCAAAGGGAATACGCATTTATCTAAATATTTCTGAATGTTTGTCCTATATCAAAAAGAGAACAAAATTTGGTCATATTAAGACAAAAGTGAGGAAAGGAATTGCCTTAATGGAAACGGAGTGTCTTAACATTAGGTCCCAGGTTCCCTCTGCCTACCCTGATATCTGCGAGACAGCTTGAAAGTAACTAATAGAAAAAAATATCTCACGTTCCGCAAGACTAACTCGCACTTAACATAGCTTAGCTTCACGCTAGCGAGGTAGTCAGAGAGATCTGAGCGCCAAACGCTACGGTCTCTACAAACCTCTTTCGCCTCGTCCACTATCATCAACTTCTTGATACAGGCCCTTTTGGGGGTCCTCATACTTTTTACGTGACCTTCCGCAAGATATATTAATGTTTTCGAAAAAAAATCTGCTTCACAGTAAGTCTTTAAATATTTCTGTGCCAAATACCATTAAAATCCAGCCATTTACGAATAAAAGCATAAAAGACATACGTTCAGGTCTCTGCATTACATAAGATAAATAAATGGTTAGTTCATGTGCATAGAATAAAGTTATTTAGAAAATTTATAGTTTAATGTGAGAAATTTGAATTATTATATTATAGGTATTGTTCATTTCATTTAAGCGACCGTGAACATGAACAAAGACAAAAATAATTGTAAAATAGGTATACAAAAATTTTTTTTGAAGATATGGGATAAAATGAAGAAGTAAGTGTCCGGAAAACCATACGTAGGAAATGCTTGAAAAAAATATAATGAACTTTGCCCGCATTTGTGTATACAGTTGTGCGTATACAGTATACAGTCTATATTGAACAAAATTCCATATCCTCTCTCACATAATCCGAGACAACACAGTAAGGGCACAGAAGATTTACCTACATTATCTTCTACAAATGAGGATATTTAAAATATATCAAACTAGAGGGCGCGCGCGGCTTCGCCCGCTTATTAGGAGTGAATTCTAAAAAAACCACGAAACATGTGTTCAATAAAATATTTTTAACAGTCTGAACTTAAATTTTTATAAAAATCGGTGGCAATTTAAAGATTTTTCCATATAAACTTTCAACCCCTTATTTGAACCCTTAGGGGGTGAATTCTTAAAAACCATGAAACACGTGTTCAATGAAATATTTTTAAGAGTCTGAATTTCAAATTTTATAAAAATCGGTACAGATTANTAAATTTATATTTCCATCTCTTCGCTCTGGTGTCGAGGCAAAGCACGGCGTTGAGTTCTGCCACTCAACACGCAATGCCTTATCACGCAATGCCAACAGAACGGAGTGTCTTAACACTAGGTTCCCTCTGCCTACCCTGTTGTATCCGGGATACAGCGTGAAGCTAAAAAAAAAATTATTATATTGTCACCTGAACTAGATAGACATATACAGGGTGGAAGTGTCAGCACCACATTAAATGAAACCACAGTTTTAACTACTCTATAAAAGCCTAATATAATTCAGAAAAAAATAAATTCCCAAAAATGAAAAAGTTTTTTTTTCAAACAAAATAAATAATAAAATTGTCATTTTAAAACAAAACGCCATTTGTAAGGATGACGCACGCACACATAAACCTATCAAAGGAACACCGCCGCACACGCCTCATTTCGAAATCGAGTCGTATGTATTGGCGATAAAGTTCAAAGTTGTTTAACCTTTAGTAGTATTTTTGTAGTAGTAAGTGTTTATGTTATTGGGATCTATACGTAATCGCGTCATACGAAATACAGGTATGGATAAAAATCGTGAAATGAAAAAAAAATCCTACGTCCAAACTGTTGAGGCATCTTAATTAATTTCTTTAGGTATAGGTTTGAAATACTTTACCCTATATGCTGTTTCCGTAAATGGAGCGCTGCCTCTTCCATTGTGAGTGATATTATCCTAACCTTTACATAGTATAAAAGAAAAATAGATTTTTTGAACTTCGCAACGGAATGAGATTTTCACTAATTAAACTAAATTAATATGCGACAGTTAAAGTATATAGAGTTAATAATAGTGTAACTAGTCTAAGCCAGGCGGAAGAAGCCGCGAGCTGAACACTTCTTTTTTCGATATTCCTTTCCCCGCTTTTCGATAAATTTTCGAGACTGACTTGCGGAACTTAACGCCGCGGCTTGTCTCCTGACCAAAGCAAGCAAAAAGAATAATTTATCCACTCGAATACGAATCGAATCTACAGTCACATTTTTTTATTTATGGAAAAGACAAGGCAAACGAGCGTACGGTTTACCTGATGGTAAGTGATCATGACCACGACCCCGTGCAACACCAGAGGAGCTGCAGGTGCGTTGCCTGCCTGTAAGGTGGGTTGGGCGCCGAAGCCCGGCATTACCTGATGCGAAACGCAGTAAAGCTACTTCACGCCGGTTTTAAATGCCGGGGGTGGTAATGATCCGGTCTAGTCCGCCCATGCGTGTAGCCATTGCTGGCGACGAGTCACGTTTACAATCAGTCGCTGTGACGATACGCCATGACGGCCCCCTACTTTAAGTAATTAAATATATAAAAAAAACTTATTGCCATCGTGGCGCGTGTAACTCAACGCCGCGCTTTTTCCTTAGCCCGTTGGTATCAATGAAAAAGCGCAGCGTTGAGTTTCAACACTCAACGCACCATGCGTCAACAATTTGGCGGTAAGTGAAAAAAAAAGATAAATACAAAGAAAAGAACCAAAATATATATATTTATTTTATTAGCGTTATATCTATACAGGATAAGTAGACAGTTTGTCGACAAAATACTAATAACATTTTATCTGTTAACGTATCAACCTTTTATAAGGGGATTTACCTTGTCGAAGGCTATCTGCCGATATCTTATCTGACTGCCCAAAATGCTAAAAAGAATATTTACAAATGAAGTTAATATCAGCTAACGTTTGATGTTAGGGACAGTTGGCTAATACTGAGCCTAGCCGATTTTTTTAAGTATTAATTTATTAAGTCGACTCCAAATTTTTTGTTGTGGCAGTTTCTGGGTCAATACGACATAGGTACCGGTGAAAAGTACCTATTTCCAGTTTAAAGGCCGACAACGCACCTGTAGCCTCTTTAGTGTTACTCGTAGTGGGCGTCAGGCGTCATCATTTAGCTAAGAAGCTTCGCTAAAAATGGAATGTATTAAAGCTAAATTTCCAATAAATACATTATGCCTATAAGAAAAAATTAAGTAACAAAAAATAAGGCTAAAAATATATCGTAAAACTAGTAAGTACTACTACTAGTCTTACATGGATTTGTCAACGTCAGGATATTCTGTTTGTGAATATTTATATTTTGCAATAAAATCTGCTTGGATTTGGTTCCAACTAGTGCAGATAAACTGAAGTTGATTGACATTAAGCTCTTTGTTATTTATGTACTGCTTTGCCAGTTTTACTTTTTACTGAAGCTGTAGCACACGAGTTGTATATCAATTTAGCGTTACTTTTAATATCGGGATATAAATATGTTATAAGAAAAAGTAATATAATTAAAAACTAAAAGTCATATACTACTACTACAGATGGTCACAGAAAGTAAAATATATAGATATATACGACTTTGTTCTTGTATTCTTGTGTGATTACGTCGATAAATGTAACGTGAAACAGTCGTAGCAAAGTGGCACAATATCTAACTGTAAATCTAAGTGTATTAATAGGAACGGAGTGTCTCAACTCTAGGTTCCCAGGTTCCCCCATCCTACCCTGCTATGTTAGGGATACAGCGAAAGGCTACAAAAAAGTGTAATGTTTATGGATTCGATTCCCACTAGAGGGAATGATCATATTTAAATGCGTTTCACGCAATATTTCTTCAAAGTGGGTATATAACCCACGAATCTCACGAATCTTTATATTATATTTTGGATTTCTAAAATTATATTGGAAATACAGTATATAAAGATTTTCTTTAAAACAGTTCTTTTTGCTTCAGACGATATCTGACAGCAAAACGAGATAAGCACCATTTTTTTGGAGGTCGACTCGATATAAATGGCGTCGCCTTTTTTCTGGATCACTTGTTTTATGTTCCAAAAGGATACTAGATAATAATATATATATTTCCTGCTTAGGCTGTCGACACTTAATATTTTTTTACTCTTATATAAGAAGAGGGAGTTAAACATTTTCCATCCAATTTTTTAAGATTTCGCGTCAGGGAACTCAGCGCCGCGCTATACACGCGTGTCCACCATGAGTAACAAATAAAAATATACAATCCCCATAATGATCATCGAACTCACAACCATCGCGTTCAAAGACAGACACTATGCCATAACGAGCTTATTCACAGAAAGATTACATCTTATTAATAAAAAAAGTGGAGATGCGTCACTCCGGCTCACCCACCGAGGGTTCCATACAAAAATTGGAAGTCTCGAGCTTTTTCTGAAATTCAACCTTAGCTTAGCCAGAGCCCTTTCATCTGATACCTCACTTGAACTAGTGGCTTTAATATCAACTTTTGCCCCCTTTTAAGGCATTATTTATTAGAATTTAACCACAAATTTATAGTTTTAAGATTTTCCTTAATACTAGTACTACCAATAGATGCTAACTGCCGAATTTCATTATTCTTGGTCATACGGAAATACCCTATTAATTTTGATTCCTTTTATAGTGTTGAAAAAAAAATTAATTCGTTATCTCTAAGCGTTCCTGAAATAAACAAACGGTCTTGACCGAAAATAGGCAGACAGACAGACAGACAGACGGACGGAAAACAAAGTGATCTTATCCCTTATAAGATCCCTCCTTTTCCTAAAAAGATAGGGAACCCTAAAAACAAACATGGCAGAGTTTCAATAACCTTTTCCGATAAAAATCCCTGCGAAATAAGACAAAATCCGTAAAATAAATAATGTAATTAATCGTTTCACTAAGGAAAATTTGGGATCAAGACGCGGGCGGTTTGCCGAAAATTTTAATAACTAAGCAAAATATTTTATCGATTCATATCATACTTTGTTTTGACAGGGTTGGCAAGAAATAAAGATTTTCTCCATGAAATTACTCAACATTTTACTTGGCTCTCATTTCATGTTTTTCTAATACAGCACGTTTAAATTTTTTCTTATCAATTTATAGAAGTCGCTTTCAGTGAACTTTCATCCAGTGTGGTTGAGGTCTTTTAGGGACAAGGTTGAACTTCTTTACAGTGGTGATGAGATCTATGCGACCTCCCCAAATATTGTCTTAAAAATATATTATAAAGTTACACATGACAAGTATCAATAAAAAGTAAACAATATTAAATTGTTATAATAATATCACAGAACGCAATCTGTTCTGAATTTTATAATAGTTTGGATATTCGCGTGACAATTCAGTTAAACAATGAATGAGAAAAGTTATCAAATATTTACAGGAGATGTATCATGGTCACGTAAATAAATGCTTTTACATGGTTGTTTATCGATTGTCGGTTGTTGTTATATATATATTTATCTTTTTTTTCGGAATAAGTTGTCAAAGTGTGCCGTTGAATTGAGTGGAAAGTGACATAAACACTTGTACTGTTACATAATATTGTCAGCTTCATGCTGTATCACGCACACAGCAGGGTAGGCAGAGGGAATCTAGGGTGGAGACACTCCGTTCCCCACTTTCTGCCGAATTCTGAAGGCATTGGGTGTCGAGTGGCAGAACTCAAAGCCGCGCTTTGCCTCAACACCAGAGCGAAGAAACGGAAATATAAATTTAAGTAAATATTTCATCTCCTCGAGTGGGGATCGCACCCACAACCAGTCGGTTTTACAGTCACACTTTGTGCCCTGCGCCACCACCGCTATAAATTGAGCGTATATTTTCTACTGCATTTTATCGAAGCTTTTAATAAATGACGACCTCTCTCTTTATACACGTCCATAAACTATGGATAAGTATACGTTTTCCGTTCTCATTCAGAAAATAGCTACACAATACTGAAAAATTCGCTGAAATTTTTCCAGCTGATATTTTGTTTTAAGATACTATGCAGTATGCTCTCTTAGAAATTACTGTAAATATTAGAAACGGTAGTATTGAAACATAGCTTCGAAATTTGTGATTTTGTATCTTGTATATTAACACCTTAGTTTTATATACACCTACCTATAGAAAATATAGGTATAATATTTCAAGTTATAAAAGGTGGGAAATTAGTCGAACCCACGCCCAAATCAACCATGTCATCTCGTATACAGTGAGAAATATTGATAACGATTTAAAAAAAATATAAAATCTATATACAAATATATATTATATAATAAAAAATATTCCGTTACTACTGGACCACTGGAAAATTGAAATTTACTGTGAAGGAGGCTAGGAGGATTTTCTGAAATTTTTGCTGATTTTTTTTTTTTCGATTTACAAAAATTTTATGTAACAGTAACGCTATATTAAACATAGTAATGCTTGAAAAGCACTAGGTAGGTTCTGTCTTATTCCTATTCTATCATCTTATCAGATGATAGAATAGGGTCTTGTACTACATTTACTTATTGTAAATCTATGTTTTCTAATATTATTTAATATCTCAACGAACAGTGGCTGACCGCTACAAAAGCATCCAGCACCGGCGCCTCCTCCGTTTTGTTAGGGATAAGATATATATCTATTTATTAGATGAAATGACATGATGATGATGATGATGATGATATTAGATGAATAATGAAGTGGTATAACTTAGTATAAAAAATATTTACGCGACAACCCTAATAAACGCCCCAAATTTCTTTATTATTCAAGGTTTATCCGATAATAGCTCTACCCGCTTTCTTTTAGCAGGATAGGCAAAGGGAACCCGGGAACCTAATGTTAGGATACTCTATTTTCATTAGGACACTTCTTTTCCCCGTTTTCCAACGGATCCTGGAGGCATTGCGTAAAGTTGGACTCAACGTCGTACTTGGCCTCGTTACCAGAAGAAGAATATGAAAATATTAAATATTTCATTTCCTCGAACGGGAATCGAATCCACAACATAACGCCAATCACACGCTTATAGCCCTGCGCCAAGATGAGCCTCTACGTATAGGCGTATGTTGTGTACAAGTGTAATATTTGTTTTTTTAGCTTCACACAGCAGGCTAGGCAGAAAGAACCTAGTGTTAAGACACTCTCTTGCCTACTTTCCGCTTAATTTTGGAGGAAATATGTGCTTTTTGTATCGCTCATTTATTCTTTTTCTCCGCAGAAATGAATAATCATTTCTCTACCACCAATAGAGTTAACTCGTTATTATAGCAATAAAAAACGGAGTATTTATATATTTTTTTATTTAATGTTGCCACATTTTCAAGCGACAGAAATATAAAGATGTTAACAATACTAGTCGAAATTAATTATTCACAATATTTCATTATTTCTATTTCTTGATTGAGGCCGGTCGTGGCGCAGCGGCACGAGGTGTGACTGTAAAACCGACTGGTTGTGGGTTCGATCCCCACTCGAGGAGATGAAATATTTACTTAAATTTATATTTCCATTTCTTCGCTCTGGTGTCGAGGTTAAGCGCGGCGTTGAGTTCTGCCACTCAACACGCAATGCCTCCAGAATTCGGCAGAAAGTGGGGAACGGAGTGTCTTAACACTAGGTTCCCTCTGCCTACCCTGCTGTGTGCGGGATACAGCGTGAAGCTGATTTATTTTTATTTATTTATTTCTTGATTTTAAACTAGTGATGTACAGGACATCACATCGATTACAAATTTTCATAGTAAAATTGACATAATACAAATAATTATTTAGAAAACCGATCCTGGTTGGTTACCAGGAGCCGCGGGTTGGAGTCCCGCTACGTTCAAATTTTTATACGTTTTCTATATACTATTTTTCTTTCCAAAGTATGGAATAACACTTTAAAAATGATGCAAAATGATAGAATACACCTCAACAAAGGTAACATTTTAAACCTAGCTAAAATGTGCATTATCCATCCAAATATATATATCCAAATTATTATGAGACATTAAATATTGTGTATCAATAAATTTTCGACAGATACATTCCCAAAAGTAACACATCACGATAAACACCCACACGTTGACCTCACGCGATCTGTGTTACGACATATCGCATTGGTCACTATTTACAGTAATATAACAAAATGTTGGAATAAATTAACGATTGTGATTATATAACCCATTTACTATATTGATATGATTGGTGTAGTTTTAATATGACGTGTATTAAAAAATCTCTAATTATTTCACATTTATCTAGGTACGCGTACGACAAAGTTTTAAGCGCGAAACTTTGCGAAATATAAAGTAGATATAGCCTTCAAAACCCTTTTTTTAGTGAAAGTTACATAAATAACGGTTCAGCTATTCTGTAGATTAGCCTAAAAGTAAAGGCACACATACAGACTCAAATTTTGAAATTGTGTTTGTGTTTTAGTATCGTGTAAATAATTATTATTGGTAACTCACGATTTTTTTGTAAGCACAGATAGATCTTTCAATTTTATTTATATCTTTATATCATTTTTTTAAACAATTTCTCGAATTTGATAAAATAAAATCTATATACCAGCCACATTTAGGAAAGTCATATAATGTCTGTCAAAATTTCTCTATTGTCTGTCAAAATTTCTCTTTTATTCGTCAATATTCATATTTGTGAAAAAAATCTAAATTTATTTTTGACAAGAAAAGAAGAAAACTGTAAATATTATGGCAAGCATCATAAAGTAACGAAATTGTTTGCTATAAACTATATGTTATTCGGTAACGCGTTCCTAGAATTCGCCTTTGAAGTAATCCAATGTTGCAGTAATCCAGTCTTAGCAAATATTTTTAAATGTTGTTACTCATAGCGTCTTCAATGTACATAGTCACATAAAACTCTCAGTTAGTCTCTCTATTACAGAGTGACTGCTAAACGAGGCACGGGCGAAATAGGTTCCTTGAGGAGTGTAGGGGAGGATACTAAAAGGGGATTACTTGAAATTCTAAATTGAGAAATATACTGCATAGCAGCGGGCCGCGACCTCCAAGTATGTATTTTAAGTAAAAGTATTAAACAAACAGACGTTCATAGTTCAAACACATTTAAAATATTTCAAAATAATAAAATGCCACTGCAACGATGTTTGGGCGTGAATTTACTTGAAAAGCACGCCCCGTCAATTTTAAATCTTATAATCCAAAAAACCGTTCAATTGCGAGTCAGACTCGCATTCTGAGAGGTCCGTATCAATATAAAAAAAAGAAGTAGAATTCACAAAAGTTGACAATCTTAAGTTTGCGTACGTTTCACACATTTTCATTTCACATTTCAAGTTCTTAGTTTTAAATTTCATAGTTGTAGGTCCATGAGAAGAACCCTAGAGGTTTTGATTATGCGGCGAATTTCATACAAAATGCATCAAAATTGATGCATAAACGCTTATATCTTTTGACTGCGTTGACTTAAAAGCTTGACTTTTTCTGTGTTCTAAGAGACCATATATTATACCTATATATATGATACTAATTTCAGATCCATACATCTTGACAGACGGACAATAAAATGATCCCTTTGTCAGTCAGTGTCAGTTTGTGTCAGTGATAAGGCTTCCTTTTTTTCTTTTGAGGTACGGAACCACGTTACGACAAACCACGTTTTTATAATAATAGAAAAATATAACGTATAGAAATAACAAGAGTTAGTCTGTTACACAAAGGTAGCATCTATATGGTTTTCGTAAAACATTTTTCCCTTTCTCGAAATGTAATCCGATTATGTTATTATTATTTTCACCGTAGAAGGTAAAATCTTTTGTCATACGGACTATGGAACTTATTTAGTTTCAGTATTTGTACCGCAGAGAAACGAAACTGCCGTACTTTGTCTATCGGAGTATTTGTTTATTAGCCTCACGCTGTATCCCTCACACAGCAGGGTAGGCAGAGGGAACCTAGTGTTAAGACACTCCGTTCTCCACTACAGTCTTCTCTCTCTACAGTCAAGAAAACTTTTCCGCATTTTTGAGTAGACCAAAATGTTGATATTAGTTCGGCAAACGAGACAAAACGAAACCATTGCGATTAGAATAACTGACTAACTAGATCAAAACTAAGTTTATCTTCTTCATATATAAGTGTTCTGTTACTGACTGCATGACTGACAGACAACGCCAACAAGTCCAAATAATTGAGTCTAGAAAAATAATATTTAGTTATAGGTTATTTCGGAAAATATAGTGTATCCGCCAGATTTTACGAAATTCATACGGAAAAATACACTCTAGGCCGTCATAAATATTAGTTTGAACTTAGAACCATTAGGTTGAATAATTTTTATAGGATAAGTAAGGCAAAGAAGGTCACCTGATGGGAAGTAATCAAAGCCGCCAACGACCCCTTGTAACACCAAATAAGCTACAGGTGCGTTGGCGGCTTTTTACTCGTAAATGGAGATAGAAGCGCTTGTTAAAGGTACCCATGACGTACTACTAATCTACTCAGTGATAACATAACCTATATTATAATAGCACCCAGTTATATTTTGCACTAAAACTCGTGTAATCCTACTTACCCTTCCAACAAAACGACCTAAAGCATTCCACGTACATATCCTATTATACAAATTGTATTGTAATTCTTGAATAACTCAACATTCATGTGAAATTAACATTAATTATATTAAAACTTACTCATATCTCATATTTGCTTTTAACTATTTTGTAGTTTGTGTAGTTTGTAGAGGGAACCTAGGGTTAAGACACTCCGTTCTTCACTTTTCACTGAGTTCTAGGCATAGCGTGTTGCTTGGCGGAACTCAACGCCGCGCTTTTTGCCTTAACACCAGAGCGAAGAAATGGAAATATAAATGTATAAGAAATATTTCATTTCCTCGAGTGGGGATCGAACCCACAACTAGTCGATTTTACAGTCACACTATGTGCCCCTGCGCCAAGACTGGCCTCAATAATTTGAGCACTTATAAAAAATAAAAAAAACCATAATTGAACACTCTTAGAAACACGCTTTTCTACACTAAATGCTACAAGTGTTATAAAAATTAATTTTATTTGAGCCATATATGGAAAGATCTACTATGTTTCTAAGGATTTTAAAACTCTATACAATATATATGTAAATGGAAGGACTCCATAGCTTTCATATAATCTTAAAATTCTAATTTAAATAATTAACAAAAATAATTGTATAGGATTGCAATATTTTCGCGCAATCGATAACCAGGCACACTCCAAATTTTGGATTGTCCGGTATTTTTAAATTGTATACCAAACATTGTGAAAAAACCCTAAAACACAATCTAAAAATATCTAATAAAAAAACCGAATCATAAATCATAACCACGATCTTCAATCTCCAAAAGGTTCACTAAAAATACAATTTTTTACCCCAAAATAAATTTTTCACATACCGGATATTATGACGATACGGGGTTAAACGTTTTCCGTCGGTCTCACGCGTCACCGATTCTAAGTTGGGCTCTCGGATAGAATTATACGGGACAAGTTTATATAGGGTGTTGGAAGTTTGTACACCTATAGGGACAGCCTATAGTACAACTAAATACATATATATATAAGCCGAACTATTGTTTGTTGCTATACTGTACACATATTTAGTATTATATATAAGTATAATAAACCACTTGTAAACAATTTCAATTTCTATATTTTCAATAGGCCGTCGTGGGGCAGGGGCACAAGCATGTGACTGTGAATCGACTTTTGTGGGTCCGATCCTCACTCGGAGAATAAATTATTATTTACTAATATTTTAGTTTTTAGCTCTGCTGCCGAGATAAAAGGGCGACGTTGTAGTTGCGTAATTCCGCCAGTCAAAACGCAATGCCTCGATAATTAGTCGGAAAGCGGAGAACGGAGTGTCTTAACACTAGGTTTACTCTACCTACCCTGTTACATGCGCGATGCACCGTGAATGACAAAAAGGAAAAAAACCAATACTATTTGGGAAAACTCTTGGAGACGAAATCACAGTGAGATGAAAAATATGGACTTCTGTTTTATGATGAAACCGAATAAAAATAATATTATATACTTATAGAATGCCTCAAGGTTGTCTGAAAGAGAGCGCTGTTTTAGCAATAAGATCACCACTTGTAGATTTTTTTTTATAAGTGCAAATTGTACAATAAAGAATTATATAATGATAGAATTTCTCTTTCTTTAGGAATGTTACATTGTAAATAACCTGGTGTTTTAAAGAAATTCAGTAGTATCCTATAAGTAGAGACCCCTTAGAGAATATAAATATTTTACTATGCTAAGGCATAGTAAAACATTTATCCACGGGAATCTACCTCTGAGTGGTAATTGCACAGCTATAAAAAATTGAAATGGACTGATAGTCAGTGACCTGTTTTAGTCTCTAACCCAGGTCCCCTTTAACAATAGTCTCAAATTGAATAGTTGATATATCATGACTCCTTCCCACTAAAAAAGGCCCTACAAAACGAGCGTCGAAGGGTGTGCACTGTTATTCATTTCGTGAGATGATTTCCTCGTTATTACATAGATAAAACACTTCCTGCCCTTCCAGGAAATAGGTCTTGCGCTCTACTCTGCTGACCAATGAAGACAAAATACCGCCGATTTTATGCCCTCTGATCCCGACGTAGAATAGAATCATCCTGGTACTGGTGATGTCGTAAGAGGCGACTAAAGTACTTGTGGTATAGTCACGTCGCCAGCAATGGCAACACGCATGGGCAGACTTGACCGGATCATTACCACCCCCGGCATTTAAAACCGGCATTAAGTAGCGGTTTTATGCCATTGCGTTTCGCATCAGGTAATGCCAGACTCCGGCGCCCAACCACTGTAGCTCCTCTGGTGTTGCACGGAGTCGTGGGCGGCGGTAATCACTTACCATCAGGTGACCCGAACGCTCGTTTCCCTGCTCTTTTCCATAAAAAAGGCGGGTAATTTTACAACTTGACGCTGCGTACATTTTTTACATTTTTCATTTAAATTCAAGACACTGCGTGATAAGCAATAAATTTTAATATTTTACTGTACCGGTTATAAAAGTCTTGTACAAATCTTCACTTGTCATTTTAAGAATATTTTAGGCAGTTTGTCCGATTTCTTTGGACTACAGTATGTTTAAAATTAAAATGCTATCCTGTTCCTTTTCTATAATATATTTAAAACTAACGGAACTTTTTGTTTTCTTTTTCTTTGATTCCTTTAATATTTTAACATACTTACGAAACAGTAATATTCAAATTATAGTGAATTACTATAACAGGTAAGTAGGTCAAGGCAAGGGCCATGATAAATGAGTGCTTAACGGTCACCACTTAATGTTAGAATATCAATTGTTTGTAATATTGATACAAAAAATATTCATAATATTTTTTTAGCATTATCAGCTAACAAGAAAAGCAATTTTAGTGGTACAAACCTTCAAAGAAAAAAGTAGAACCCTTAGAATGTGATCCTATCACATTCTTATCCTGTATCGGACTGATACAGGATAAGAATGTGATAGGTCTGTTAATACCATTTATTTTGAGATAGCGTGGAGGTATCAAGCTGAAATTAATAACAAATTTAAAGTCTACGGTCCCTCAGAGCACAGAAAAATTAAGCAAACAACATTAAAGATTTGGAGATATTGCGTATTGAGTGACGGAACCTAACTCCAAGTTTTATCTTAGCAGCGCTATAAAATAAAAATTAATGATACCACCCATTGGTGGTGATCGAAGATACCGAACATCATATCATTATATAATATATAATCGAATACAAGTCAACTGCGCCACGATCACGCTTTATTCCGCTATATATCTAGCATGATAGGCAGAGAGAACCTAGTTGAAATACATTTTGTACCCCACTTTTACCCAAACGCCGGCTGCCCAACTTAATGCCACACTTTCTCTGGGACAATGAAAATAATTTTAATATAGTTATCCCTCGAGTGGAAATCGAACCCACAACCGCTTTACCGACTGTGCCGCGACGGTATTATGTATTGAATTGGAGAGATTCAATAAAAAAATACTTAGAGAAATCAATATTGCTACCAAAATGTAGTCTATAACACTGCACTACGCCATATTTAAGATTTTCAAATACATGCACGATATTGATCTCAATACTGACAGTAGAACAATCACTCAAACGAAATTCACGATACCGTTCTGTTTGATTCGGAAAATCAAATAACTTTCGAGATGAAATTTGTTTTACGCAACAGATAAGATTGAGCCCACTGTTAGATTGGAACTATAAAATTTTAAAATTCATAAGACACTTGTAGTGCAGTGGAAAGTGGAAAGCAGTGATAATAAATTGAAATGTCAATATTTATGTTGTGTTCTTTTTTACTTGTGCCACACTAATTAATAAAAATATTTAATTCCCCGAGTGGAACCCATTACCGCCATGTTTACTGTCAGGCACTGTGCCGCTGCGCTGTTTAGTTATTTATAAAGGATAGAAAGTAAATAAAATCGCATAATTGCGCTTTGCTTTACAATTTAATGTGTGTATGTGTGTGTGTGCGTGTAGGTGCGCGTGCGCGTGCGTGTGCGTGTGCGTATGCGTGTGGGTGTGCGCGTGTGTGTGTGTGTGTGTGCAAAGGCACACCGATAAGATATAGTTTCAGCTATATAATTTATTAATATTTTCATTTCCTCACTCAGTTGAGTACCATCACTAAATACGAAGTGTCTTAATGGGAACAGAGTGACCTCCTAACACCAGGTTAACAGGAAAAACGTGATTTTTCATTTTACTTTCAAAAGATTGACGGTAACACAGCCGCGGCCAACGGCTGTTACATAATACAATTAAAAGCATGCATTTTTTTTATTTTTTTTACAACAATTTGCATACTCGTTAGTACATTCGTTACCTACTAAAAAGGTTCTGGCTTAATAATTCCGCTTGACTGTGTTTAATATACTCGACCGTTTTCTCTTTAATAAAGTTAATTAAAATACCGCGTTCGAAACGAAAAGCCGTATTATTATTATGAAAAATTCGTTTACCTCATTTCTGCTTTATACTATAATGGGCGTTTCGAGGGAAAACATTGTCGTGAGTAAAACAGAACATTTGTACATGAAGAATATATTATTATATAAGTATGTATTCTATATTTTAGTTTTTATTTATAGATTAGCGGCCCGGCTTATTTCATCTCTATATATCTAGGTAGGCGTTAGGTTACGCAGATTAGATAGATATGCGTGTACTACAAATACGCGGATTTCCCGATCCCGCGGAAATTCCTGGATAAAAGGTAGTCCACAACTCCCTCTATCTTAGTAAACGTACCATAAAATTCGTTTCCGCAGTTCCGGACAAATAGAAAGACATACAGACAGACAAAACTTTTAAGTTATTTCTTTGTGTTTTAGTAAATAAATCCACTTCACTGAATGAGGATAGAACCCACAATCATCTCGTTTACAGTAATACTGCACAGCGACCGCCTTGGTTTAAACATATTTACATATAATAAAATAAGATGCTGTGCAAATGCATCATTTATCTCTGAGAATCGTCTTATCTTATCAGTACTGCTAGCTATATTAACCCAGTTCGTCAGTGTGATTCTTGTAAAATTCCGATGGAACTCATTAGATTTTTCCCTTGTTCTCTTATCTAGTGGGTTTACTTATGAAATATTTATACTTTATGGAAAACCATGAAGCCATCAAAATAATAGCAAAATATAAATGACTGAAACTATTATTATAAAAGGATGATATGGATTTATGTATATAATTTAAGCACGATTAGAGAAATTATTATTTATATTTCCATTTTTTTTTAATAATAGTTAATTATTTTCTCTGAGTGGCGATTGAACCTAATATGATGTTTTTATTACAATGACAATATCAATAAGCGAATGACATTATATTAAAAAGTCAAAGTCAAGTTAAATAATATACAAGGCGGAACACGAGCAATCTACTAGCATCTTAAAACGTTTGGAGTCAAATAAAGACTTTATTTTTTAAAGTCTACGAAAAATCTGAAAAATCTGTTCGTCTCGTTCGTCTGACTGAAAATACGATGACTGTGGACTCAATTTGTATTGGTAGGACGGTAGTCATAGATAGCGCAGCGTGTTCCGCAATCATATGAAATTATTCGTTACAGTTTTCTTCTTGTTCTATTATGCTAGAAGAGAAGCGTAATATGCTTAGAATCAACCGTATGGCTGGTTCGTCTATCACATATAACTTGCTATGATACAATTGGACCAAATGAATTGGATGCTGGTACTTATCGGCAGCTGTCGTGGTGCAGCGGCGCCAGTAGCCCAAGTAACTCGGTCGTTGTAACTACGATTCCCACTCAGGAAGATTTATTATTTTTATTTCTGCTGCTTTATACAAGGCTGTACGCAAATAATCATCAATCAATCACAAATCAATCTAAGAAAAAGCAAACTCGAATTTTGGATGATAAATGGGGAACCGAGTGTCTTAACACTGTTTTCTCCGCCTATCCTGCTATATGCTTTTATTACGCAAATACGAACTTATAGAGATGAAGAATATAACTTTAATATAATATATAAATTTTCAATTTGAGGTCAACTTAAACTGACGACGGGTGAAAATGCACTACCCTTAAAGACTACCACCCAACTCCATATCAATGGCGTCAATTTTCTGCGTCAAACGAGAAATATTTTTGCAAATTGATACGATATTTATTTATTTCCACCTCTTGTGTAGCGTTTCATTTTCTGTGTTCCTACAAATGTATGAGGAAATGATACCTACCTCTAGATCAATCAACTGAATGGATGGCGTTGAAATATTATGATATGTCGACGCTTTCAAATCAAATCAAAAACACCTTTTTTGCAAAACAAAAATAAAGAAAAATAGGTAAACAATTATGATTCTCGCACCCGTGGGTCGTAATATACCCAGAAACATCAATCATTTCTAACATTTTTTAAAGTGTTATTCCACATTTAGGAAAGAGAAAGAAAGAAAGAAAAGAAAAAGACCAGGTCCCGACCTGGTCAGTTTCCAGAAGGCGCGGGTTCAAGTCCCGCTACGTAAAAATTTTTATATTATACGTTTTCTATACAAGTATTAAAATTTTTATACGTTTTCTATACAAGTATTCAACATGAATATGAAATAAACTAGAAGTATAAATTTGTAATTATTTATTTTTTTCCAATAATGTCAATATAGTAAACTATAGTGTTAGATACTATCGCGTGTATGGGATAATTCATGTTAATGGCGGAACTCAAGTCCGTGCGTTGTCTACCAGAACGACAGAATTAAAATAAATATAATCGTTCCTTCGAGAGAGGATCAAATCAAAAAATGTTTGTAATATTGCGCTTACAATCAATCAGACGCTGTCTCTTGCGCCACCAACCTCAACGGTTTTAAATAAAACTTTTTATTGTATAGCTAACACGCCTGAGAAGAACACATAGCTGATGTCAAAGATTGGAGCACCTTTTGAGAAACCAAAATAAACTATATGAGGCCAGTGGTGGCGAAGTGACACAAAATGTGACTGTAAACGCAGCAGGTTGTGTATTTGGTTCCCTTCCGAGCCAAAGCGCGGCGTTGTCTTCCGCCACCCAGCACGCAATGTCTCCCGAATTCGGCGGGATTGAAGAATTTTTTGTTTTGTTTGTTGGGTTAACACTAGGTTCCCTTTGCACACCCAGCTATACGCGGGATACAACGTGAAAATGATTTATTTTAAGAGATCAATAAATAACTCCTTATTCAAAGTTTTTTTATATGGCATTGGCAAGCATTTATTACTGAAAATCACAGGTCTGGAACATCATATGAGCTCTAAGAACCAAGCGGAGTTGCAGGCACCAACTAGTACTAAACTAGTATTAAAATCCATCCTACTGTGTTTATATGATTTATTTGCCATTTGTTATAGAAACAAAACTCGTTTTAGCCGTAGTGTCGGTAATTTTAAAATGCTTTGTAGTTTTTAGTTATTTCTGTAATTTTATGTTCAGAACACTGTAAATACGCTGTGTAGTATGAATTATTGGTAGTTAACGTTTTTTCATGAATTTGTCTAGATGAACTTTTTTTTTAGGTTCAAGCTGTATCCTGCACTTAGCGGGGTAGGTAGATGTAACCTGTGAACCTACAGTTAAGACATTCCATTCTCCATCAATACATTTCCGTTCCCCACTTTCTGTCAACTTTTTGAGGTATTGCGTATTGAGGGGCGGAACTCAACCCTGCGTGGTGCCTCGTTACCAGAGCGAGGAAATAAAATAATTATACACTTCGTTTTCGTTACACACTGGGCCACGACGGCCCATAAATAACTTATGGCCCATATATAACATAATAAAATAAAATAACTTTACTAACATGACATAAAGAGCTGATTTAAAAATCAGATTAAAGTTATTGTAACAACTACAGGTACAGGTACAGATATAAGCTCGTGGTTCTGAGAAAAGTTCAACGAAAGCTTTTAAATCCTATGCTCACTACACCAAGTTGTAAATATAATACTATATAATTTTAACTCATAAACACACAAGAAATATAAGTAATAATAAATTAGTAATATTATTATTATAAATAATTTTATGTAAGATTGTAAAAATTGTAAGATTAAATCGTCGTGGCGCAGCGGCATAACGTCTGGCTGTTGTTTTCATTTCCTCGCTCTGGTAATAAGATAAGACGTGGCGTTGAGTTCCGCCATTCAATACTCAATGTCTCGAAATCGAATGGATCGGGAACGGAGTATCTTACGCGTGAAGTTGAACAATAATTTTAAATGATGTTAATTTTCTCGCTCTGGTAACAAGGCAAAGGGCGGCGTTAAGTTCCGCGAAAAATGGAAAATAGAAATGTCTTAATGAGAACGGAGTGTCTTAATAGGTTTCCTCTGCCTATCCTTCTATATGAAACGTGAACCTAAAATAAATATAATATATAGCTATATCCCTTACTAAGTCGGTCACGACATTTTTTTGCCTTTAGTCACTGTCTTCAACCTTTTCATATGACATAACCTCCGGGGAGCCCCGATTTGTACGTGACCTTCCTCGAGAATCAACACATTGTTTTAAAAACAAAAGATTGTTTCACTTACTATGGAAGTATTATAGAAGTGGGAGAGAAATCTATATTATTATTATTTAAAACTGAAGAGTTTGTTTGGTCGGAACCGATAATCTCAGTAATTACTGATTAGAAAAAAAAATATCTGCTTGCTTCTTTGACAGTCCATTTATCAGGGAAGGTGGCTGAAGCAATTAAATATAAATAAAAGACATGGCTACTGTTCGTCAAATCAAACCCACATAGTGCAAGCCTAATTTTAATCGTAACTTTATTTTAACTAAGTTAAAAGAAGATTTAACTTTATTTTAACTAACTAACTTTATTTTAACTAAGTTAAAAGAAGCATAACTGCAGCAGTAACTTTATTTTAACTAAGTTAAAAGAAGAAGAAGCATAACTGCAGCAGTAACTTTATTTTAACTAAGTTAAAAGAAGATTTAATCCCAAAAACCTGATTGCTCTGGGTTTAGATAATAATAAAAAATAGAGAATAATAAAAAAAATCAGCTTCACGCTGTATTCCGCACACAGCAGGGTAGGCTGTCACACTTCGTGCCGCTGCGCCACGACTGGCCTCAACTATAATAATGATACGATGAATTACGATTAACGATGATAAACGATGATATATATAACCTTTTATTTGTAACCTCTCCTGACTTCATCGAATAACCTAAACTATAATACATATTGCTGTCCTCCGTAAAAAATACCTACCTACTTACCCTTTGGGCTTTGCCGTAGTAAAGCAACTTTATATCATCATACATGTATTACATGTTAAAGACTAAGTAAACATATTTAGCAACACCGACTGTATTTAGTCCTTCTTTATTAAGATATAAACTATTGTTGCAGATTAAGCCTTGAGACATGACGGTGTAGCTGTTTGGGAACGTTAAGTGCAAGTCCTCCGTTACATAAAGAGCACATTGCCTAAAGTAACCTCATTGCACTTCTTATCTGATTCACCTTGCTATTAATACAGGAACAAGAAATTGTTTTATATTAATATGTACCAAAACCACACTAGCAATATCCAAACCTACGTAGAGTCATTTGGAACTATTCGGAAAAGGATCACGGTAAAAGTGCTCCTGATTGAGGTTGGTGGAACGTTTAAGAGGCCTGCCAATAAAATAGTGTCTTATGGATTGAATATACCTGATACGAAATCCTGTCAATCTCTTCTTGTTATCCTGGAAGGAGTTGCAGATTTGGCCGTATTAGAAAAATATATTAGGATATTTTTTGAAAGATGGCGTTGCGGCACTCTGTGCATGGAATTTTGTACGGTAACGAATCACCAAAGTAGTATAGTACTGCTTTATGTAACCTCAAATTATAGTAGAATAATGTTTACTGCAGTGTCAACTACATATTTATTTTCCCTTTGTGAAAATGTGTACTTTTGTGCCAAATAAAGTGTTTTTGCGGGGAATTTTATTGCACTGCTTTATTCAGAAAAAATCTGCAGCAGAAGCACACAGAATTCTCGTTGAGACAATTGGTGACAATGCTTTGTCGAATACAACGTGCAGAGACTGGTTTAGGCGCTTCAAAAGTAATGATTTTGACCTTGAAGACAGAGAGCGTTCTGGAGCACCGACAAAATTTGAAGACAAAGAATTGGAGGCCTTGCTTGAAGAAGATCCATGTCAGACGTTAGTAGAGCTCGGGAAAACGTTACAAGTAGATGCGTCAACAGTTTCAAAACGTTTAAAAGCGTTAGGAATGATCCAAAAGCAAGGGCATTGGGTGCCGTATGAGTTGAAGCCGAGAGACGTAGAACGACGTTTTCTCATGTGTGAATTGTTGCTTCAACGGCAAAAGAGAAAAGGTTTTCTGCACCGTATCGTCACTGGGGATGAAAAGTGGATTCACTACGACAATCCAAAGCGAAAAAAATCGTGGGGCATGCCGGGTCACGCATCAACATCGTCGCCAAAACCAAATATCCATGGTTCTAAGCTTCTTCTCTGCATTTGGTGGGATCAGCAGGGCGTAATTTATTATGAGCTGCTTAAACCTAATGAAACTATCACGGGAGCTCGCTATCGACTTCAGTTGATGCGTTTGAGTCGCGCTCTGAAAGAAAAGCGGCCACTATACGAGCAGAGACACGACAAAGTGATCAGCTCCCACATTTGTGGGAATTTTGCATTCGTATTTGCGAACTAATAGACAGACTATAACCATCAATAACTATCAATAAAAGTCACCAATCACTTCATGACTAAGGCTTGCCAAACCGTTTTGGGATGAAGTCCAATCTGTTGACTATGATAATTTAATCACACTAAGTATTTCACCATATATGATCGCTCTAGCACCAATTATGGTTGTTCTAGTCACCATTTTTTTCATACTTAATTATTTCTAATTAACGTTTGCTTAAATTGAAGGCCAATAGAAAATTTATACTATTTGAAACTCACTCTTTTAAATGAAATATATGATTCCCAATAAATATCAATATTTAAAAAGCACTATAGCGATCACACAAATACACTCGTTTTGGAGATTGACCCGTTTACAGTAAAACGTTGTAATATTCCAACACGGCTGCCTTTTCGATGCAAAATTGTAAATATTTTAATTTATGTAAGAGTTTCGAACAATTTAAATAAACACAAAAAATATATAATTAAATAATGCAACTTACCAATTTCTATCGCGCAGATACCGAATCGACAAACTGAAAAGGAAAGGAATAATTACTTATTTGTAGAAACAAGTAGTATCTGGTATCTGGCAATGAAGCAAAGCGAGACGTAATTCCGCCACTTAATCATCACCACTACCTCTAATTCGGCGGAAAGTGGGGAACGCAGTGGCGTAGCTGGGGGGGTGCGAGCGGTGCGGTCGCNACAAAAAATATATAATTAAATAATGCAACTTACCAATTTCTATCGCGCAGATACCGAATCGACAAACTGAAAAGGAAAGGAATAATTACTTATTTGTAGAAACAAGTAGTATCTGGTATCTGGCAATGAAGCAAAGCGAGACGTAATTCCGCCACTTAACCATCACCACTACCTCTAATTCGGCGGAAAGTGGGGAACGAATGTCTTAATACTAGGTTCCCAGGTTCCCTCTGCCCACCCTGCTATGTTCGAGATTCAGAGAGAAGCCAAAATAAATATTTTAAGAAATATATATATACAGTATATAATCCTTAAACCACGTTTAAACTAATGAATGAACCGACAATTGTTTACAGTCAGATGCCACTGTAGTTGTGCCGCTACACTATAGCGCTTCTTACTTTAATCATTGCTATTTATATTATTTAATATTATGAATTTAGCAAAAAATATACCTAAATTTAAACTAAAAACAATAATTCAGAAATACTTTTTTTTTCGAAACTGTGGTTAACTCATTTATCCCTACTGGCCTTTATAGCGACACCAGTTAGGGAGGGAAGAGTTACATTGAAGAAGAAGAACATTGTACCCCTACAGGATTCGAACCTAAGCTTGCGGCTGTCGATCCGGCATTGAAGAAGAAACCAAATGATTTATTTAAAGGCCCATAATGATAGACGATACAACTAATATACCTATGCAGAATATTGAATTGTGAACATTTCAAAATTAATTATTCCAAGATAGAAGAACCTTGTTAGATCAAAATAATATATTATTCACTAAAATATATACGTGACAAAGATTTAAAACGGCAGCATCGTGGGAAACATGTTAAGTCCTTTTCTGGAAAAGGGTCTTTTAGTAAAATGTCTTTAGTACATACAGGTGGGTTGATCCATTATAGAGCATTTATTGATTATATTTTTTTTATCATTACAAATAGAAACAAATTTCGTCATATTTTATACAAAGCTTTTTAATGCTATTCCATCTGTTCTGTCATTACTTTATTTTTAAATATTTGTATAAATCAACTAGAAGTATATATCAACCCCACGCTTGCATGAACTATAAGAATATTTATTGCAGTGTTTTTAATATAATGTTATACACAAAATAAATCGTAATTTCAATCTTTTAGGATTTTATTTGATTTTGTTCGTAAACAATGTCATATGTAGATGAAAAATGAAAAATGAATGAATGAATTACAATGAAAAATGTAGTCATTTCATACACTATTTACTACTTAGATAAGCTGTACGTACTCCGCTCATCAATCCTATCTATCTTTTAGTATCAGTCATATTATATAAAAATCTGTTCAGTGGAGATAGGCAAACAAACAGACAAAAAAAATGTTTTATACGTTTTAGTATCATGCAAATAACTATATACACTTGGAAAAACTCGTCTATTTTGAAATCATAAACAGACCTTTAAATTTTATTTACATATAAAGATAATAAAAACTCTTATTTTGCTAAGTTACAGACAGAAATCACTGCCACTGTTCGCACTGCAAGCCGCTGTAATTTAGCAGTTAGGTTCCTTAGGGAGTGTAGAGTAGCGCTATGAGAAGAAAGCTAATCTTTACATACTTATATATAGAGAAGGACGAGAAATACATGTCGATTGAAATAGACGAACACAAGATAATTAGTCTCGTTAAAAGAAAAAGCAAATAAAACTTACTTCAAATTAACGAACCCAGGGAGCAAGACTGGTAGCATTAAGAATTGCACATTTCGTTAAAATCTTAAATATCCAATTAAGCATCTATTGCTAAGACTTGCCTCTGCTCAGAAGAATTATATAAATACATGCCTTATAGACATCGTGCCGCAGTTTGAGTTCATCTTACAGTAAATGAGATGATCGAGGGTTCGATTCCCACACAGAGGAATGAATCATTTTTATTAGGGGACCACTATTCTAATCTGACAAACTTCTATTAACATTTAATGTCAGTTACATTCATTAATAAAAAAGTTATTTTAGTATTAAATTAAGTAAAATAGTTAATTTGTAGCAATATTGTTAAACAAAATATCTACAAACTGTGTTATTTAACTTTTAACTAAATCTTTAACTTTTAATGTGTAGTCTTTGTCTTTAAAAGGATGATGTTATTACAACACAAAAGAAATTAAATTAGTAAATAAATAATTATGTTGTACAAGCGGGCGGAGCCGCGAGCGGGTCACTATTTTACTATTTTACTTTTAAACAAATAACAAAACCTTTATTGAATACACAATAAAAACCAAAAATTAATTAATTAATTCTGACATCCCTAACTTAGTCCTTTGACAGTAAGCTGGGGATGGGTGAATAAATCAAAATGATCTCTAGTACAAAGAGTTAGAGTCCATTTTCTATTGTCTTCAATAGATTAAACATAAATGAACAATTGGGTGTCCTTCGTTGAAGTATAATCTGCTTGTGCGAAGGAGTTGAAACGGTAATGATATCGAAATATAATAGGGTTGTACTAGTAAATTTTCCATTTTCACAACACGAACGGTCCCCAGAAAGCGCGGGTTCAAATTCCACTATGTAAAAATTTTATATATCTTCTAAAATATTCAATTATCCATTCCTTTTACATTATATAGTGTCTTTTTCACCTACGATTCTTTCTCAAGACACTGCGTTCTCCACTTTCTGTCCGAATACGAGACGACGCCCAGCTATATTTTAAAAGAGCTGGAAATTAAATTAAATTAAATTAAATATAATCAATATCCAGAATAGGATTCAAACCTACAACCAATACGTTTACAGTAAGCTGTTTAATGACGTTGACATTACACAAATAGGTACTTATCTAATAATATCAAACAAAATTATGTCTCCAATGTACCACAAAATAGAAAATGTCATTTGACTACCTACTTAGTCACCAAAACCCCGAAAAATACTCCCAGGAGAAATTAAAATCCTTTTAGTGTCTAAAATACTAATCCGTAAAGAACGAATATATTAAAATTTCAGTTTTAAGCACTAACTGGAATCCAAAGTTCTTAATTACAACTTGTGTTTGATAGACTGCTGGTTAATTTCACCAACTCCGACCGCCGTGACGGAGCCTTTGAGACAAATAAATGCGGCCAATTTATAAGAAGCCGTTATAGCGCAATGGGGCTACATTTAATTGTAAAAGCGTTGGTGGTGGGTTCAACCTCAATTTAGGAAATAACATACAAAAAAACAGTTCACGCGTTTTCCCGCATAGCACGTAAGCAGATGGAGTTCGCAAAGTTTTAATGACATTGCGTTGTTGCAAGAGCTACGAAAATAAAATATTATTTATATTTCATTTCTCCAAGTAGACATTGAACTCATAACCATCTTATATTTGCTATTATTTTAATTTCCCCGTAAGAAAATGCGGCGTTTAACTCCACCACTCAGCAAGTAATGGAATAGAAACAATAAGAAAATAAATATACAAAAAACATAATACACAAAAAACATACATGCGAGTATGTCAAAAATATCCAAAGACAATGTGTTAAATATACCGTGGAAAGAGCAAAAGTTTTCTTGCCCTCTTCTTCATATTGATCCCTCCCCGCCCTGTCCGTAAATTACATAAAGTAATAGTGACCCATCCTTACTTCGCTCAGGCGTCAACGATGATCTCTTCATTTGGAAAATATTCCATATATAAAATTAGCTTCACACTGTTTCCCGCATACAGTAGGGCAGGCAAAAGGGACCTCGCGTTAAGGCACTCCGTTCCCCACTTTCTTCCGAATTTTATGCATTGCTTTGATTTTAGGGATTATTAAGTGGCGGAACTCAACTCAACACCGGGCTTTTTCCTTGGTGCCAGAGAGAAGAAATGAAAATATTGATAAATAATAATTCGTTCCCTCTAGTGCAGATAGAACCCACAACCGTCGCGTTACATTCACACTCTCGAGCCTCTGGGCCACGCTGCGCCGTCCTCTTATTCTATATATACTCGTATTTTAGAAGCTATTTAGTTTTTTCTCATTTCCCCTAATTTTATCCTTGTATAATAAGTTTTCATAAAGAGTTTTCTTGTAAAAAATATTTGGAATCTGTATAAGAAATAAGGTTGATGGAGTTCTTAAATTCTTTTTTCTCTACTCAACCTAACACCTTGTGGCATAGCGTGGATTAATATAAACGTGGACGAAGTCGCATCATCGAGGCCCCTTTTCTTTTATTCCCAAGATATATCTAACATGCTTTGACAATGCACGGCGAGACAGTATTAAAAAACAAGAAAAATTGAAAAAAGATTATATTTTTTGCAAAAGTAAAACAAACATTTTTGAGGCTTTAACTTCATAACACACACAGTATGTTCTTTCTATTCAATTTCTTTTATTTAAAAACCCGAGGTTCTCCCAAATTTTAAGAGAATATATTAAGGGCAGAAACTCATAGAGTACTATATACGTATATATTTATATAGAACAGTGCGAGCGAAACGGAGTGCCTTAACTCTAGGTTCCCTCTGCCTACTTTGCTAAATGCGGTATACAGCATGATGCTAAAAATAAATAAGAAATGTTTTAAATTTTTAGATACAACTCCTCACAACAATGTTACTCAAAAGCTTTGTATTTTGTGTCAATACAATATGTCCTCCTGTTCTATGTATACAGGTGATCGAATTACGATTGTTTGCTCAGTCGCGGATCAAACGTATAGAATCGAGACCATATAAATATTTTCCTTAATTTGATTCATATAATAAATGTGACTCTTGATTCAATATGTATAGCCCTTTTGAAATTTAAATAAATAGAAAAATATTTATGATATTATAAACATTATGAAGTAGGCCTTAATACAGAAAAGCAATAATCGACAAAAGAAAACTTCTCACCTCACTTCAATTTTTGCACACTTTTTGATAAACGTTACGTGTTGAGTTGCACTGAATACCGCGGGTTGTCTACCAGAGAGGAGAAAATATGAATATTTTTTAATTATATTCATTTCTCCGAGTGGATATCGAACCCACCACCTTCGTGCTTACAAGCAGCTATGCCTTTGCGCCACAATGTATATTCTCGTATGTATGTTGTTTTTACACTATAATTATAATGACTGATCAGCCAAAAACAAGGAGGAATTACATCTTACATATTTTATACTATTTTTATAAAACGAACGTTTACATTATAATCTTCTTTTCAATATTCAAAATTTCTTTTCATATTATACTTTTACTTTGACGAATTTTAAAAGTTTTCTATTAATAGCGTACCTTTTCCCACACTAAGTTAACAAAACTGGTCACGTGCGACTCTGACCTGCACGTAGAGTTCCGTACTTTAATGATTTTCTATTTAAAGATTTCTTAAGTGTTATAGACGATGTAGCCTTAGTTATAGTAATAGCAGTATTAATAGTGTCAGCCTCTAGGTTCCTTTATTTACGAAATTTTAAAAGGTTATTTTAAAAGCTGTTTTAATAATCTTTACATGGTTAATTAAAGGTCAGTTGTGGCGTAAGACCACAAGCGTGAGCCTGTAAGCGTGACAGGTTCTAGGTTCGATTTCCACTCGAGAAAATGAAATGTTTAATATTTACATTTTTTCGCTCTGATAACGTGGCAATCGCGCCGCTAATTTCAGTTTCGTTTAATGGGAAAGTTTTTTAACTTCACTTATAACTTAGCTGTTAAAGGGGTAGGCAAATGGAACCTGGGAATCCAATGTTAAAACACTCTGTTCCCCATTAAGACGTTTCCGATCCTGACATTACGCCGAATTGCATGTTGAATGGCGGAACTCAACACCGCGCTTTGCCTCGTCACCAGAGCGAGCAAATAAAAACATTATATTAAATTGCCATTACATTTCATATAATGACAACCGTATCTACAACCTGTCACGCTTAGTGTGCCCTGCGCCACGACGACTCTTCTACTTATAATGTACTAGCGGCTCGCCCACGGCTTCGCCCGCTTAAAATACATGATTACTGATTTAATAAGCATAATCGATTGACAACTATNATATTAAATTGCCATTACATTTCATATAATGACAACCGTATCTACAACCTGTCACGCTTAGTGTGCCCTGCGCCACGACGACTCTTCTACTTATAATGTATGATAGTATAAATATAAAAAATACTCTCCAAAGGATAATGATAAAAAATATTTTTGTGTAATAGTTCTAGAATACAGAAATCACAAACACATTGTGATTTAATACGGAAAAACTATTGTTTTTACTTTTGCACATGTGTTACTTACAATTTCATTGAAAAATATATAATAAGTGAATTTGTCCCTTTTTATCCTAGTATATACTACTTTTTATACTAACTATACAAAAAATCCATTTTGAAAAAATCTTCAATCATTTCCCAAAATAAAAAACAATTTTAGTGAAAAGCACGTCGAAACATAAACATGATTTATGCATATAAATTAAACACAACGTTATTTTGATGTTCAAGTAAAAATAGAAACGGTGCACACAAAAACGATCGTAACATTCTTCAGTTATAAAGAACTGTTTTATATCACGGACGGTAAATAAAATGTTAATTTTCATTATTTTTGAGGTTTTTCCTCAATTTTGAAGGGGAAAGAGGGCTTGTTGATACATCACCCCGCCTATTACACAATACGAGTATAATTTTTATTATCGAATTTTAGATGTCTTCGTGATACCGCGACACAGCTTCACTGTAAACGCGACGGTTGTGTGTTCGATTCCTACTTGAGGAATTAATTACTTTTATTTCCTTCTCTGGCAAGAAGACAAAACGCGACGTTGAGCTAGCACGAAATGTGACGAGTTAACTCGACGCCGCGCGTTGAAATTGGGCTGTGCGTGGAGAACTGAGTGTCCTGACACTAGGTTCCCTCTGCCTTAGAAATTGTACGAAACCTTTACCAATGTTCTTAAGTGATTTTAATGAACAACACAACAATATCGGCTGTACGTTGTCTATCAGTAACAAAAGAAATTTATATAAATAAATTCGAGTTTGAAAATGAAACTTAGTGTAGCTGTGTAATATACACACTTCCTGTATCTGTACCTGTACCCACTCTACTGTGCTCGAAACGAAATTCGACAATCGATATTTGTCGAAAATGTTAAAAAAAACTGTGGACAGCCATGGCGCAGATGCTTCCGACGGCAAAACGGGACAGGTTGTAGGTTCGATTTCTAAACGAAATATTTATTTAATATTTTCATGTTTCTGGCATAGGTTTTTAGCTTATACCCAGTTCCAAATTTGGACATACCAGGGGCCCGTATCCAGATCTGTCTCCCTATTGTCAAATCTTACGTACGTTCAAACATCCAATATGTTAAGGTATGTGTGTAAAAACTTTATTGTAAAGAATTATGGGACCCGTCGATCCCATTAAATGAATATAGGTTAAGGCCTTATCTATTACAACTTGTTGTTTTTTTGATGCTATCAAAAGTGACATTATAGACCTAAAGAAAAAGTGAACGCGTCTCACGTAAGCGCGTAAGTTCGATTCCCACTCGGAGAAATTAATTATTTTTAAACGAATTTTGTAAGAAAATTAAATATCAATTCGATTGTATTTTTTTTCATGTTTGTTACCTCAAAACTTTTGACTGGTTGAACCGATTTTGATGATACTTTTTTTATTTGAAAGCTAGTGCTTCCCGTGTGGTCCCATTATATTTTGTATTTGGTTCACATCTGACAATGGTATCTGTGAGAAAATCACATAAGTATATATATATTCACATCACAATCACATAAGTAGTATATAAATTTGCATTAGGTACCGATTCCAATGAGTCTTTTTTATTGGAAAGGATGTACTTCAAGAATAGATTGCTGAAAGTTTGGTTAGGTTCTGATTATGGGATTCGGTTGAAATTGAACAAGTTGTTTTTTTATAGTAAAAAATATAATTATGTAATAGTTACAAGGAATTGTTAAAATTGGCGATCCACGGTTTACTTTTCGTCAGAAGTGAGATTCCTCACCGTTGCATCTCGTCCAACTTCAAGAAAGGATATTGTCATTTTAAACCGACTTCAAAAAAGAGAAAGGTTCCCAATTCGCCCGAATACTTTTTTATATATGTTCTTGTCAATATGTCAAAATGTTAGTTTACACAAAAATAATACATAATTAAGATTGAAGTCCGATGTAAATAACAACCACTACCTACTCGTTTGAGAAGCGTCCTTTTAAGGTATACCCATCACTTAAAATCATAAAATAAATTCATTTTTAACAAAAATAACCGACTTTTTGAATTGAGTGACGGAAGAATCGCAGTGCTTTGTATTGTTACCAGAACGAGGTAATGAAATAGTTTCATTTCCAAGAATTTCCCCAAATTGAACTTACAAGGCTTCTGTATGTAACTGGTACTGTTTAAACCCATACACTACCATAAAATTAAAATTGAAAATAACTTAACTTAACTTAACTTAGCTTCACGCTTTATCCCTTGCGGGGTAGTCAGAGAGAACGGAGCGCCAAACGCTACGGTCTCTACATACCTCTTTCGCCTCGTCCACTGTCATCAACCTCTTCATACATGCCCTTCGGGGGGTCCTCATGCTTTTTACGTGACCTTCCTCCAGTATCTTTGATACTGTGTTTTCGAAGGTCAACCGAGGTCTCCCCCTACCTCTCTTACCGCTCACTTTTCCATCATAAATCTTTTTTGCCATTCTTTCATCACTCATTCGTTCGACGTGCCCAAACCAGCTGAGCACGTTCTTCTTCATTCTCACTGTGACATCCTCGCTAGTACCTGCCATTCTGTGTACCTCTTCATTGCGGATTCGATCAGCTAAGCTGACTCCGCATATCCTACGAAGAGATCGCATCTCCACAGCATTCATCTTTCTTTCATTCTTCTTCTGTAATACCCACGTTTCGCTGCCGTATAACAGAGTCGGTACCAAAACTGCATTGTGTACGGCCAAACGCGCAGCTGTGCTGACGTTTCGCCGTCTCATCAATGCAGCTAAGACTCCGTTAACTCTGTTACCGGCAGCAATACGCCTTTCCACATCCCTCTCGTATCTTCCATCTCTACTGAACATACTTCCCAAGTATACCACTTCATTCACTTGTTCTAATATCTTGCCATTTACACTGATCTTGCATTCAGTCCTTTCTTCATCTCTTTCAAAAATTGAAAATTTATTCATAAAATTGTTAGCTTTCACAATTTGCTACCCACAAGGCCAAGACTAGCATTAAATTCTATTATATATATAAAAAATATTTTTTACTATAAAACATACAAATAAATATTCAGCTAAAAGTTAAAAATGAAACATTCAACTTTACTCATTTACCGAAATAATTTACACAGATGTTTAACATCACAACACAAATCAAATTGCGCAAATATTTGCACGCTACATACATCTGCTACGCCACGAGTTTATTTAACCAAACTACGTTTAAGGCCGCGTTGTATAGACGGTATTTTTGGAACGATTTCTTGATCTGATGATAGCTAGATCACATACGTAGAATAGTCCTAGGTCTCAGATAAGAGACTTTGGTCTTCACGCTGTGTCCCGAATATAGCAGCAGGAACAGTTTCAGTTTCAACACGATTTAAAAACATTGCACATGTGACGAAGCAGAGCAATGAAATAATAATATTCCATTCGCTTGAGTGGGTATTGAACCCTCAAATATATTAGCTTAGCTTATTGAGCTTAGAATCAGAGATTTTCCCACTATTTTTTTTTCTTATCTATTAAGATCTAGCGAGCTAGCGGGTCACCTGATAATAAGGAATTACCACTATCCATACATATTGGCAGCAACAGAGGAACCAACAACGCATTACCGGCTTAAAATAATGTGTCACTATGATCTCAAAATTTACGAGTCAAACGTTCAAAAATATGTAAACTCTAAGCCAGAAGTTTATAAAGCAAAAAAAACTTATTTCATTTCAAATAGCCACGTATGTTGTATCCAGAAATAGCCCATCGGTAAAAAGGAACCTAAACATCGGCCCATAATTAAAAAGAAACCTCAACTGTAATATCCCGGAACTTTAATTTAGGAACGTATAAGGACTTCCGCTCGTTAAAAATAGATTCTAAGAATAGATTTGAATATTTTATAATAAAAAAATATTACGTAATTGAAACGATAATATTTTCTGAATATTATATTATACTACTCATATAATATTAAGAAAATATTATCGTTTCATACAAGAACTAGACTAAGGAAGAAAATATATTAATAGATTTCTAAGTAAAGAATATATATTGTATCATGTTATTTTATGATGAAAAGTCACTTGAGAGCACAACCGTGCGACTGTAAGCGCGATGAGTTGTGGGTTTGATTCCCACTCGAAGAATTCAAATAATTCATACATACATCGAGGAGCGCAGCATTGAGTTCTGCCACTCAACGCACAATGCCTCTAGAATCCGGTGGAAAGAGGAGAAGTATTTTAATGAGAACAAAGCATCCTAACACTAGGTTAACCACTGCCTCTCTCCGCCTACCCTTCTATCTACGGGATGCAGTGTGAATTTTTTTATCAAACTAGCCTTCGCCCGAAAATTTGGTTACTTTTTTATGGAAACGAGCAAACGAAAAAAATTAAAATCTAAGTAGTCGAGTAAGTAAGTGATCACCGCCGCCCACGACCGTGTGACATCACAGGAGCTACAGGTGCGTTGCCGGCCTTTAAAGTAGAGATAGAAGCGCTTTTTGAAGGTAAGGTATTTCACAATTGAAGTAAAATCCAGTTTGTTCCCATTCCCGTTGGAATTTTGAAAAATCCTCGCTTAGTTCCACCCCCTCACTCTCAAAATTGCCTTCAATATAAATGTCAGCTTTATAAGTCCAGTAGTTTCACCGGTGTCTGTCAGCAACGGAATGGTTTTATATAAATATTATGTTAAATATAATGCTTGAGCATTGAGGCCAGTCGTTGTACATGTTTGAGGCCAGTCATGGCGCAGGGGCATAAAGCGTGACTGTAAACGCGACTGGTTGTAGGTTCGATCCCCACTCGAGGAAATGGAATATTTATTTAAATTTATATTTCCATTTCTTCGCTCTAGTGACGAGGCAAATCGTGGCGTTGAGTTCCGTCACTCAACGCGCAATGCCTCCAGAATTCGGCGGAAAGTGGGGAACGGAGTATCTTAACACTAAGTTCCCTCTGCTTACAACGTGAAGCTGATTTATTTATTTTTTATTTAATTTATACATACAAAATTAATTTTTAACAAAAAAAACCGACTTCAAACAATAAACTAAACGTAGCTAATCGAGTTATTTGTCCATTTCTCGCGCACATACCTAATATAAATTTAAAACTTATGTGATTTTCACAATCATCAAAATCGGTTCACCCAGTCAAAAGTTCTGAGGTAACAAACATAAAAAATACAGTCGAATTGATAACCTCTTTTTTCTTACAGAAGTCGGTTAAAAATATTTGTTATCTCGACAATATTTGTGAGTTTTATTAATTTTGTTTAGTCAAATGTCTCCCACATAATATAAGAGGAGGTTTTGAGGACATTTATTAATTTGACGGAGCTTAACGTGTTCTATTGGTTAATGATTTAAATAAGCTATCCGAAAGAAGTAGTCTATATATATACACTGTCCAAAATATTTCTGGTTCATCAGGTATAAGGAAATTGGACAAATTGGGGTTCCTCTAGCTTAATTTGGAAGGATTACCTTTATGTAACCGTTGATGTGAATAGGTTACATATTCGTGACTTTTAGCATTTTGAGGAAAAACTAAAATCTATTATAAAAGTACAAATAATAAGTTTATTTCAGATAGACTATCGCAGTCAAAGGGCAGTTAGAATGTGCCTTGTTTTTTTTTGCCCTCCGGAGATCATTGTGAATTATACATGTTCATATTTTAGTATAATAGGCCATTACATTACATAATGCCTGACTGAAAACGCGACGGTTGTGGGTTCAATTCTCACATAGGAAAATGGATTATAATTTTTATTTTTCGCTTTAATAGGAGAGCGCGGCGTTAGATTCTGCCTCTTAACATGCATATCTTGTATTTATCGGTATGAAGAGAACTGAATGCCTTGCTTGCACTACTTACAGAAATTAATTAAATGCCATTAGACATAACTAAACTTGTTCTAAATGCATTTTCCGTTATTCCAATACATCACTTTGGCCTTCTGTGAACTTCTTTAATGATAATAAATAAGATTTGTATTAAATAATAGTTATTACTTCGTGCTTAAGGAGTATTAACTGTGCCTTTTTATAGTATAGCAGTAGTGTATAAGCCGTACTTAACAACATTCAAACACGAACCTTTCATACTCAAAGAGTGTTATATCAAATGAATGCTTTTTATTTTTTATCATTTATAGGAGTACGTTTTGACCTCATTAGTTAGTTTCTATAACTACGGTAAGTAACTTTTTTTTTATACTTTCATGCGGTAAGTAATTTTTCTTTTTTTTATAGTATTTTGCTGAGGGAAACTAGTGTAACAAAACTCCATTTCCCATTTTCGGCTCAATTTTTACTGAGTGGAAGAACTTAAGGCTGCAGAGTTAAGTCTTCATCCCAGAAAATGGGACAGAAAATAATTTATTCCCCAGTGGAATCGAACCTACAACTATCACGTTTACAGGCAGACACTATCTGAATGGTGTCCTACTGTGCCACGATGGCCTCAAGCCTCGTTAAAAATATACTATAGAACATAAGTTGTGTTTTTTTACTGTCATCCATGAAAGGAAGTATTTAATTAAATATATTTAAAAAATATTGAAAAAAAAATTAACAAAATCGAATCACTATTATGGACCAGCGGCACTTATCGTCTAACGAATCCAGAGAAGTGGTGAATATTATTATTTCAAGTAAATTATAAGTTGTGTCATTTAATCTAGAAAGACTACTACTATACTTCAAACTACATTTAAAAAAACCGAACGGCAAAATAAAAATATTATTAATTTCTTTCTTTCCTTGATATCAATCTTGCTTCACGTTTTTTCTCTGTCTAATCTATTCGGAAAAATATTTTATTTTGTTACAGAGTATTAATGTAGCGCGGTGTTGAGTTACGCCACTCACCACACGACGGCTCCAGAATTCTCTACCCTGCTATGTACGGCATGGACTGTGAAGCTAAAAAAAAGTACAGTCTAATTGATAACCTCCTTTTCTTACAGAAGTCAGAAGAAAGCGTAGATATTATTATTTTTTATTCCAACGGAAATGGGGAAAGACAGATAATTTCATTTCACGTCTCAAACGCAACGCAAATAAAATTGCGGCAATTAGTGTAAAAGCATTTTTAAATTTACAAATAATATAAAGCATTTAATGTATTTCTGTTGAGAGGAGATGCGAAAGCTCAACAAGTGGTTTTTTTAAATATATTATATTTTATTGTTTTATATTTTATTCACGCTGTCGTAAATATATGAATTATTAAATAAAAACGAAGTTTCTTCCTGAATAGGTATTTAATGTTAATGCGGATTAAACCTTTTATTTCGTTACATAACATTTCTTATCACTTAACACCCAATGATTCACGGACTCAGCCCGGAGTTAGTCTTGTTACCAGAGCAAAGAAATTAAGAAATGGATTACTTCGATTGGGAATCGAACACACAGCCGTCATGTTTACAGACATACCCTTTGCCGCTGCGCCACGACAGCCATAACGTCCATGTTTAATAAACATGTTTTTTTCTTACTTAACACTTTACCATCTTAATTTCTAGGCAAATACACAGAAAAACAAAATCAAACCCTAAAACCAAACAGCCAGATTCACATAAAACACTACAATATATACATTCTAGTACATAATCACCATTCGACCTACTTCCCTCTGTCAATTAGTACTTGATAAATGTCATTGTTTGTAGGTACACGATTAATGATCGGCCCAAAAGGGAGCTGCCGGTTTCAACGCAATAACCAATTGATTGAAACTTTGTTGAAATGTGAATTCATTTGGAAGAAACTCGTTCAGTTGAATAAAGTAGGCTTTATTTTTTTAAGCGGTGGCTATAAGTTCAAAGGGAACTGAAACAATTCCATACATTCTTGGGTCCAGAATGTAAAGAGATGAAAATTTAATAGATTCAGGTACATCATTCCCTCCCTGAAAATTCAAAATCAAAATGGCAATTTAGGAGCTAAGTTATTAGAGATTTTTTTAAAAGTGAGGCTAAGTTCAATCAATTTGTATAAAATTGGTGATTACTGAGAAAAAAATCTGTGAAAAAAGCAGCAGTCGTTGAAAATATCAAACCAACGGGAAATCACTCAAAACGTCTCGAAACGAGTGAAGCGAAAAATATAAAAATCATTAGACAAGGTGTCAATATCAATCAGCTGTGTGACAGCTGATGTCTGTCATTCAAAATATATAATTGATTCAATTAAATATATAATTGATTCAAATGGATTTCTTTTTGTTTTTTCAGCAATCAATTAATAGTTTCTTTATTTATACTGTAATAAGTACGTTAAAATATTTACTTAATTAAAATTAACAAATATTTTATTTTCGTGGTATTGTAATCGATTATTTATATCGATTAATGATCTAAAACTATTTTTCTTATTTATTTCCGCTTCCAGGTTATCAATTGTGCTGGTTTTTAGCGTTCTAAAATTGAAAACAATATAAATTTTTTAGACCATCTCAACTGTTCAATGTTTGGGCCCAAGATTTTCCATCTCCTTTCGTATCTAAGGGTTAAAGTATACCTAAGAGAAGAACAAGAGAAGTGTAAGTGGATTCAAAACTCATTTGGAACACTGTGAGCTGCGTAAAGATCTATTGTCTATAAGCTTGAGTGGTGGCAATCAGTGCAAAGAAATAAAAAAAAATCATTATCGCGAGTGAGAATGAAACCCACAACCTTCGTGTTTCCAGTCAAGCGCAGTGCCGCTGCCGTGACGGTCTCATAAATAATACTTTTCAAAATAAATACTATTAACAATAATACATATCTATCGTATAGCATGGAGAGGACATGGCGTTTAAGCACTCCGGTATCCACTTTTATTTTTGAAGGCTTCACTTTCCTTATTAAAAAACTTGAAATATTTTATAAGACGTCATATATTGTGAGAAAATTGTTGTGACAAAACAGACCCGTAAATGGCAAAATAAAGATAAAAACAAATGGGCATTTCATATTCTTTTTCATTATTGATAGTAATTTAGTCCTAATTTAGTACAGTTAGGTCATTCGAGCTTATCGGAGTTTTTTATGGCCTTCGCACTGTGATCGTGCCAAAAAACCTATGTCAAGATACACATAGCAAAGTAATGTGTTATACTTGCCCCAAAAAGGACCAGACTTTAATATATAATGTAAGATTTTCTATTATTATTCAAGACATGTCCTGTTGAATTGCTTGGACACATCGGAAAATTCATATAATAAAAAGAAATAGACACTCCGTTCTCCGCTTTCCACTTGGATTTGACACATTGCGCGTTAGGCGGAACTCAACGCCGTGGTTTGGCTAGCCAGAGCGGGTAAATAAAAAATATTCCAATGAATGTCCTCGTGTGGGAATCGAATACACCACGATAGCCTCAATATTATGAATATTGTTCTATAAAATAAAATTATTGTGAATAAATATTTGGCTTTTCTTTTTACCTAGTATTGATCCCGGCGTTTTTTGCCAGAGTCTAGTCTTTGGATTGGACTAAGTATAATTAATAATTATAAAATAAATATTACATGTTTTATTCTATTTTTACAATATTAAAAATCAGTATTGCCGTACAATTCTTACGTAGGTTATCTAAAAGACCTAAATGACTAAGGCAATTAAGATAAGAGAGTTATTAAAGTTAAATTAAGTGCTTGCACCCGAATACTACTAGCTATAAAATAATAACTGCCTTTTAATGTTTAAATTTATTATGTAAATAAAATTACAATGATAAAACAATGACCCTTGTGACATAGTGGTGCTATTGGTGTCAGTTATTACGAGTTCTATTCCCGCTAGATGAGAAAAGATTTGAAAAAAAAATCGCTGCTCATATTCAAAATATATTATAACATTTTTTCTTGGTGTCGTATTTTTTTTTGTCGTCGAAATTTTTTTATAAGGTAGGCAGAGGGAACCTAGTTGCATTAAGTCACTTCCGCTCCCCACTTTCTGTTGAACGTGTTGAATTGAATGTAGGAACTCAATGCAGCGCTTTGTCTCGTTACCAGAGCAAGGAATTAAATATATACAATATTTCATTTCTTCCAGTGGGAACTGAACCTACAACCAGTTACGTACAGTTACACCCTTGTGCACCTGCGCCACGGCTGGGCTTAAATATTGTTATGTGACTATTAGTACATTATTATCAAAATTAACAACTGCAAAGGTAAATAATTGTATGGTTCTGTCTAACAATTATTGTGTTTTGGATTAAGTACCTATCAATCTCATATCTTAACTTAGCTTTTCGCTTTATCCCTAGCGAGAAGAGAACGGAACACCCAACGCTACGGTCTCTACATACCTCTTCCGCCTCGTCCACTGTCATCAACCTCTTCATACATGCCCTCCAGGAGGTCTTCATGCTTTTTACGTAACCTTCCTCCAGTATCTTTGATACTGTATTTTCGAAGGTCAACCGAGTTCTCCCCCTTCCTCTCCTACCAGTCACTTTACCATCATAAATCTTTTTTGCCATTCTTTCTTCACCCATTCGTTCGACGTGCCCAAACCAGCTGAGAACACTCTTCTCCATTCTCACCGTGACATCTTCGCTAGTACCTGCTATTCTGTGTATCTCTTCATTGCAGATTCGATCAGCTTAGCTGTCTCCGCGTATCCTACGAAGAGATCGCATATCCACAGCATTTATCTTTCTTTCATTGTTCTTCTGTAATATCCACGTTTCGCTACCGTATAATAACGTCGCTACCAACACTGCATCAATGCAACTAAGGCTCCGTTCCCCCTGTTACCAGCAGCAATACGTCTTCATCCATCTCATATCTTCCATCTCTACTGAACATTCTTTCCAAGTATACCACTTCATTCGCTTGTTCTATCTTCTTACCATTTACACTGATCTTGCATGTCCTTTCTTCATCTCTTTCAAAAACTAAAACCTTTGTCTTATTCATATTCAGGCTTAGACTATTATTTTCTCACTCTTCTTTCACAGTGGTGACCAATGCCTGCAATTCACATTCTGATGATGCAATGAGCACTGCATCATCTGCGTACAGTAGGCAATTCACATTCAAGTCATCTAATTTCACTCGTTTCATTCTTTGAAACAGCTATCCAAATACAAATTGAACAACCAAGCTGACATGACGTAATCAATCTCATATCAATCTTTTAAAAATAATAATTAGGTTAACATTTATTTAATATACAAAAAAGGTAGGAAGCCATCATAGCGTGTAAGAAATATACATTAAATCATTTCAAAATACAAATTATATACTTTTATAAAACAATCAAAGTGTCACTCACTGTCAAATATTCTATTATCTCAACACAAAACAACGATATCAAAATAATGATTGTAATTCATTTTAAATTATTCATTGTTAACTTTGCTTAGTATTTGTTTCTATTTCGCGATCCATCACGTTGGATGTATCCCGTTGAACGTATCCTGTTTAATGTATTCAACGGAATGGATCCATCAAAAAGTTTTGGTATGAACAACTTCGAAACTTAATTTCAATTCAATTGTATAAATTGTATTATGTGAAAATAGCTTAATTGTTGTTTTCCTAAGTTTTGATGGAAAAAGAATATGGATATAAGATTACCGTTATTCGCTATTCTTATCTCAATGGTTACGTTTTTTTTTATTCCTTTACCTGATTCTTATTGGTTCAACATTATTTAGCTGTATTTAAAAAAATAGATGATTATTTTAGTATGGCTAACTATATTTTTATGTAAAAAATTAAATTAAATTAGCTTCACGCTGTATCCCGCACACAGCAGGGTAGGCAGAGGGAACCTAGTGTTAAGACAATCCGTTCCGCACTTTCTGCCGGATTCTGGAGGCATTGCGTGTTGAGTGGCAGACCTCAACGCCGCACTTAACCTCGACACCAGAGCGAAGAAATGGAAATATAAATTTAAGTAAATATTTCATCTCCTCGAGTGGGGATCGAACCCACAACCAGTCAGTTTTGCAATCACACCTCGTGCCGCTGCGCCACGACCGGCCTCCGCTCGATATTTTTATGTACGTACATCTTTTGAATTTTGCTAACAAAAATTGTCTTATTAAACGAAAAATGTTTAGTTATTTCACATCCAATGAAGCAGGCTGTACGTACGTTTTCCCCAAGGTAATCCCGCGGGAATTCCGGGAAAATATGTGACGCTTCATAACCCCTTCTCTATTGGACAGTGAGTCCCATAAAAATCGGTTCAACTGCTTCGCAGATTACCCGGCGAGAAAGAAAGCCAGACAAAACTTTTAATATTCTTTTACACTTTTATACTAATGAAGACAAAATGAGAGCACTATTAGAGACACGGTATCGAATAGAAAGTATCGATACTGTACTCATCAGTAGTATCGTACTCATAAAAGTATCGACACAAATGTATCAATACTTCGAAGTATCGAGTACTTTTCTTAGAGTCTAATAGATGTACGTTAGCACGCCAATGTCATAAGTTCTTTGATTTTCACGATTGTTACACATTTTACATGAAGAGTAGAATCTACCCGTGACCACGGACTACTGCAAAGTGTTCGAAACGTCGGGTTTCCAAAATGTAAAATCTTAAATATACGCGATTGATCCGGTTAAATTAGTTTCATTTAAAACGCCAATGTCAGTCAGTAAGCAACGTCCTTACGTCACTGACGTTGACATTACGTAAGTAATTTCTGTAGAACAGAACATAAATAAATAATCGTTTAAAACAGGCTTATGTGAAAATATTACTTATATTATTTTTTTTTTACAAAAAGTGTTCTTTTTTGAGTGTTTGATAAGTAGGCAAAATTTCAAATTAATCAAACTCACGTTCAAAGGTTCCGTTGCAAATATGCATAGACAGATAAAAACGATCGAAGTTAATAAAAGCGTATTAAAAGACAAATGGTACATATACAAAAGACAATTGCGAAGTCATAATTTATTATTTATAAAAAATAAATAAAAAAACAGCTTCACGCTGTATCCCGCACACAGCAAGGTAGGCAGAGGGAACCTAGTGTTAAGACACTCCATTCCCCACTTTCTGTCGAATTCTGCAGGCATTACGTGTTGAGTAGCAGAACTCAACGCCATGCTTTGCCTTGACACTAGAGCAAAGAAATGGAAATATTCATTTAAGTAAATATTTCATCTCCTCGTGTAAGGATGAACCCACAACCGGTCGGTTTAACACAACAAGTCGGTTTTACAGTCACACTTTGTGCCACTGCGCCACGACTGGCCTCAAAGTTGTTTATAAATTTTATAAAATATAAATAGTCTTTCGAGCCATTTTGACGATAGGCGATTTTGAGTACTTATTAGTATTATAGTTCTTATCAAATGGTATTAGAGCATAATTTAGTATGTAAAAAATATTCCCTTACTACGATTTATGATCCTTGCAAAGGATTCCAAAGAAAAGACCGTATGAATGAAATGTCGCTATCATAAGCATGAGCCGAAAGTCCAAGTTAGTTGGCTAATTTATTCGATACGATACATATTAAAAAGTACTTGATAAGTATAAGTACCGAGTACCAAAGAATCGACAAATTATCGATACTTTTTTCGTGTCTCTAAGCACTATTTTATTTTTTTTTTCAATATTTTAAAACGCTATTCACAGGATTACAAACATATTGAAATTCTGTATAAAAATTCCGCTGCTCTTAAATATGTATGTAATCTCTGAGGCGGTTTTAAATCTATGATTGAAATTTTATACGTATTTTTAACAGTAAATATTTTTTTATATTTAGTTGTTTTAAGTAAATAAAGAAATGAATATCATTCGGCGGAAAGTGGGAAGAGGAGTGTCTTAACACTAGGCTCCCTCTGCTTATGCTACAGCGTGATACAGCGAGTAACGTGAATATACGGGACACAGTGTGAAGCTGATTTTTTTTTAATATTTAATTTTCTTTTTTTTTTAAATGTTCAGGCCAGACGTGGCGCGATAGGTTGTTGGTTATATTCCACTCGGGGAAACCAAATGTTTGATATTTTCATTTTGAGTTCTGTCACTTAACATCCAATATCTCTTATATATTATTTTAGGTACACTTAATATCACTTTTTATATTTTTAGAGACATTGCGAGTTACGTGGCGGAAATCAACACTGTACTTAGTTTTGAAAGATGAAGTAAATCAAAAGAATCTATATATAAATTCTTCTCCTCAGTAAAAATTGACTAATATAACTATCGCGTATACATTCAGAAATTGTTCCACTGTACAAGGGACACTTGGACACCGATTTGTTGTGTACAAGACAGATAGTATTAAGATACTCCACTCCCGACTTTTGAAGTAATTCTAGAGACAATGCGTCTTGAGTGGCGGAACTCAACGCCGCACTTTGCCTCGTTACCAGATCGAAGAAATGAAAATATTGAATATTTTATTTCCTCCAGTGACAATTAATTTAAAAATGTTCAAAAGATTATATTACCGTTTTTCATTATTTACAAAGACCTAAATGTATAACATACACTGATACCCATACTTACTTCCATTAAATAAATAGTTTTGACAAAACAAATCAATTTCAACTCTATGTCAATCTTATGAAAGTTCACAATTGAAATGCAATGAAAATATGAAATAGCGCAATTGAAAATGATTATTGTTATGGTATTACCGCCCTAGCTCTGTTGGTATTTAAACCAGAAATGCTCGAAGCACGCGTAATTGGAATTTTCATTTTCTTACACCGTCTATTAGTAGAGAGATAGTAACGTTGGCTCGTGACTATGTCTATATTATCTTTTGATTAAGATAATGAGTGAGAAAAATCTTATATTTTTAATTACAAAATTTTAGTTTTACGAAACGTAAAAATTTTTTTACGAACAGCTTTAAAATATGGTAATCAAATAAGTCTTGAGGCTGGTCGTAGCGCAGAACCACAAACGTGTGACTGTCAACGCGACAGGTTGTCGATACGATTCCCACTCGAGAAAATTTAATATTTTATGTTTTCATTTCTTCGTTCTGGTGTCGAGGCAAAGCGTGGCGTTGACTTCTACTACTCAACACACAAAACCTCTAGAGTTCAGCGGAATATAAGAAGCGGGGTGTTTTAACATTAGGCACCCTCTGCCTAAGCTGGTACATGCGGGATTCAGCGTGAAGGAAATAAAGCAAATATATTTAGTTTTTTACAAATAATTGATCACTATTAACGTCGCAAATTAAAAGAAAAACGTGTGAAATTATTAACAGCGAATTTAATATGCAAATTAGAAAATAGAACGAAAACGTTACCGGAAACGCTCGCTATCCTCCAAAGCAAATACGTCATGAAAATCAAACGACCATCTGTTTATCCGGCGCGAACAAAATGTTTATTTTATTTGGACACCTTTTCCCCGCTCATTACATTTCAGAGTAACTTTGAATTTAGATTTTTCAATTTTATGAATTTTTTATCGTTTACCACTTGAAAAGTTTAAGTGATATTTATTTTGATCCTTTTAGACTTTAAATCTTTTATGGTAAATAGGAAAGTTCGGTAATTTTAAGCAAATAGCGATATGCAAGATAGAGCGAGAAGCTAAAAAAATGTCTTTTTTAAATATTTTTTTTCTCATACCTCATATATAAAATTAAAAGGTATATTACCCACTGCTTAATAAACAAATAACTTAATAACATAAAAACTTAAAATATGAGCTGAACAGAAGCATACTAAATCCACAAAATTAATCTATATTCATAAAACTCTTCCGGTATCAAGCTAATATAAAAGATTAATATACAAGGCACAGTCGGAACTACGCAGCGTAGAACGCTGAAATTTGTCATAGGTGTTTCCTTAAGAAGTATGAGAGAGAACTAAAACAGGATTTCTCGAAATTCTTAAGGGAATGGGAAAAACACGACATAAAACTTTACGTCTCAATGTCCATGCAAACAAAATGTCGGGTAACGATATATAAAATGCTACCATTACAACGATTTTAAATCAAAAAATACTTATAAAATGAAAAATTTAAAGCAATTCACAAGCTATTTTTCTCGCAAACATTTGACAACGCGATTCACTGCAGAATTCATAGCGAGTTCTTGCTAGCGTTCCTGGCGTTCTTGGAAAGCAGTAGTTAGGGTTATATTTATTTTGTTCGTATATACGTACGTACGTCTGAACCTATACTACAAATTCGAAAGTAACTCCGTCTGTCTGTGACGCAATCAGGGCCAAACGGCTGATCTGATTGTGATAAAATTTCATATAGAGATACTTGAGGGTTTGGGATGGGCATAGGTTATTTTTTTCTCATATTTGCAATATTCTCGATATGATATAATATATTAATATACCTTTCAATTTGTCATGCAATTTATTCTGCTATGTTAATTTCAGCCGTCGCTAAGTAAAAAGAAATTTTGTTGTTTTAAGAAAAAGTTGCCCAACAAGAACTTCTTAAACGCCTACATGGCGTACGCTGACTCAACCTTATGAGACACATAAAAACAATGTTCTACAAAAATAATATTCTTTAAAAAATCTATTAAAAAGTTTGCGACGGTATATGTTTATCTCTGAAGGTTGAGCCACAATAATCATTTTAATATATTTAATTTAAATATATTGGGTTATTGGTAATGTATTTTCTATAATTTGATATTCAAAAATGTTTAGTAATATCATATAGTATCTATGTACGCGCAAACGGAAAACGTGTAAAAACGTTTTTCCCGGGTAATTGCCTATCCCGTGGAAATTTCAATGTAAAAAGTAGACTATGTTTTGCTCCGTAATCCCCTCTAACAGTCACTAAAAGTCCCTTAAAAATAAATTCAGTTCTGGACTTAAGCTCAGATTAAATTTGAACGTAGCAGGATTCGAACCCGCGCCTTTTTGGAGACCGTTTAAGCGCACTGACCAACTAAGCCATACGTTTTCATCCAGCTACGTCGAAACTTTTATACGTTTATTACAACTTATTTAAGTTACAAAAATCTAATTAAATTAAATTAAATCAGCTTCACGCTGTATCCCGCACACAACAGGGTAGGCAGAAGGAACCTAGTGTTAAGACACTCCGTTCCCCATTTTCTGCCGAGTTCTGGAGTCATTGCGTGTTAAGTGGCGGAACTCAACGCCGCGACACCAAAGCGGAGAAATGAAAATATAAATGTAAATAAATATTTTATTTCCTCGAGTGGGAAGATAGAACCCACAACCCGTCGATTTTACAGTATAACTTTGTGCCCCTCCACCACAATTGGCCTATATTTACGTTTTAAGTTACAACTTACGTTTATTACGTTAGTTACAACTTATTCAAGTTAACTTAAATAAACACTTCAATTTTGTTTATAAGAAACGGTCAACGCAACGGAAACTTGCAATTATCAATTATTTTTTGTCACAAAATGCCTTATTGTGACTTATCTATAAGAGATACGGTGTCGCGGCCTTTTATAAGAACAAATGACATTGAATATTTTTGTAGTACGACGTACTTGCATATATTTTGTTATTTCTAGAGCGCTCGCTTGGATGCGTTCATTATTATTGTTATTTGGCTATGTAAGGCTAACTAAAGAAATACACCGTAATGTTATATAGCCTGTAGCACATAATACGTCAATCTCTTAAGGATAATCTACAGTAACCATTTTTGTGTTTAAAAATAAAGAAGGTATAATTGCGAAACTACTTTCCATAGTAAAATATTACTCCTTATCCGATTAAATACTATATAATATATTGTGGGTTTTGCTTCACGAGTCTTTGCGCCACAACTGGCCGCTGGGAATTTTTTGATTAATTGAAAATATACAGCAAGTATTATAACTATAAATTATTCCTTTGGAGAGATTCCACAATCGTATTTATTCCCACAACGCTTTAATAACGCTATATTGTTACATTGTTTTACGTTATTTCTAAAAATGTATATTGAATATAAATTATATTCCATTTTTCTTAAGCATAATAAGAAATGTAAGAGGACACCTGTCAATAAGTCAGCAGCAGACAACTGAGTGGAAATCGAAATAATAATGAAAACGACTCGATTTTCGGTTGTATTTCCAACTTAACCTTACATTCAAACTGAAACATGATTGGTCGACACAAATCTGAAACCCTACAGATCTATTATATAAACCACAGTATCTGCGACCCATTTTTCAGTCTCCGACCGGTTCTGTTATAATAGAAGGCCAACTTAGAGTATGGGAACGTCTAAATAAAGTTTTCTTTGGTCAATATTGAGACAGTATGTAGTGTTAAGAGTTAAGACACTGCGAATAATTTACGTTTAGTTTTAAATGGCGGAACCCAACAACGTGATTTGTGTAAAGAGACCGGATATATGGATCGTTCCTCAAAGTAAAAGCAACGTCGGAAATGAACACAAATTGTACAAATAGTTTAAAATTTATTTTACCATCAGTGTCATTATATTTTTATTATGATATTTTCTATAAATACCTATGTAAATTTATTTCTATGTACACATAGAAATTAATTTATTTTTGCTTATGGTGCCCTAAAACTTTAAATCACACTGTTTTATCCTTTTCCCTCATCTTGGTCCGATGTATAACTTAGAGTTGTATATGACACTCTTCTTCTGATTGATTCTGTGTCACAGAATATGTCATGTGTCATACACGCCAAGTGACCAAGTCACGAAGTGACCAAAGTTCTTCTAACCGCAGGTGCAGTAAGCAACATCGGAACGATTAACGTAATTTAATTATGGCTCGGTATATGTCCATATATATTATATAGATATATATACGAGTCGTATATTTATAGGACATAAAACACAAAAAAAACAGTTCAAATCTCTAGTTCCTGAAATTAGCAACCAAAAAAACTGTTTCATTTTAGTAAGCTACAAGTTAGTATAGATTGTTCGTGTAATTCGAACAAAACAAAACAAGTCCGATAAGTCGTGTTAACAACTTTCATTATTAAATTGTTAACACGTTTGTGTCACTTCTATTCAACTTTTCACGCTGGGAACCTATCAAACTGGGCCGAAGTGAAAAATTGATGTCATTATTTCTTCAGAGACGGACAAGGGCAAGTTTCAAAGAGTAAAATATTCTTGTTTGAAGTACTTTCTTAACAAGTTGAATCGATTTACTTTGATAGAAGGTTTGAAGTGACATTTTATTTAGGGTTCTCTGAAAAGAACGGAACCAAAGGTCTTTAAATTATAGATGACTGAGCATTTTTTATGAATTATTGTTTTTTAAAGAAATGGTTTTATTTTGGCGTAAACACAATGTGCAAAATATTTCTTTTTAGTACATATTTATTGTGTTTTTTAAATGTTTTACATTGTCGTAAACTGTAAAATAACTAATGTAAGTATAAAGAACTAATACGTACACTCGTACAGTATTTGAAAATTTCTTTCGTTTCAACTACTATCATCAATATATATATACATATATATTCTAAGAAAGTCCCCACATTACACACTAGAGACCGCTCAAAACCGCTTTTCGGGAACTAAAGTTGTCTCAAGTCCAAGTTTTTCCTCTAGCAAAACCTCTCTTAGTTCTTCTCTGTACCCCCCAAGGACCCTACGGGTCAAATGTCAGCGGTATATCCCAAGTAATTTGGGCTGTGCGTTGTTTGTTAGTCACTTGGTCACGGAAGGGTTTTATACACATAAATTATACATATAATAAGTTATCGAACATCAACTAAGGTGACAGACCTTATATGTTAAAAACTACTTTGACTTAATATCTCCCTCGCACACTCACCTCTTTATTTTTATTCATGCCTATTATACTTCTATTAATTGAGACACCCTGACATTCAGCAAATGTCTCGAATTTGAAGGATGGTGTTTTGACACTACGTTCTCTCTACTACTCTGTCATATATACAGATTAAAATTTCAATTTCAATTCCTCTTTCACTATGCTTAAGTTCCTTTTTAATTCTAGGTAATTTTTTTTTATTAAGTATCCAGGTGTTAATAAGAACAAAATAAAAATAAGTACTGTCTAAACGCCAATATCAAATTTGAGTTTAGTGCCTTATAGTGCATTAATCGATACGATTTGTGTTATATAGACATTGGAAGGTACAGCTTAGCCTAGTACTAAAAACTTGGCTTCGGATACAACTTTTATATTCTACCTTTCTTGAAAATCAGAACAATTAATACAAGGTTCCATAAATGTACAAACAAGGAATGTTTATTTAAGAGTACTCTTGTCGAGTCATTTCTGTCTACTCGACAAGGTTCGTCAAGATTTTAAAAAGAAAATGAGCAAATTGAAATAAAATTGTAAACTAAACGTGGGTTTATTTAACTTTTTATTATTCGTGATTTATTATTGGATAGTCACGTTGAAGACTTGGATTTCTCCTGCGATGGAGTTCTGTAACTACTGCTTCTAACTACTCTTTAGTCTTTATTAAGATATATCTTTTATAACATGGTGGTCTTCATTTAGAATAATAAATTAAAATTGATTAAAATTCAATTTAAGCAATATTGTTGAGACGTATACTTGTACATGTTGTTGTATGAGTTGTTACAACCAAAAATATTTAAGTTTCGTATTTCTACATTGGCATCTCAAAACACGGCGTTAAGTTTCGCAACTCAATGCGCAATTTTAAATTCTGGCAGAAAGTAACGAACGGCTCTTTCTTCCTACTTTATATATACCCATAGAGTAGATGGGTTCTACCCATCATGGAAAAAATGCTCCAAAATATCTAGCATTAGCAACATATATCAAGATAAATGAAGTAGAAGAATACATGTATAGAAGATAAATATAATCAAGGTTTTTTTATCAGCTTCACGCACACAGCAGGGTAGGCAGAGGGAACCTAGTGTTAAGACACTCCGTTCCCCACATTCTGGATGCATTGCGTGTTGAGTGGCAGAACTCAATGCCGCGTTTTGCCTCGACACCAGCGAGAAGAAATGGAAATATAAATTTAAGTAAATATTTCATCTCCTCGAGTGGGGATCGAACCAGTCGGTTTTACAGAGACACTTTGTGCCACTGCGCCACGACTGGCCTATAATCAAGATTATTTCGAAATATTAATATAAAACAGGAAAAAAAAACAAAAAAATATTGTAGCCCTTAATTAAAATCGCTTCTATTATAGAATTGTATTATTTATGTAACAAAGTAGAATGTCTATGAAACGTTTTGAAACATTTGTGTTTTTGACAAGCCTCGGTCTCGTCGTTAATGAATATTCCTATTAAATTAGATATTGTTAGGAATTATAAAATTAATTACACAGGCTAGGAGTTTGTCGAAAATAAGATGATTACCGGACATTAGACGTCACTGACAAGAAATTAAATCTACATAGTAATGAAGAGATAGATATTAAAGCTATTAGAAACAAATTATAAATTAATTTTACAATAAGATTTTTTTGTATGATTCCATTCTCCACGTTTAAGAGAAACTTGATAAGACACTGACGATTTCAATTAACGAAACTAATACCATTGTGCAGCGACATAGCGTTTGGCTATAAAAGCGACGGTTGGGGGTTAGTTCCCACTCGGGGAAGTAAAGTGAAAATTCGGAGAAAATTAATAAACGGAGTGTCCTAACATAAGGCTCCCTCGGGCAACCTGTCTATGTCATTTTAATTAGTATAAAACTGATCAAGTGTGATTCGGACCCGGGCACGAACCATTATCTATACCATTATCTATAAAGACGGCAAAAAATCATGTTTTATGTATTGGACTCTCGTACAAGAAAGGCAAGCCCGACTCGCGCTTGTCCAGTTTCTTTTTTACTTGTAGTTACAAGAGAAATGCATCAGCTGTGAAAATTTCAACTGTCTAACTAACACGACTTAGAGATACAACCTAGAGATCAGACAGGCAGAGAAAAAGAGGGTCCCGTTTTAGCCTTTGGGTACGGAACCCTAAAAACACCAGCATGCTAATTACTTAAGTAACCTTGATTATCAAAAGTGGACAAAAAACTATTTCAAATTTACGTTTTAGTATATTAAAATTAATATTTTAATAATATAAGGAAAGCGAAAAGCTTACGTTTAGCGCGTTATCACAACTTTGTTAGTAGCCAACTCTATATTACATTTTTCATATAAAATTTCAAAATGAACTAACGTAACTACGTTACTGAACTTTACTATCATGTTTAAAACTTCATTAGAGTCAAACTGTTACTGCTGTTTTGGAACTAAAAACAAGGTCCATTTTTAAATGATTTTATTTTATAAACTTAAAAAAACCGGTCAAATGCGACTTCGATTCGCATACAGAGAGAGAATTCTGTATCAATTTCTGAATTGTATGTCAATGGGAAGTACAATTTGATGTTGACAAATTTAAGTTTGCAGACGTATACACTCATTTTGTATGAAATGAACTACAGTTATAAGTTAGTAATTATTTTTATTCTATTATATGAATCTATAAATTTTCACTTTTTGCATTTTTTCCTATATTTACGAGTATACTGCAAGTTCCCACTACCCTGTAGGTTTTGATTCCCTTGCGAATTTCGAAAATGTCCGGCATAAACGGCTGTATCTTTGATTGCGTTGGCTTAGAAGTTTGATTTTTTCACAACTCCAAGGGACAGTAGACCTGAGTATTTGATATAAATATCCTGATATCGAGAATGGAAAAAGGGTCCTGACAGACGGACAGACGGACACCAAAGTGATCCTATGAGGGTTCGGATTTTTTCCCTTCCAGGTACGGAAGCCTATAAAATTGACATATGGCGTACAAAATTACTCGTTGATTGACGATTGACAGCGTTGAGATCTTACTTTTAATTTTCAAATTCGGGTGGACTAGTAGGATGGATACTATCATTCTGCCTACAGCGCTGTACGAGATAAACATGAGATATGAATAGAGGGAGGGGAGGTTTGTTCCGTGCCCATCTCAGAAAAATCTTGTGCCCACCCCAGATTTTTTTTTAAAAAATTGCCTGAAAACAAAATAAAACCTTAACACCATCAGATATTCAGAGGGTTTATTATATTCAGAGGGTGCCCTGACTAATATCTGTCCGATATTTGTTCTTGGGCATACGGGTACGCGACCCCGGATCCTCGAGCCACCACTTGTTATAACCTCCGTCCAGTCCATAAAAGTGGTGTCCCCTTCTTTTAATCCCCTCCTTTTTCCTACCCTCTCCTTCTACCCATCCGTCCCCCTTTTCTATCTGTCCTATTCCTCTCTCCCCGGTTTCTCCCCACAAAGGGGTTTTGGAGGTCAGATGGCAGTCGCTCCATTTAAAAACCGCCATCCGCCGCTACAATGGAACGTTCGCATGTAAAACTGGGTACGGCTAGGGCGTCGCCGCTAAACGACACGCAGGCACATCGCCTTACACCTGCGATAAGTGGGCAAGGGCTACCGTGTCAAGTACGGGCACGGCTGAAGACGCAAGTACCCAGACGGAAACTCCGCTTTGCAACGTGGAATATTAGCTCTCTAACCGGACGATGCAGGGAACTCGCAGATGTACTAATGAAACGTTGGGTCCAGTGTGCTTTCCTCCAGGAAACTCGCTGGAAGGGCAATAAGTTCCGTAACATCGGACAGGGTTACCGGCTTATATACACTGGGTCACCTTCGGGTAGAAACGGTGTGGCGGTAGTGCTTTCTGAAGAACTTCAGAATGGGCTTCTTGAAGTTGACCGTCGCTGAGACCGCTTGATGCGAGTAAGGGTACTGATTGAGAGCGTTATCACAAACTTAATCAATGCCTATGCTTCCCAGGCGGGATGTAGCGCATCTGAAAAGGAGACATTCTGGGAGCAGTATGAAGAGGTGCTAGTTGCTGTACCGTCTACCGAAGTGGTCTTAGTTGGGGGGGACCTGAACGGTCACGTCGGTAAGGCTGCTGAACCGTATGAAAGTGTTCACGGGGGTTTTGGGCACGGTCTTCGCAATACAGAGGGAGAAAATATTCTAAGAACCTGTATTGGATCTGATCTGGCCGTCGTGAATACGTTCTTCCAAAAGAATCCTCAGCATCTTATCACGTATAAGAGCGGGTCCCACTCAACTCAAATAAACTACTTATTGACCAGACGGTGTCATATGGGCAGGGTAACTAACTGTAATGTCATTCGAGGCGAAACCCTAACGGCCCAACATCGTCTTCTTGTCATGGACTTTAACGTCACTCCGAAGAAGAAAGTAGCCGAGAAACGTAGGCCTCGGATCAAGTGGTGGTTGCTGAATGAACCAATGCAGACCGACTTCCTGGCAGAGGTGAAAAGTCACAATCTTTCGACTACGGCGAGTTCTTGGCCTTTCTAGGAGAGGACGTGTCATCGACAGGGAGACATGGTGGTGGAATGACAAGGTGCAGGAGGTGACTCGTGAAAAGAAGGATGCCTTTAAGAAGTGGCAGCAATCCAACTCTCCTGAAGACAGACTGGAGTACATAGTAGCTAAACGTGCTAGTAAAAGAGCTATAGCCAGAGCCCGCAGTGAAAGTTTGTCACCATTGTATGATAAACTTGAAACTGTGGAGGGGCAGAAGTTCATTTACAAACTGGCACGTTCCTGGGATAAAGCGACGCAAGATATCGCAAAATGTCTTTGCGTCAGAGATTCCCAGGACACGCTGCTCTGTAGTCATGCCTCTGTGAAGGAGAGGTGGAGAAGCTACTTCCAGGAGTTGCTGAATACTCAGCACCCTTGCAGTCTTTATCACGACCCACCGCGTAACCTCGTACTTATTGCCCCAATAACCCTTGACGGAACTCGTAATTGCCTTCGACGCATGAAGAACGGAAAAGCGGTGGGACCTGACGACATTCCGATCGAAGCGTGGAAATCGTTGGGCTCTCTTGGTGTGCTCATACTTACTGCCCTTTTTAACCATATCTTGAACATTGGAAAGATGCCACACCAGTGGCGGCTCAGCTTCATCACAAGGGAAGGGGCAGCGTTCAAGATTGTGGTAGTTATAGGGGCATTAAGCTTATAAGTCATACCATGAAGCTCTTCAAGCGCATGATCGACCTCAGGCTCCGCCGCGAGTGTACTATCTCTGAGTCTCAATATGGAAATCCATATTGAGACTCAAAGATAGTCAGCCAGGATCGGGCACTATGGACGCCGTTTTCGCCCACAGAACATTGATGGAGGCATACAGGGAAAAAAGGAGAGCTCTGCATGTGGCCTTTTTAGATCTGCAGAAGGCCTTTGACTGTGTACCTCGTCAGTGCATCTGGTGCGCATTGCGATTCAAAGGGATCCCTGAGGCCTATATTGAGATTATCAGAGACATATACCACGATTCCGCTTCTATGGTTAGGGCTGCTGTTGGCGATACTAAACCCTTCCAGATTACAGTGGGGGTCCACCAGGACTCGGCTCTTAGTCCGTTTTTATTCAATGTGGTGCTCGATACTGTCTCGGCTCACATCCAAGACCAGCCTCCATGGCTGATGATGTATGCCGATGATATAGCACTCATTGACGAGAACCGACTGATGCTGGAGCGTAAAGTGAACGTGTGGAAGGGTACGCTTGAGAACGGCGGTCTTAAACTAAATGTGTGCGGCCATGGCCTGCGGGAGCCCAGACTCGAACACTATCCTTATAGGTTCTGAACCAGCCGTTAAGTCGGAAAAGTTCAGGTACCTTAGATCCGTTATGCACGAGTCTGGAGGCATCGATCACGATGTCTATAGCCGGATAAGCGCTGCTTGGGCCAAATGGCGGGAGGTCTCTGGTGTGGTCTGCGATCGCAGGATACCGCCCAAGCTCAAGGGTCTGATATACAAGAGCGTCATCCGACCGGTTCTTTTACACGGCAGCGAATGTTGGCCAGCACTATCTCGGGACACCCAGGAGCTTCACGTCACGGAAATAAAGATGCTGAGGTGGATGTGCGGCGTAACGCGGTCTGACCGCATACGCAACACATTCATTCGAGGTAGTCTTGGAGTCCGTGACGTAGCGGATAAGCTCCAAGAGCGTCGCTTGAGGTGGTTTGATCACGTTACGCGCCGGCCTAAGAACTATGTCGGATGCAAGTTCCTTGCTATGCCAGTCCCTAGAGTGAGACCTCTCGGACGCCCAAGGAAACGCTGGTTGGATGTCGTGATGCAGGCATGAGAGCCAATGGTCTTACCATCGAGGACGCTAAAGAACGTGCAAAATGGAGTAGGTTAAGCAGGAAGGCAGACCCTGGTAAAAGCCGGGATTAATGCCAGGAAGAAGAAGACCATCATACCTGTTCAATGCTAAAATCTAATCAATAAGTTAGTGTAGGCATAAAGCTACATATCCAAATACTATTACACATAATATAGCATGTACACATCAGATATATTTTATATATCTATTTTATTTAAAAATCAATGAGGCCAGTCGTGACGCAGGGGCACAAAGTGTGAGTGTAAATGTGACTGGTTGTGAATTCATTTTCCACTCGAAGAAATGAAATATTTATTTAAATTTATATTTTCATTCCTTCGCACTGGTGTCAAGACAAAGCGCGTTGAGTTCCGCCACTCAACGCGCAATGCCTTCAGAATTCGTCGGAAATTGGAGAACGAAATGTCTTAACACTAGGTTCCCTCTGCCTTCCCTGCTGTGTGCGGGATACAGCGTGAAACTGATTTGATTATTTTATATAATATATTTATTTGAAAATCATCAGTTAAAGCATAGTGAAACATTTCTGCGACATAATATTTAGATTTCGAGCAGAAGTGAAGAACCGAATGTATTGACACTATGTCCTTTTCATTTAAGAATCTCATTTACACTCAAGCTCAAGTTCGTTAGAACTAAGATAGTGGAGCACAACTAAGCGGAGTATTAGGCCATCGCGGAATAAATTATTTTCATTTCTTCGCCCTAGTGACAAGAGAAAGCGCGACGTCGAGTTCCACCATTCAACAAAGAAATTCCCGAAATTTGGGCGAAAAGTGGGGAGACGAGTATCATAATATTAGGTTTCCTCTACTTACCCTGCTATATACTCCCGCACACACACAGTATGAAAATAATAAAAAAACTCGGTCAATATATATCTCTTCGAAATAACAATCAACAACAGTCTGATCTTAATTAAGGTTCATAAGCTCTTTCATCTTTATCAAAAAAGTACTTGTTTACTTTCTTTTTTTTAGCTTTGCGCTGTATCCCGCACATAGCTAGGAATTTTGTGTTAAGACACTCTTTTACCTATCAAAACATATCCGTTCTCCACTTTCCGCTGAGTTCTTGAAGCACTGAAAGTTGGACTCAACGTCGCTTTATTTTCTTTTTTTTCCTAAGCTTTATGCTGTATCTCGCATATAACAGAATAGGCACAGGGAACCTAGTGTTACAACACTCCATTCCCCACTTTCCCTAATGGGGATCGAAGTCACAACCGTCGCTTGTGCCCCTGGGCCGCGACCGCCTCTTTATTCTTTACCTATTCATTTTCTTTTTTCTATAGAATTTCAATAATAGGCTTATTTGTATTTTACTCATACTAAATGTGTAGGAAATTAAAACTCTTCGGGGAAAACCAAAGTTCGTCGATGCTGTTATACATTAAAAGTAACTTGCGTTTGAGTTAGAAACATTAATAATACTAAATTGAAACCAAAATATTGCTTCTGCAAAAACACAATGTCCCGAATACATGTGGAATGTAAAATTTTGTATTTTTCGTTTTCCATTTTTCCATTGGCGGAACTCAACTCCGCGTTTTATCTCATAGTTACTCGAGCGAGGAAGTAAAAATAACTCATTTAATGCCCCAAGTGAGAATCGATACCAGAAATAGTCCCACTGCGCCAAAATATAGGTCAAAAATATATGGGCCATACAACGGATCTTCTCCTAGTGCTTCCCTACACTCCCCAAGGACATGATAAATTTCAGTGTTCTACACTGTACAGTTTCAGCGTTTAACTCCTGTGCGCTATCCGTCAGTAACGAATGAGTTTTAACGAATTATAGAAAGATTAGAAACCAATTATTTTACTTTTTATAAATTCTTCGTAAACTGTAATGATCCTATCCTATCACAATATGTAAATTACCATAGTCTCTTAGATATATAACGTGTTGGAAAATTTTTCATATTTAATTAAAATTGAAAATTTAGTAATTAGTTTTATAATTGCTTCAATGCCTAATTCTATTTTAATCAAGTATATGTATTCAATGAAAACTTTATAAGAAACAAAATTTTGTAACTTTTTAATAACTAATTTATTTTTAGTCTAAAGGGAGTAAAAATATTACGATCGAAAGGTACTTTCAAACAATTAATAAATAAAATATTAATTAAAATAATCTCTTTTAAAACAAACTTTCTAGATTTATTTTCAAGGTGATTACACCATTATTTTTCAAAATAGTCATTTAATTTGATACCCATATTGGGTAAGTGGTGCAAAAAATTGTAGTCCGCCATTTTATAGCGGCGGCCATTTTGGATGAACAACAATATTGATTATATGTAATTACATTGTCATCAGAACTGAATTCTTAATCCAAATTTTAGCTCAATAAACGGAACACTGGGAAGTGTGTATGGTTGAGTTTTGAGATTGAGTGTCTGTATTAAGCTTGCAAGATTTCACATAAGCTAATACACATACTATCACGACAAATTAAATAAAAACCTTATAAAATTACCATCTTCTGTACTACAACTGTACCATCACTGGTCTATTGGCTAGTTAACAGTCAGTACAGATGTGCTTACTTTTTGAAGTACTTAAACGTATCGATTCATATTTTCTTTTTGAAGAATCTTCTTCAAATCTGAGTAAAAGTTATACCAATGAAAGTCGTCACAATTTCATCGATTTATTTTCATCAAACGTCGCGTCGTTTTGTATAGTTTCTTCCTTATATGTTACAATGTATTTTATACGGTAACCCATCTAGACTAAATCACTATGCATAAAATTGTAAGTGCGACTCTCGAATAGTCTCTCTCATACTAAAATATATAACACTTAACTAACTATATCTCGTATTATATTTATTGTATTTTCTTCCAGTCTGTACGAACTTTAGAATAAGGTCTAAAGAGATTTAAAATATATGTATGTATATATTTTAGAAATAAGTGATAAAGAAATAAATAGTCATAATTAATGTGTCAATTGTCCAGGAATCGAATGGAAATTTCAGGAATCGAGAGTGGGTATCAGAATCAGTTTATCTAAATCTATATACAAAGGTGTAAAACTCTACCTTTACTGTGCGACTCAGACACAACGCTCAGATGAAAGTTGACATTTGGCATGCGGATATGTCACAGAGTGTAAGGAAGCACCACTTCAACTACCACCCCAACAGATGGAAGATGGACCTCTTGGAAGTTGTCTCTTCACAATAGGAAAGAAATTAAAATATTTAATATTTAATTTCATCGAGTGGGAATCGATCCCATAACTTTTGTGGTTACAGGCGCACCTTGGTGCCCCTGTGTCACGACAGCCTCTAGCATATTAATATACACAATATTCTAGTGTTATTAACATTTTTAAAACGTAATCCCATAGTTAGGAAAAAAAATTAAAACGAAGGATTTTTCGAAATTCTTAGGGGAATGAGAAAAAAACTGAATTATTCATTTTACGTCTAAAAGAGAGCGCACACGAAATTTCAAGCGATGAGTGGTTGAAAATAAATCTTCACATGAGTAGATAGATTTATATATATTTGTATGTATATATATTTGTATGTATATAAATCTGTAATTTTCGAGTGAAGGCTAAACTTTATTGGCAGAAATTACAAGTATACATATTATTGAGTGTTGTTTCAACATTCAAAAATTTAAGGGATCTCCGAAATTAAATTATCTTCATATATTATGGAGATCAATGTAAGTCTTGCAATAACTTTGTTTTATAATATATTCTATAAAAAAAACATATTAGTAGTACTAAATGTAAAATAGAGGCCAGTCGTGGCGCAGGAGTACAAAGTGTGACTGTAAAATCGACTGGTTGTGGGTTCGATCCCCACTCGAGAAAATGAAATATTTACTTACATTTATATTTTCATTTCTTCGCTCTGGTCAGTTCCGTTCCGTTCTCAGCGGAAAGTGGGGAACGGAGTGTCTTAACACTAGGTACCCTCTGCCTACCCTGCTGGTGCGGGATACAGCGTAAAGCTGATAATATATTCTATATTTTACTTATTTAAAGTAAGTTATATTTCTTATTATTATACCAGTACTGCTACGTTTAAATGATTATACGCCTTCTTAATATAGTTATCCTTAGAGTTATTCTTGCTTAAATGAATGTTACATTTAAGTATGTGCAGTGACGCCACCTGTTAAATATATATTGGAAAATAATTACGTTTTTTAAAGTAAATTAGTTATTATCATTGTTATCGTTACAGCCAACATTTACAGCCACATTCACTGCCTGCGCTTTAGAGGTATGAAAGGGAAAGTACCATTTTCTCCCGAAAAATATCCTTAAAAAGTTTCAGTTTTCATACAAGTAGAGACGGAATTCCACGCCGAGCTTCGTCTCGTTAATAGAGCGAGGCAATGAAAGTGTTTCATTTACCCAATTGGGAATAGAACCCAAAATTTATAGTCCGACGCTAAGCAACCACAGCCTCATCATCTCATACTATACAAATACAGTATATTAATAAAAATATTTTATTGCAGCAAGTGCGTGTATATCCACACGTCTTTCCGCTTCCGGAAGCGGAACGCTGAGGATATAGCATTTATTTATATGAACTTCCGCTTCTAAAGATTCTATGATAAGATTCGATCTTAATATGAAATATTATTTTTTTAAAGAAGCCTCTATGGCACAGTGAGACAGCATTTGACTGTTAAAGCGTAGGTTGTGAATGAAATCCACACTCTGAGGATTTAATTTATTTTATTTTTTTTCCATCTGGTATACCAAACACGGAGTGAAGTTCTGCCATTCAGCACGTAATGTCTTGAAAAATGTGGGAAGTGGAGAACGGAGTGTATCTACACTAGATTCTCTCTGTTATATGGCGAAACGTGAAGCTGCTTTTTTATTCTTACTAACATTTTACCGTGAGTTTGTATGCGTTGATTTGTGATATTAATAAAGAAACTTAAATATTTTCTAATTTTTGGTATACGATATGTTAGTCCAGATTGAAGAGTATTGGTATAAAAAATTCCATCAAAATCAGTTCAGCTGTTTTCATGCGTTAGTGATAGTACGAATATACTAAAATAATGTTTAGTAAATACTTGACACAATGATATATGTCATTAGACTGACATTTAATTAATATTTATGTTATGATATTATAACATTTTATTTTAAAGAAAAATGTAATCGTTTGTAAAATTTTTGGAGCTTGTAAATCTCTATATAAGCATACATTTTTTTGCAAGCATACATTATTGTGATCGATTTTCTTTTGAAAAAATATTTACAGAACACAAATTTCTAATCATATTAGCTATTTATATAAAATGCGGCGTTAAATTCCGCTTTCAACATGTAAAAAGGTATAAACTGCAAAATTGAGTGTAAAAATTGTTTATGTTTATCAAAATATATTTTGTACATTCTTGATATTTATAGTGAAAATTATTAGAACATATTCATCAATGCCTATATTTCTGTAAAATCCATATAATTTTATCATATAAAAAAATAATCAGAATACAGAGTATTTAATTTAAACACTCAAAGTAAATTTTTCGTTATATTAGAACAAATAATTGGTTTATAATATAACCATACACAAAAATGGAATGCTGTTTATCATAATACTTGACTAGAAATAAATAATTTTACAAAAACAAATTAGGGCAAAAAATTTAATATATATATATTTTTAAAAGGACAAGGAATTTAAAGTAAAAGTAGAGTAACATGTCAATTAACAGATACATATAAACAAATTACAAAATTATTTTTAAAAATGAAGGAAAATAAGACCAGCTTATAAAAGAAAAGCAGAAATTCTTTATTCTACAGTTAAATACCATCCCACTTACCGTATACTGTGTCAAAAGATCAAATATGAAAGATCCAACCGTACAAAAAACTTAAAAAACACACACTAAAATTAAAAATTAAAATATATAAACAACAAAAATCACGTCCAGGCACTTTAAAATAAAATTACCATTGTATTGTCACAAAAAAATATAATAAATGTTATATTCGTATTCGATATTATACGTATTTGAGACAAGTAATACGCCCGTTCGTCGCAAATGCTGAAAATCTACTGAGTAACTGACTATACTGTACCCTGAAAGACCCCTCCCCCGTGCCTTCGACTTCTTACTGGAAAAGTTTCAGGGAAAATTGTCTCTATTTTCACTCTTATTTCAGTATAATAGAGCTTACATTTGCGTAAACGAATTTACAGTATAAGATTAATCATCGGATAGTTGTTTGATCTAAGAAGCTGTTTACTACACACACTAGATTATGATCGAATTTGTTCTTTTATTAATAGACTCGTTAAATTTTACAGCCTAAATTTTAAATCTATACTTATAATAAAATCATATCGGACCGGTGACTGTACATGGAAGATATATCAGAAAAAAAATATTTAATATTAAATAATATAATATAAAAATATTTAATATTAAAAATATTTAATATTTATAACTTAGCTTATCTACACGCTGTATCCTTAGCGGGGTAGTCAGAGAGAACGGAACGCCAAGCGCTACGGTCTCTACATGCCTCTTTCGCCTCGTCCACAGTTATCAACCTCTTTATACATGCCCGCCGGGGGTCCTCATGCTCATCCTTGCTAGCAGCTGCCATTCTGTGTATCTCTTCATTGCGGATAGGACCAAATATAGATTTTAAAAATACCGGTTTTATTTTACAATAACCGCGATTTTCAATTTTCAATATTTTTTATTTATCCGTGTGTCTGTGCGTTTGTTAACTTTTTGAAACTGCTCAACCGATTTAAATGCAGTTTTCACAATTAGATTCTGGCAAGTTTCCCTTAACATTTAGTCTTTGTTTTATTACAATCGGTTCATGAATAAAAAAGTTGTAGAGAAAATTGCTAATTCCTCAAACAATAATTTTATTATACACAACTGTTTTAATACATTGGTGAAATCTTTACTTTCCAATGTTTTGTTATTTGATATTGTTTGTAAAATTATAAAATGGATGATAATAGAATAAAACCGAGAAAGTGTGATGATAAAAAACACCGGTATTTCAATATTTGTAACTCCAATGTAAGTTAACCTCAGCTCTTTAGAACCAATCATATCAACTACGGTTCAGCTTCAAATAGACACAATTTTTTTTTTAAATTACAGTTATTTAAATATTAATATAGCTAAAGCAGATGAAGCCGCTGCCGCCGCTGGAGTATATAATATTACTAAAATTATTTAAGGTATCCTTTGATATTTAAGATGCTTTACAGAGGGCATGTCAAGTTCACATTCTGTGGTGAAGAGATGAATTTAATGTAAAACATCAATTATTGACGATATTACGGGTTTAGCTAATATGCGATAGAACATCATTTAACTTAAGCAGAGTAGTTTTACGGTTTTTCAGCAAGGAACTTAGTGTAGACTCTGTTCTCCACTTTCCGACTAATTCTCGAGTTCGAGTAACTCGCGTCTCTACCTACCTACTCGACGCTACGTAATTTTTTTGTATATATATATATATATATATATATATATATATATATATATATTTATAATTTAAGAGTTTATCATTTATCGCGATCCACTTTTTGTAATTAGTTTCTTTTTTTATTTATAACAATATAAATAAATTGAAGAATCTCTACTACAGAGTAAAACTTACATTAAAAAAAAAACAATAAAAAAGCGTTCTTTTTGAGTAAAATTGTTATAAGTTAAACGTAACATCTAGAAATTTTCATATCTAAAAGACACCGAGCTCCAACAGACGGTAAAAATCGAATTACAATATTTCATTGTTCGTTGTCTACACAATCAACCTGAAAAGATATATAAATTGAACCAATATTTTGTTATGAGACAGGTACAGACCGTGAGGCTTAAGCTGAGCTGAGAATTTTTGTGAGTGATTAAAAAAGTAGAGCTTTTTAGACTTTTTTCTAACTATATCAATAAAAAAAACCATTAAAAAAACTCCGTATTTTGTCTTGTTACCAGAGCGAGAAAATTAAAATAATTCATTTCACCAAGCGGAAATCCACAACAGACAGATACTGTGCCACGACGATTTTCTCACTTATTTCGTTAAAACTCGTCTCTCAAATACGTAATACCAAATAATCGCTCTAATTAATGGGTTGTTTATCTTAATTTGAGTTATCCTTGAAAGGTTGAGGAGGTCAGATTGCAATCGTTACAAGAAAAATACAGGATAAAAGAAAAGATAGAAGATCCGTCGCTTTTTACTCCATTTCTTTATTATGTTCTTTGTCTTATTATAATAGATGGTTGCGTTTTACGTTATGGCATAGTGGAATTTACGGAAGCCACAAGTTTGATTTTTAGGTTAATTTATTGCTGTATATGAATAAAGGAGTCAGTCCAGTCAAGGCCAGTCGTAGCGCAGGGGCACAAAGTGTGATTGTAAACTCGACTGGTTGTGAGTTCGATCCCCACTCGAGGAGATGATATATTTATTTAAATTTATATTTCCATTTCTTCGCTCTGGTGTCAAGGCAAAGCGCGGTGTTGAATTCTGCCACTCAACAAGCAATGCCTCCAAAATTCGGCAGAAAGTGGGGAACGGAGTGTCTTAACACTAGGTTCCCCCTGCCTACCCTGCAATGCGCGCGATACAGTGTGAGGCTATTTTTTTGACAAAGATCATAAATTATTTTTTGGGGTATTTCTATAGTAAACCTAAACAACTACACCGCCAATACCTACGACGCGATTTCGTAAATGAAGCGTGTCCAATATTGTCCCTTTGATAGGCTGTTGATAGGCGTGTGTGTGCGTCATTCTTAACAAATAATCCTTTTATTTTACAACGATAATTGTATTAATGATTTTGTTTAAAAAATCACTTTTAATTTTTTTGCCAAAATCTCTTGTGTATTAATTATATTAGGTTTTTATAGAGTAGTTAAAACTGTGCTTTCATTTAAAGTGGTGAAGACAAAAACATTCTGTATATTAAAACGGAAAAAAAATCGTTTGTTGTTTGTGAGATAGGTTAAACATTTATTTTATTCTGTTTTTTTGTATTTGTTGTTGACAGACGGGCACTGGGGATCTAGTAATAGGGTCCGTTTTACCCTTTGGGTACGGAATTCCGTCTTCTATTTTACAGCAATTTAGTGGAACAAAATACTTTATATTTGAATATCTTATTTATTTATGAACCGATTGGAATAAAACAAAATACAATAATGAAAACTACATTAAAAATTTTAAATCGTTTTTTAGATTAACTTGAACAAACGCACAGACAAACAGACGATCCAGATGAAGGTAGGTATATCATAAAAAAACCATAACCACTTTATATTTGTAGTTTATTTCATACAAAATGAGTGATGTCGATGAGCAAGGCTGACTCGCACTTGATTTATATTTATATTCAGTAATTTTACTATACCTTAAATACCTTGACATTTCAGTTTTTCTTTATAAGATCTTGTATAAAAATATATGTTTTTATACAAAGAACCATACTCTTGTAAGCTATTCTTTTAATATATTTCCATAAATATACAGACGACTTCCAGCATTACGCTAATAAATACTTTTTTTATTATAAACTGCCATCAGTTGATAACAACTATAATCAGTTTAGTTGAATTCTTACTGACTATTTGGTTTTGGAGGCCATCGCCTCGACCAAACCAATGGTGTTTAGCCTCACACAATGTGCTTTCGCTTTAAGCGTATCACGGCTGGGGTGTTGAGCAACTGTTAGCCAAGGGATTTGGATGGTTTGCTAGGCGTTGAACATAGCGTCTAGTGTGCTTTTTAAGTTCTTCCTTTATAGTGGGCATGTTGAGGTAGTCATGGATTTCTTCGTTGCGTGTGAACCAGGGTGCATTGGCAATTGAGCGCAAAATATGGTTTTGTGCTCTTTGGAGGCACATTATGTTGCTGTCGCTGGCGATTCCCCACAATTGGATACCATAGGTCCAGATTGGCTTGATTATCGCGTTGTACAAAAGTAATTTGTTATCCAGGGAGAGTATTGAGTTACGTCCCATAAGCCAATACAGGTTTTTGTATTTGAGGTTTATTTCATCACGTTTGTGTTTTATATGTGTCTTCCAGGTGAGGCGCCGATCCAAGTGCTAATAAATACTAACTAAAAAATATTTAAAACGTTACACTTTATAGTATGGCATGATCGGGACGTACGGTACACAGTTAACGCGATTAATCCAGTTTAAAAAATTACATTTAAAATGTATATATAATGTAATAATCGTAAAAAAAATGTTCTCGTTATTTAAAAAAATATTTTTACTTTCACGCATATAGCAGGGTAGTTAAAGGATTCCCAGTGTTAAGACACTGGCTTCCAAACGCACCGCCTAATTTTCGAACCAATGCGTGTTGAGTAACACGGAACTCAACGCCGCGCTTTGTTACTGCGCTGTGCTTACAATCAAAGTTTTGTCACTGCCGCAATTTTTTTTCCTGCCAATATTTTCGAACCCACTACCACAAGTCTAATACATTCTGAATGCGATACAACTTCGTCAGTATTTCCCATAAAAACAGTATCCAGTAAGTATTATTGTAAACAAAAGAAGTCACGTTAATAGAGTCATTTTTATATACAAAAGTTTTATTACTTTCAAGCAAAACAATGGAATAAACAAGCTGTAGTCATAATAATTTATAGAAGCAATTTAACTAACCCAGACAAATAAATCTCAAACGCAAATAAGTAACGGAAGTTGATGTTATGACGTATAGAAATATTTCTTGGGAATATACAAAGGAAATCTAGTGATTAGACACTTTTTGTTCTCCACAATCACTAGTGTATTAAATATGGTTGTGTGTTCGAACCTCACTAGAGGGAAAACTTTCAGCTTTACGTTGTATCCCACAAATGGCAGGGCCTCTCCGTTCCTGACTTTATACAGAATTTCGAGACAACGCCGCCCATTGTCTTGTTGCCAGAACAAAGAAAATAAAAATATTATATAATATCAATTTCCCACAAGTAAGAACCAAAATCACTACGCCACAACGACCTCGAAACTTTTAAATACTGTTTTTTTTTTCATTTCAGCACTTACAATAATGCTACAGTGCAACACTTGCTTTATAAAGCGCGGTGTTAGGTTCCGTCATCCGACACATTATATTTAAAGCACATATCTTATCGATTTGATATAGACAATACTGTGCTCTATGTGCAATATACGAATGCAAATACAATCTTCTACGTGAGGAATTTTTTGATGAAAACAGCGAAAATATTCGATTGAGATTTCAAAGTACAATGCCGTAAAATCTCACCTTTGAAGCTTTTAACGCATACGCGAAAACAACATGTAGGTATGCTTGTTGGATTGTGTGACATTCCTCTACTTCAAAAGTTTAGGGAACACGTCAAAAATAATAGGACTACCCGTACTTTTCGCATATATTTTGGTATTCGAATATATACGATTAATCCGGAAAACATAATATCATTTTTAAATGTGTAAAAACAGTAAAAACCCTAAATTTCATTACAACAGCATCATCAAATCCATGAAGTGGTGATATTACGCGTTCTTTACTTAGTCTTTTATTTATTTCGTACATTTTACGTACATTTTGTGTGGTGACGAAACCAACGCCGCACTTTGTCTATAGAAACCGGAAAATCTTAATTATTTTAAAATGTAGAGAATCAACACACCATTTCTCGAATTCGGATGGAAAATAAAAAAGAGTGAGAATAGAGTCTTGACGTTCCGATTTTTCAACCTATCGCGGAAATAGCGCGCAGTTAAAAGAAATATTTAATAATATTACTCAGAGGAAGGAAGTAAGAAATAAAAATGCAATCGTTAGGGTAATAATTTAATTACTTACAAAGCGAGCGAACGTAGAATTGTACGTATTTATTGAGTTCGTTGGTGCTTTCAATAATTAACAATTGTATTACTGTCTTGTAATTGTATTGTAAAATAATCAATGCCTGTAGTGTTGATGTTGGATGAATAAAAGTCTACTTACGACATTAATAAACTGTAAATATCCATATATATAAAAGGACATGTAGCTGACTGACTGAGGTAAGACGCACGCACAGCCGTAACCGCTATGCGTAGAAACGTGAAATTTGGACAGATGTTTATTTTCATAATCTGGACATCCACTAAGAAGGGATTTTGAAAAATTTTAACTCTAAGAGGATGAAATAGAGGTTGAAAGTTTGTATGGAATTTTTTTTAAATCGGCACCGATTTTTATAAAATTTGAAATTCAGACTCTTAAAACATTTCATTGAATACGTGTTTCATGATTTTTTAGAATTCACCCCCTAAGGGTGCATATAAGGGGTTGAAAGTTTGCATGGAAAAATTTTTAAATCACCACCGATATTTATAAAAAAATAAATTCAGACTCTTAAAAATATTTTATTTAAAACGTGTTTCGTGGTATTTTTAGAAGTCTAAGGGTGCAAATAAGCGGGTGAAGCCGCGCGCGCCCACTAATAAATAATATTTCCCTGCATTACTTTTGTTGTGGGATTTTAAATTATGTATATTATAAAATTGTTAATATTGTGTAAAAGAAGAATTATATTTAAATTATTAAATAAGTCTACTATGGTGAGTCAGAGTGTCGTGTGAAGTTACAGCGGAAGATGAACAGAAAAAGAAATTCACGCTGTTCCCTGCCTGTGTTACTGTTTAGACACCTCTTCCCCCACTTTCCGCCCAATTTTCAAGACATATCGTCTCGAGTTGCGGAACTCAACGCTGCGTTTTGTCTTCTTAACCAGAACGGGAAAGGAAAACAATTCCCCTCGATTGAGAATCGAACTTACAACCGTCGCATTTACTGTCAGAAACTGCTACGCCTCAAGGAAAATAAAAGAAAGTCACATTATTATAATATGTCAACAAAAACTATCAGTCAATATTTTTAATATAATGTTATCCAGCATTTTAGCCACGGGATACAATCAATTTCTATTTGCCTTTATAGATGAACAATGAAACATAAGCAAAAGGAAGGCCCTTTACAAATTATATCTACGTATAAGTTACCGGCGATCTGTATAATTCAGTATTCTACACAATATTCTATATATTCTTCGGCAATTTATAGAATACCAAAAACATTTATGAAATACCATTTGTTTTATACTATGCCTAGTTACTCTATAAAATACTGAATAAACGGTAATATACGTATGTATAGGACGGACAGACAGGCAATAAACGACTTGCTTGCATTTCATGCAGATTTCCATCGATTCTTACATATTGTAACTGATATCCCAAACTCCTTTGAAAATATTATTTAATAAATAAGGCCTCGGCTCGTGATGTGTCTAGTGGTTAGAATCGTTTATAGTTGTGACCGTGAAGAACCCAAAATCTTTTAGAGATTCAGAGGTAACAGTATTAAGAATTCCATATTATGCCATTAGAAGGTATCGCTTTAATAAGATATTTGCCATCAGAAGTTGTTCTTGTGTCAGTTATTAATATAACTGTAGACTCGACAATATAACATTGTCATAACTCGAAGCTCGTCCGAAGAAAAGCCAAGAGCGCGTCCTATCTTCCTCTCCACTATAACTGCGAACTAGTTATAATAAAAGGAAGAAAGAGTACGGGCCCCTCCCCGCCCTACACCGTGAATTCCTACCAGACTGCGGCTGCAACAGTCTTATTGAACTCTCCGGGACGTTTTGTGTGTGATCTTTCCGAAGGTACTTGTTACGCTTGTTTATATTAAGATTGTATTAGAATGGTGATTCGTGATGTTGATTGATTTGTGAGATCAATATAAGTCGTTGGAACGAACGCACTACCGCTAGGCGGCCGATATGTTAAATAAACGCACGGCACACACCCCACAGTCGTGTCTCGAACCGTAGGCGGACACTACTACATACACCAGAGTTCCAGGACATAAAATAGCACCACACACCCGTATGAGACAGGCGGACACTACTACATACACCGGAGCTGGGACATGAAATAGCATCACACACCTACTAATCGTATACCAAGTCATAGACGTGGTATAAAATATGTCAATGACCAACGCCATACAAGCATAGCTGACGTATCGCGAGCGTACTGCGAGACGGCATCAGCCAAGACATAGTTAATGTCGCTATAACAGTTCGCATAAGCCCATCACGTCAGCTTCCGCGATGTCAAGCAACATTCAATATCAAAATATTGGTCAAAGATCACTTGGATCCACAATATGTGTCGCCCCTACACATATATTGCCTTTATAAGAAATTCGATCCTAAAAGATCGTGCCATCATAGGCTTCGAATTATTATATTATATTTATAATATACTTGGTACGAGTCTTTATGTGCATCATATTTATTAGTACCGTAGTACTTAAGAGTTCGACTCGACCGCTGCCTTCCAGCATCACCACCACCTATATAGACAGAACGACGGTCGCGACACTCGGGACGACAATACACGAACTCGTCTCGATTAATATTTTATTCAAAATATATAGTTTGTATTATTCATAATTAACTATG
>JAAIXJ010000119.1:211429-273929 GCA_013403705.1 Heliconius hermathena | reverse complement strand
ATACTATGGCAACATTGTTCTTTGACAGGCAGCCATATACACATAGTGCTTGCATTTCCTCAGGGACAGAGTACCCTCTTCCCTCCCCCCCTGTGTCACTGTAAAAGCCAATAGGGCTAACAGCATTAACCTCATGTTCGAAAAAAAAATTAAAGTACTTTGCTATATTGGGCTGGAGCAATAACGACGAGCATTTGAATCAGTAAAGGGCCCCCTGTAGCCTACTCCTATGGTCGCAAGTCTCGGGCACTGCTCCAAGCTTAAAAGTATTAGTGTATTTTAAGTTGTAAAATGTTAATTCAATAAAATATATTATACGAACTGCAGTTATTATTATTTAGTTAGTATAAACAATATTAACTAAATAAACTTTGGTGTTTCAAAATGATACAACACAAAAAACAATAATCAATATAATATCGGAGTCACAATTGACAAATTTCCAAAGGGTGACAGAAGATCATTACAACGCGCCCAAAGCGTCAATTATTATTGGTATCCTTTAGAGGGCGGATAATATGTCATGGCCGCACACAATCAATCAGGTTTTGTCAGAGGTTTAGTTAGATACCAGATCACTATTGTCATTTCATGACTTTTATCCATATCCATATAGAAGCCAGTCGCGGTGTCAAGGTAAAGTGTCGAGATTACGGCAGAAAGTGGCGAACAGAGTGTCTTAACACTAGGTTCCCTCTGCCTACCCTGCTGTGAGCAGGATATATAGAATTAAATATAAATGATGTTAATATTAACTCATGTAAAATTTTAATTTAAATATTGAAGGTTGCTTCTTTCATTCACGAAAATCATCAGCATTGTATTGGTTACTCTTCTACGCGTCTATCATTTTTTTTTAAATAAACCTATACAGTAATCAACATGATTAATTAATGGAATAATTCCGTTGTAATTTTAAAACGAAATAAGAATTAAAGATCTAGTTTAAGGCAAATCTATTTTATCGCCATTTTTTTATAGTAATATTATTCAAATAATTGACACAGCCGTAACACATCAGCTCAACGTCTGACTATAAGCGCGACGATTGTTGATTTGGGATAGTGGATCGGGAAAAGAATTATTTTTAAAAGCGAACAACAGACGGACAGAGAGACAAACTTACAATGATCGTATTTTTTGCTTTCATTAATGGATTCAATTCAACAGCACCCAGCTTAAAAATGGCTTGATAAAAATGGAATTCACCCTTTCACGAAGTACCCAAAACATTTCGCCCATTTCAAAAATATTTCTTTCTATTTCACATATAAAACAAAACACATGAAAAACAAGTATATTTATTTTACTTTGTACCCACATTTGAAAGGATTTAAGGATTTTTAGCTCTAACAACGTTTTGTCACTTAAAAGGTTTTTCATTTTGTACTATACTGTGGAATGCTTTGCTTAGTTCTTACTCCGAAAACATATAAAATTTAAGCGTAGCAGGTCTCGAAACGATCATGATACTTTGACCATAAACTTTTTTTTTCGTCGTTTCTTTTCTATGGAAAATACAAGGCAAACGAATGTACGGACCTGATGGTAAGTGGTCTGGTGTTAAACGACTTTATGTAACACCTAATGAACTGCAAGTACGTTTGACCATATATTCTTTTTTTAGTGATCAGACCGCTTGGATGGTTTCCCAGAGGCGCTTGTTCGAGTTCTGCTAAGTTTAAATTTTAATAGGTTTTTTTAGAAATGAAGAATAACATTTTGAAAGTAAAAAAAATTAAAAAACATATAAAATGATACCCTCGTAAATTTAAGTGTGTCAACTTTTATAATTTGTACTTCCCGTTGACTTACGATCATAAAATGATACGGAATCCTTAGTAGGCCGACTCAAACTGGCTGTATAGTAATAAATAGTTTTACGCTGTATTCCTCATATAGCAGCATAGACAAAGGTGTAAACAAACCTAGTGTTAATACACTTCGTTCCCCACACACAGCCCAACTTTCGAGCCAGCGTGCTCAGTAGCGGAACTCAAAACCACGCTTTGTCTTGTTATTAGAACTAGAAACTGTAAATATTTCATTGCTCTAAGGGAGAATCGAACCCACAAGCGTCATCTTTACAGTCAGACTGCGCCACGACGGCCTCTCGTCACATAAAGTCATCGTTACTGCAGGTTATATAGAATAAAAGGATATACATAAAAAACTTAAAAGTAACAACTCCAAATATTTTTAGACGTACATAAAACCCTTAAAGCATAAGGTTTGAACAAAAGTAAGTTAACCAACATACTTCTAAGTTACAAGATCAAGTTTTGTACTATCCTCAAAGTTGGAGACCGACCAATTTAACTTTAGAATGGGTCATTTTGAGGCAAATATGCCCACTTCGGTCTCAAGTACCTAGTTGCATCGTATATTAAACACATGTTTAATTTTAAACTGTCGTTAAGGTATTTTGTTTCGAGCGAATAATGGCCTACATAAGTCGTACCCACGTAGAGCACTTACTACTATAACATTTAGTTTTTTTTGAACGTCAGATTATAGTTTTGAAAGATGGAAAAATAAGACCTATATTTTTCATATAAGCGTTCAATACTCGCCCCAGGCTCTCATAACTTCTGTATGGGGTAACAACTTTTTTTTTATTGTTGCTTAAAGTCAGGTCAGGTTGTAAATTTAGTGAGACTAAAACATTCAATTAAAAAAAGGTTAAGTAAATTTACAACAGTATTATCGAAGGTAAAAAAAACCTCAACATCATATTCCCTTACGCCCAATATTAATAACCTATCTCCAACGTCAATCTTAGATTGTTTCATACATCTATCCAATCTCTAGATTGACGTTGGAGATAGGTTACTAATACTGGACGTTAGCAGGCTCCCATTATCAAGGGCTCCTCTACTTTACCTCTTACTTCTGCATTATTATTTTTTTTCACGTTAGACAGACACTATATCAGCATTTCAATCCTATATAATATGTTATGAGTACATCGTGTATAAAAATGAATCTGTATAGAATAAAAGAGAAAAATAATTATAATTAAATTTGCGATGTATTAAATTCTATAAATTAAGCTTTTTAATCTGAAACCCATATTGGGTACGTTGTGTAAAAATTAGTAATCCTTTATTTTTGACTATAAGTAATTTCATCGTCATCAGAACTGAAGTCGTAATACATAGCTCAATCGGACATGACAAGTGTGTCAAATTAAGCTTGCAAGATTCCACATACAATTTTATAACCTACTAACAGGGCAAGTTAAATAAAATCTTATAAAAACATTTAAATTATTAAAATGTTATCTCAGTAAGTAGTATAAAAGTCACAGAATAATACACATATTTAACTTTTAATATAATTAAACTAAAAAAAATCAACAAAATTCAAGTTGATTGATGTTTTCTTAACTATTATTATATTAATCCTGGGCCCCGGGCCCGGCACATCTTTAGAGGGTGAGATTAACATACTGTAGCCGTAATTATGAAAGGCTTTGTTAACTTAATCTCATCGTGACCCGCACTTGAAGTAAGAAAATTAGGACTAGGTTTAACGTATGTAAAATATGACTAATATTTCTAAGTCGATATACTACATTACCTTCAAAAAAATCTATCTCCACCTTAAAGGCTGACATCGCACCTGTAGCTCTTCTGGAGTTACACGGGGTCGTGGACGGCGGCGTATATCGCGTGCAAAACAGAGCAGGTAAAGGGAACCTGGGAATCTAGTGTTAAAACACTTGAATCAGCTTCACGCTTTATCCCTCACATCGTAAGCAAAGGGAACATAGTGTTCCACATTTTCCGCCGAATTCTGAGGACATCGCAAGTTGAGTGGCAAAAGTCAACTCCTTTGCGTCGTCACCAAAGTGAAGAAATGAAAATATAAAATTTAAATAAATTATTAATTTAAGACACTTCGTTCCCTATAAGACAATTCAGCATTTCGTGGAGAGTAGCGGAATTCAACCCCGCGCTTTGCCTCAATACCAGAGCGAAGAAATGAAATAATTAAAGATTGGAAATATTAAATATTTCATTTCCCCTATCGGAAAGCGCAATACAATGTTTCAGCAATGGCGGAAATCTTACACAATTCACCATGTGATTATCTTTCTATATTCGCTGCTTGGCTTAAAAATAATCAGGCACGTGTAAAGCCTTAAAAAATAAGAATAACCATTCTTCTTTTGTAGTAAAATAAGAATTATATTCTTTCATTTCAGAAAAGAAAAAAGATTTCATTAATTAATTTCACTGAACAACTTTTATATGAAAAGATAATTAGCCTTTTAATTACCTACAGTCGATTTTATTTCTCAAGGGCACTTTTTAACGAAACATTATTTTGTTCACAATATAATTTAAAAACAAAAAATCTAATATTTACCCGTTTCTTCATTAGTATAATGAAATTGTAAATAAAAATTGTAATTTATTTTTTTAGATGTACAGTTTTATAAATTAGAAATTAAATTGAATTACCCACGACGATTGTAGTACAAATTCCATTCAAAAATCCATTATATCTATCTATACTGATAAGTAGTATAAAGTTTGCCTGGTTGAACGCGCTCATCTCAGAAACTACTGCTTCGAATTAACCCACAGTGTACATCCATCCATCCATCCATCCATCTTACCACGCCTTTGATAATAATTTAAGCATCACGCTGTATCCTGCACACAGCAGGATAGGCAGAGGGAACCTAGTGTTAACACACTCCCTTCCCCACTTTCTGCAGAATTCTGGAGGCATTGCGTGTTGAGTGGCAGAACTCAACGCCGCGCTTAACCTCGACACCAGAAAATAAATTATATATAAGGAAATATAAATTTAAGTAAATATTTCATCTCCTCGTGTGGGGATCGAACTCACAACCAGTCGGTTTTACAGTCATACTTGCCGCTGTGCCACGACTGGCTTCATATTATGCTATGCATAGATAGTAATTTCATTACCACCAAAAAGAACCAATATAAATATTTAGATAACAAATGAAGAACGAAGTGACAAACCTTACTATCCCTGAACTATTACGTTTTAATTGATTTTCCATTAGCAATTTTTTTTTCACGCCTTATCCCGCACATAGCAGGGTAGACAAAGGATACTCGGGCACTTGCTCTTGCTCGGGCAGTGTTAAGACACTCCATTTTTCATTAAGACACTACCGTTCCGCCGAATTCTTGAGACGTGTTGAGTGGTTCTTCTGCCGTGCATGCGTGCTTGAGACATTGCACGCTTGTGCCCCCGCGCCACGACTTGGCGAGTCTCATTTCAAATACACCTAAACCTTAAATAAATATAGTATGAACAAAATAATTTCATTGTTTAAAACATCATATTACAAAAAAACGGATGCTCCATCTTAACATTTTAGATAAAAGCCTGTTGTAGTTGTAAGTTTATATCGAGCTGGACAATATACAATTTGTGGATATTTAGAGCTCGAACAAAGGGGGCCATTATCTGCGCCCGTTCGTTGCAGGCTTTAGTGACGTGTGGTGTGATTTAAGAGAGAAAAACTTGTAATTTTTTATTATTTTAAAATATAAAAGGACAGAAGTAAGAAATATTTGGGGTGTATCAGAAGGGATGGAATATGCGAGATGGATGCCGAAAGGCATTTGCTGTCGGTAAAAGGGTTAACGGTGCCTTGAATGCATTGATGAGTCGGCGAAATGTCAGCTGTACACAATGCAGTATTGGTACCGACGCTGTTATACGGCAGCAAAGCGTGGGTATTACAGAAGAAGAATGAAAAAAAGGAATGCTGTGGAGATGCGATCTCTTCGTAGGATATGCGGAGTCAGCTTATTTGATCGAATCCGCAATAAAGAAATACACAGAATGGTAGGTCTAGTACCTACCATTCTGTGTATTTTTAGTACTAAGATGTCACGGTGAGAATGAAGAAGAAGTTGGTTTGGGCACGAATTGCATTGGTCGAACGAATGATTGATGAAAGAATGGCAAAAAAAATTATGAAGGAAAAGTAGAATGGCAAAAACAATTATGAAGGAAAAGAGAATCGAGGTCTCCCCCTACCTCTCTTACCCCTCGATAATAGAGCTAGGGGGAGACCTCGGTTGATCTTCGTGAACACAGTATCAAAGATACTGGAGGAAGGTCACGCAAAAAGCGGACCCCCCGAAGGGCATGTATGAAGAGGTTGATGACAGTGGACGAGGCGAAAGAGGTATGCAGAGACCGTATCTTTTGGCGCTCCGTTCTCTCTGATTACCATACTAGGGATACAGCGTGAAGCTAGATAAAATTAGATAAAAGGAAAGTATAGCGTTAAGTCCCGCCATTCACACGTGTTGTATAAAATCCGGGGAGAAACGGAGAGCAGTGTCTTGATTAGATTCTCCCTGCCTGCCCTGCCATGTGACCCTTACCCCACCCAATTTTAGTGGTATTGCGTATTAAGGGCGCAACTCAAGACCGCGTCTTGTCTTCTTACCACAGCGAGGAAATGAAAAAACTCATTTACCTGTATAACCAGACCTGGTAGCCCAATGAGATTCGACGGTCCCTGTCATTTATTACATCATATACATACATATAATACTATTTGAACTCGATTATAATTTGACCCGGTGTCAATTTAAATGCCAGCTTATATGTATAGAAAATTATTTTTATAAAGTTTTGTTTTGTCTATCTATGATGGTAATTTTATCGTTGCAAATTTTTTTTAAAATTGTGCTTGTGACACAAAAAAGTTTTGTACCACGCCCTAATGAACCAAGCCGGCTGCGTCCAGTTTTAATAGAGCCATAAGGAAACAGCTACAGCAGGAGAGGGCCGCTGTGACACTGATACGCAAAGATACGCTTTTTGTAAAACGTGGTGGAGATACGAATACTTAATGAGGACTTGTATTTGGTAAAAAAATCATCCAATCTCAAAAAATATATATAGAAAACTTCCGTTGCCAAAGTTACATACAACGCAGAGGCGATACTACGCGCCGTTATACGCTGATATTTGGCATTTTTTCTTGTAGAGAATTACTAAGTAGAACAAAAGATAAGAATATACTACTAAAAGACTAAGAGGAACCAGTGGCGTAGCTAGGGTATTTACTGCCTGGTGCGGCTTAGGACTTGATGCCCTTTAATATGGTCAAAGTAATTTCGATTTCAAAACACAGTAGAGTAGATATATACATTTTTATTGCTTCAAAACTATAATAACTATATATAAGTTATAATGGGGGTCCAAGATGGAAGCCCTTCGAGGGCTGCAACGTTCCACGAGCCACTTCTGCCACGTGCAACTCGCAAAAGCGCACTGATAGGGCGTCCTCCCAAGGCGACGCGCACCGGTGCGTCCTCGCTGGTGTGTCAAGTGGCGAAGAATGCGGCGTTGGGGACGGCCACCCAACACGCCATGTCCGGAACGNAGTGGTATATTTGGGAAGATTGTTCAGTAGAGATGGAAAATACGGGATGGATGTGGAAAGGCGTATTGCTGCCGGTAACAGGGTTAATGGAGCCTTAGCTGCATTGATGTGACGGCGAAACGTCAGCACACCTGCGCGTTTGGCCATACACAATGCAGTGTTGGTACCGACGCTGTTAAACGACAGCAAAACGTGGGTATTACAGAAGAAGAATGAAAGAAAGATGAATGCCGTGGAGAATCTCTTCGTAGGATATGCGGAGTCAGCTTAGCCGATTGAATCCGTAATGAAGCGATACACAGAATGGCAGGTATTAGCGAGGATGTCACGGTGAGAATGAAGAAGAACACGCTCAGCTGGTTTGGGCACGTCGAACGAATGAGTGATGAAAGGGCAAAAAAGATTTATGATGGACAAGTGAGTGGTAAGAGAGATAGAGGGAGACCTCGGTTGACCTTCGAAAACACAGTATCAAAGATACTGGAGGAAAGTCATATAAAAAGCATGAGGACTCCCCGGAGGGCATGTATGAAGAGGTTGATAACAGTGGACAAGGCGAAAGAGGTATGTTGAGACTACGGTCTCGCTACGGCGTTTGGCGTTCCGTTCTCTCTGACTACCTCGCTAGGGATAAAGCGTGAAGCTAAGTTAAGTTATAAGTTATAACATTAGATTTTGGTAAAAAATATTGCAAAAATTTAAAACGGACATTACGCGCTTTTTGACTAGCAAAGTCATTAATCACATTTTCAAAATCAATAGTATCGACTAGTTCATGTTCAATTGACATGATAGGGAGATTGTATTTTTCATTTTCATTCTCTTATTTTTCTTGTACATTTCTTGATTCTTGATTGAAAAAAAATTTGAAGAATTGATCGTAGACTTTGATGCCCCTTTCCTTTTGATGCCCGGTGCGACTGCGCCGCTCGCACCCCCCCCAGCTACGCCACTGAGAGGAACTATTATTATGAATACTCGTAGATTAGTAGTAGATACTAGTATTGAATGTATCGATAATATTGATGATATAGAATGGATATCAATTGTAGCTCACAGGTTTCTTTGCGTGGCTTAAAACGTAAAATACCGTTTAATTCCGTTCCCGTACGAAACGCCTAATTCCGTTCCCGTACGAAACGCCACCTTGCATTGCATGTGAGTCAGTAAGGAAGAGTTTTATTTATCTTTCTTTTATAAGTGAAAACTTCTTATGGTGTTTTTCTTTTTTTATTATAATTTTTCCTTACACTATAGACTCTATGGTCCGCAACTTTTTTAATGTAATACATATATTTTTTAAGGTTCCGCACCTCAAAAGGTAACAGCGGAACCTTTATAAGATCACTTTATTGTCCGTGTATCTTAATATTTCTGTAAAATGATATCAGTCGTGACATCTTTAGATTATACTTGAAAACAAAGAAGTACATAGTATCATACTAAATGTTACGTTGCGCTGTACTGAAGTAATTTCTATAATTCTTAATAGAGGGCGACCCACTCTTTATTTCAAACTTAATTATGCGTTATTTCTGAAATATAGTAAGTAGATGTTATTTTTAAGTATTTGTCAGTGTTTTTCGAATTAAAATGTAACATATATAATGTATTAATGTTGATGCCAGTCGTGGCGCAAGGGCACAAGCGTATCTCGCTCACTCGCACTCGAGAAAGTGAAATATTTAATATTTTCATTTCTTCGCTCTGGTATCGAGGTAAAGCGCGTAGTTGAGTTCCGCCACTCAACACGCAATGGCTCCAGAATTCGTCTGAGAATGGGGAGCGAAGTGTCTTAACATTAAGCTCCCTCTACTTACCCTGCTACTGTGAATCTTTCGTCTACTCAGAAACCAATGTCACTTCCTTGGGAACTTGTTTTCTATTATGATAGTTTATATCCTATTGGGATAGTATATAGACTATTGGTGTAGTCGCCTTTAATTAAGACTTTAAAATATAGTTTTTAATTAAGTATATTTTTGGCTTTTAATTTAGCCACTATCTTAAAATGTAGTTTGTCTAAAAAATAATTTCTTGCCCAAATTTCCAACCTAACACCTTTGCAGAGAAAATAACCTAAGGCATGTTCTTTTATTTTTTGTCATTTAATTAATTCAGACAAAATCTTACCAATATTATAAATTTGAATGCAAATTTGCTTGTTACGGTTTCACGCCAAAACTATGTCACTGATTATCATCAAACTTTATACACATAATTTTACAGGTATTGAAAAGGCATAGGATATTTTTAAATAAAAAAAAATATAATCTTTGGCTAAAATATAAACATAACTTTAAGACAGCACTTTTGAGTATCTAGTAGTACATAAAACAAAGAAAAATATTCTAAAAACTATCCTCCTCATATCTCCAATAGTAATAATAAAGAATACTCCAATCTTATACTCTCCCTACTACATCAGCTTGATGGAAGAACTTATTATATACTTTTACAGCCTTTTATTTGGTACCTCTTAATCCATAAATTGTATATGTAAATCTTACATTATTAATTTAATGACTATCCTATAATCTGAATACATACTCAATGATAAAATATTATTATACTGGCATGTTTATGTTTTTAAACTACACACTATCATGCACCTAGCAGGGCAGGCAAATGGAGAACCTGGGAACCTAGTGCTAAGTTTACTTTTCCACTACTATTTTTTATCACAAAATATTTTTATTAATTCAGGTTCAATTCAGGATTTCTCAGCAAATAAAAGAAACAAAAAATTTAAAAACATATCTATTTCACACTAAAGTATCCTCTGCTCGTATATACTCTCCTACATCAGCTTGATGGAACGCAATAGTTGCGAGTGGGTCAGCATGTCTACAATCCGCTGTGGATCTTGCCACCACTCCGAAACCAATTGGAATATCTGACATTGTATTTATTACTACACCTTGGTGTTTTGGTGTGTTTTCTGTTATTCTGCCTAAGCCTGAAATAATAATGGGATAACATTAGTTTATAATATAGAATAAACTTTATATGAGATGATATATGAGACTGTTGTGGTGCAGGGGCACAAGCATGTGACTCACTTGTACACTTGTATAGTAATACAATACAATATAATATAATAACTCTCATACAAATGCAAAGCTTAGCTTAAATCTCACAGAATGTACTTCAATTAATCTCTAGATATTTTTAGAAAATAAAGTCATATTCTAGGTGGTGCCACAAGACAATGCCTGACTACAAGATTATGGGTTTGATCTTGATTTTGGGAATGGTTGTTTTATTTATCACTTGCATCATTACAAAATGCAATATTGTATTCCTTTACTAGGCTCATGCTTGATGTTGAGCAGAAAGAGGAGTAAATTAACACTACATTCTCTGGTGATCTGCTATATGAACAACAATGCTTATAGGAGGTATATTAAAACAAAAATATTTAGTTAGCCATCTTACTACATATATTACACTACTATAAAGCAATTTAAATTCAAAATGAGCTATCATTCTTACCACTCTTAATAACATGATGCCCATATAGGAACTGTTGTTCTGATGAAGGTTTAACCCATATTTTATATTGTGCATATGGTGCTATATATGTCAAGGCGGTAATATGTAATCTAAACTTATTAGTCTTTGTAAACTTTCCAAAGCATGTCCCGGCGGATATCAAATGGTCTGGTTTAACAGTGTGAGCTAATTGTAATAAACGTTCTGATATATAATATACTCTGTCTTTTTTTTCTCTGAAGCAATAAGTCCCATCAGGTCGGTCTATGAGGAGTTTCACATTTACACCAATGCTGAAATTGAAAGTTAAAGAAGTATTAAATTATGTATCTTGCCAAGTAATGTTGCACTTTCCTTATCTATAAAATAAACTGTATAACTTAATTTTTTTAATAGTTTTGCGATTTTTTTATAAATATTTAAGATTGAATAAAATATATACATATAACAGGGGCGTGTATTAAATTTAATAGCTGTCTTGCTATTTCGCAAACTTACTATTTCGTTAATTTTTCAAATAAAATTCGTGTCCTCGGTTCCGATAAAACCTTCATTTTCTTTTATTTTATATGCTATTCATTCACTTAATTATAAAAATATAAAACCGCCAGTGCAACCACACGTGCTAGTAATTACTTGTCAAAATATTAGAAATATCAATTTTGACAAAGTCAAAGTCAAAAATGTTGAGCTATGAACACTCTCAAGCATAGACAATATCGAAAAATCAGTAGCAATACTTGATTGTGCAGATGTTATATTTTTGTAACAAATAAAATTATATTTCATGAAGAATTAGCTTATCTATTTGTTTTCTGTTACAACACTTATAAGTAATTAAATTAATCGAAAATTGTAAACGATATTGTGTATTTTTAATCTGTGAAACGCAAAGAAGTAGAATGAGTATAAATCTCCGAAATCATTCAATGTTCATCTTAAGTCATTCAACTCCGTGTTGGACTTGGTGACGTTTGGTGGTAAGTTGTTTCGATTTAACTTGCGAACTTTATGTAAAACTTTTTATTTACTACTATTTGCAAGATTTAAATGCTCATGAAAAGACTACTATGATAATAATTATTACTAATAATTTTATGACTTAAATTTTAACTTGCAAACTGTTTTAACAAGTGTTTTATTTCATGGCCCTGAAAAACAAAACAACTTATCACGTGATGACAACAAAAAAAATTGCTTTTCCCAGTATTATACATTTAGTTTTATTACATTTTTTGTAATTATCATTTATGATCAACATTATCAAGTTAAAATATTCTAAAAACTTTTTTTGTAAACAATAGTTTTCTTTATTCTTTAAAAGTAACTAGGGATACACCTAAGTATACAGAAAAGTTTATTTTTACATCTTCCGCTCTCGTAAACATTGAAAAGAGCGAAGCAGTATAAGTTCATTTGCAATATTAACAACTCTAATTTATTACGTTAACAAGTATGAAGAAATGTAACTGCAGTTTTTTTTTCTTCATGCTTTTCTCGTATACTTATATCTGGATAGGTGAAGAAAATGTAGTTGAGATTCTTTTCTCTATTTTCTACCTCTATTTTATCTCTTCCTCTATTTCTCTATTTTATCTCAGGGCAGTGTGTGTAGAATAGAAAAAAAATACTAATAGTAAAAACTCTTGGGTAGTCTGGTCAGGTGTTCTTTGTCTTAACAAACCAATAATATCCTAATAATTTGTCGAATGCTTGTCAAACCCACAACCATCGCGTCGCGTGTAATCAGACCTTGTTTCACTGGGTTACTAGATGTATGCATATTTCCGTATATTATTTATTGTTATAAATTGCTTGTTTTTCGTTTTATTTTTTAAAAACAATTTAATTTGTCGTTGCGTAAAATTTGTTAAGTAAAACAATTTTCGTATTGCACCTCATTATAAAGAATAAATACAAAAAGTGTTGTGATTTATCAGTACATTTTCTGGATTTTGCAAGGACAAATAATAAACCTTATGACAGATTTCCTATAATGAAAAAAGAAACTATTATATTGAGAAATACATATATTATTATTACAACGAATATGATATTTCTGCAGAAAATAAAAATGTTGTATTAAAAAAAAACTAATTTTAATTTACTAGTTTAAAAATCGTAAGTTATACATAATTTTAATATTTTTTACTGAGTTCACCATATGCCTATGTTATGTTACTCTTACTTTTCGCCTATTTAAAATATGAATGGGGGTCAACATCAATAATATTTAAGCCACAGCCATTGCGTTCAGTTTAGCATTTATTATCACAGTGTTGCCAACTTGGCGCCACTTAGTATTATCTTTTGCCAATATATACAATCCAGAAATCAATAAAATTTAATGCCCTAAATTTCGGTAAATGTATTAAATTTTATATAACATCAATATCGAAGCTAAAGCGAAAGTATTTTTTTTTCACGCTTTATCCCACAAATAGCAGGATAGGCAGAGGGAACCTGGGAACCTAGTGTTAAGATACTTCCGTTCCCCACATGCTGCTGTTTTCTGAAAGTATTCTGTTGAGTGGCGGAACTAAACGCCGTATTTTGCCTCGTTATCACAGTGAGAAAAATTAAAGTATTAAATATTTCATTTCTTCGAGTGATAATCGAATCCACAGCACCTGTGCCCCTGCGCCACAACTGGCCTCTCTATATATAAATTAATATCACGATTCTACTCGACATAACATTATTTTAAATATATTACTGTTTTCCCATTGAATCTGGTTGAGTTATATGTCTAGTGATTGGTACGATGCCAATTCTACACTTGATGCATGGGAAATTCTGGTTTTGAACTACTAAAGCTTAAAAATATTTGTTTAATACATATAATATTTAGACCGTCGTGGCACAGTGGGGCAGCCAGTAGTAAATTTTTACGCTTTCTGTGTGTTCGTCAGTCACCAGACTGTATCTTATAAACAGCGGCATTTTCATATATGATGTATTTCTGTTGCCGCATTACCAATAAATACTACAAAGTAGATCAAAATAAATATTTAAGGGGGGCTCCTATACAACAGACGTAATTTTTTTAAAAGGTACAGAACCATTTGTGCGTAAGTCCGACCCGCACTTGGCCGGGTTTTTTTATATTCTACGAAGACAAAAAGTAGCGTTGCGTTCAGCCTACAAATTAGCCGAAAAGTGGACAAAAATGTGTCTCAACAATATGTATAAGCATGGTTTTCTCTACCAACCCTGTTAAAGGTGCACATAGCTTGATGGGTAGAACTCAATAATACCTAAATTTCAGTTATTACTATAAGTTCATATAGATACTGTTACAAAATGTACGAAATATATACTTTAATATATGTATGTTAAGGGGTACTGTACATTGGCGTATTTAGAGATATTTTCCAGAGAAGCCTGATCTTTCTACAATAAAATTTCTGAGGTCGGCACAGCTCACCCGGCTTCCCCTATTCCTACGCCCTTGAACCTACATTATTTCGGCCGTTCACATTTTCAAACAGCTCTTGAAAACGAGCAAGATCGATTGGAATTACGTCAAGCTTTTAAATATTGGTTCTCCATTAAATTTACTACGTGTGTTGTACGACGTAATAAATTGAGTTTTTTTTTAAATTGTGCGTAAATTGCCTTTATTTTTTTTATTGTAACAGAGGTAAAAGAAAAATGTATTCTCGTTGACCATTGTGGACAGTAGCTTACATGATAATAAAGAGATTTTGATTTTTTTTTAACTTCACCGTTATCCCTCACAACAGGGTAGGCAAAAGGATCCTGGGAACCTAGTGTTAACAAAAAAAAGTAGAAGTAAGTATTGAAAAATATGTACCTCTTCATCTGAAATGAGAAATGTTATAATAGTTGACATTTATTATCCAAGTAAATCTTTCACACTCATAATTTCCCTTGCAGTTAATTAATGTTTTTGATTGTGTCGTGTTTAATGTTTTGTAATTTTTGCTTTTCCCTTTTATAACCCACTCTTCCCTCAAATTAGAATTGGTTTAAGAGTGCGAAAATTTAAAACTGAGCTTCGTCCATTATCAACGAAAGGATTCTTTTTTACTTGCTTTAGATATATAATTTACATAAGATTCCTTCAAACCAAAATCAAATCCTTAACCAAAACAAGTAGATAACTCTCAACAACGCCCCAATAACGTCAATTATGCTTAGTAATACAAGTCGTTAAGATATTTGAGAAACCATCATTAGAACGCTGATTTTTGAACGTTTCTGCCAAATCTATTAAAAGAACGTCGTCTCTTTGTAAACGTATAATATTCTAAGAGGAAACTACTAATGAGTCACGCGACATCATTTTCACAGGTGTTTTCCGAAAATGCTTGGCAGTGGTGTCTTCATTAAATAAAAAAATATAATTTTTATTTCCCAAGTATTATTTTCTATTTTTCCTTATTTTAAGATATATGAAAATACTGTAGAGACCATCGTGGCGCAGTGGCACAAGCGTGGGTTTGTAATGTGACGGTTGTGGTTTCCTTTCCCATTCGGGTGAATGAAATATTTAATATTTTTATTTTCTTGCTCTGATAACAAAGTAAAATGCGGTATTGAGGAACGGAATGTCGTAAAAATAGGTTCCCTCTGCCTACCCTGCCGGATACAGTATGAACCCATTTTTTTATATCAGTAACTATTAGAATAAATGTTAACATATTTTCGGTGCCGTTTAAAAAAGTAAAAATAAAGAATATTGAGGCTACACCGCGATTTGTTTTAAATAAAATACAAATCACTCCTCTGAGTGGTAATCGTACCTGTAACTATTGCGTTTACAGTCAGACACTGCTCACTGCGCCATAACAACTATTTGAGAGTTCAAATATTACTCAACACCTGTAATATTGTTCATGTTTGTGTGTGTGATGTCTTAATAAAAATTATTATAATATTATTATTAAGTACAAATACCAAGTAAAGCTTCAAATTAACTAAACAACACAAGGTGTGGATGTGGGTATACAAAAATTATGTGGGAACCAGGCCATTACCATTAGCATTTTGAATATTTTATCTTCAAATGCTTTTGTTGCCTTCTAGTTTTTCTCGTTTGGCAGGATATGAAAACAATGTAGTGTCTAGACACTGTTCTCCTCTTTCCATTTTCGCATTTGAGACATTGCAAGTGAAGTGGCGAAAACTCAACACCGCGCTTTTTTTAAATAAAATACAAATCACTCCTCTGAGTGGTAATCGTACCTGTAACTATTGCGTTTACATTCAGACACTGCTCACTGCGCCATAACAACTATTTGAGAGTTCAAATCTTAAATAAAGAATTACGTTTTACTTGTATATTTTCCCGAAAAGGAGACGTGTCCGTATTTTTTTTTATAAGTTTATAATATTGTCTTTACTAATTTTGTTTTGATTATTTTTTTATATTTATTTGACGTTATGGTATATCCACAATTTTTGACTGTATCTATTTTAATTTTTTTTTACCAAAAACTTACTAAAACTTTCATGCTATCTGTACAAAGGTCGTTGTTAATAGCACAGAGGAGTGGTCTTAATAGTCCATTATTCATTTAGATTAATTAGTGACCTACCTTGTTTTGAGGCTTATTATTATTTACTTTTAACCTACTATTTGAAGTTGTGTCGTCGTATTTAACAATTGTCCGTAAACACGATGGTAGTGGGTTCGATCCCCACTTTAAAACAAGTTAATGTCTACTAGCAAACATCATTTACCCGGTAGAGCTAGACAATGAGCGAAATTGGATATGTAAGGAATTGCACAATAAGTGATATTAATTATTATTTTAAAGTAACATTTGTAAGAATGCAATGTAAGTAAGTGAATATTCGAATTGAATCGCTAAGACAGTTGATAAGCATTTTCAATTAGTGTTTTGTTGTGAATAAATACAAAATTTAATATACCTGCCGAATTCTGAAGGTATTGCGTGTTGAGTGGCAGAACTCAACGCCGCGCTTAACCTCGACACCAGAGCGAAGAAATGGAAATATAAATATAAGTAAATATTTCATCTCCTCGAGTGGGGATCGAACCCACAACCAGTCGGTTTTACAGTCACACCTCGTGCCGCTGCGCTACGATTGGTCTCAAATAGTATAGGACAACCTTAGATAATTTATTTGTTTAACTTCACGTTGTGTCTCACCTCATCATTCCAATTAAAAAAAAATCAATCAGAACGTTACGGTTTTTTCTCCTAATATCATACATTGTAATATATTTACTTGAGACGGCATTACTTTCACCATACTGATAGCGGTAAAGTGCACCTTTTCATTATATTTACATTGTGATAATGGTCGTGACGAATTGAAGGCCAAATATATGCCTAACATATTCATTTTGCGTTTGTTCACGTTGAATCATTAAACATTATACTTAGTAATTATAGCAAACATCCAATATGCTAAATAAAAAGATACTTAATTGCCAGCAGTTTTTTAACTGCTAGGATACTTACTAGCGAATAGCCTTTTTTTATGGCAGGTATTTTTTTTATTCAGAATATTTTGTTCATTTATAGTCCTGGTTAACGCATATTACCAACATACATTCATAAAAAACTTGTACAAATGTGTAAACACTAGCGGCCCATTCGCGGCTTCGCCCGCATATCATTTGCCATCAGATAGATTATATAATTTATACATTTAATCACGAAAACTTATTTTCATAAATTTGGGAAAGTGCAAGTACTACGTGGCGTTTAAACAAACAAACAAACTTTTCCAATTTATTGACATTAGTGTAGATAATATAATAAAATAATATATGATGTGTATCTACAGTAGTGTTTTTAATTACCATTTCCATTTGTGATTTTTTTTAATTTAAAATACCTATGTTCGTTTTCATTTATACATTTTATAGCGACATTCTTTACTGTCACTTTCAATGTTCTCAATAAAAATTCAATTAAACCAATTAAACTAAATCAATTAAACTTACTGCTTATTACAGACCACAATTAAAAAAATATTTGATATAGGACTAAGAGTTCCCATATAGTCTAAACAATTTACCTTATCCTTTCAGTCTAATCTTACATAGTATAACTGCTTGAATGACAAACTTGTTAGGATTAAGACGACCGGATACGATAAAATGCAGTAAAGTTTAAGGCAAAATTCTAAAAACTCAAAATAATCCTTTGTCTGTCTTTAAAATATAGGCAATACCAATGATGGTGATTGACTTAAATCCTGCTTACGGGAAAAATTGTCATAAATTAGTGTCTCAAATTTTATTGGTAAAAAGTCTTTTAATGTCTTTATATGATAAAAAGAAAATAGCATTATTTACCACCAGGCTGCGCCAGCAGCAGCTAGCAGAGACGAAGCATCCTACTAATAAACTCAAACCAATTCAATTTAACACAATTCATCCAACCGCAGTTAACACACTATATAAAAATAACATCCAAATTGACTGAACAATGTACCTTCCTACGTTAAATATAAGCAAACGAAATTCTACGTTACGTTGATGACTCACGGAGATTTCATCTTTTGTTTCAGATATAAACAAACACACATTAGCTCGTTGCTTATTTTCAATTAGAATTGAGTGAGTGATAATGTCTTTCTACTATCCGAAGAATTTTCGTGCGAACGGATGGGGCTGGCATCGGTCTGCCAATGCCTTGTCGTCTGTGAGAGGGTTTTTGAACAGGGAAAGGGGAGGGGAAGGGAGTACTGAGCCATTGATTGGCAATGGAAGCTTGTACCCGAAGCTACCGACGGAAGATGATTCTTCGTTTTCTGGAGTTAAATTGTATCCTTGCTTACCAGTGGAGGAGTATGAGGGAGGTGCTGTAGAAGAAGTCGTCGAGGAAGCTTGCGCATCTGTCAATGTTAATTTAGTGGTGAGTACTTAAAACTTAATTCAATTACTTTTATTACTCTGGTTCTCTATTAATTGTGAAAAGTAAGAATTAGATTATTTTTTTTTCACGAAATTTAGCAAATACGTGAAAACACAAAACACATTTTCAAAATGTGAATTGAAATTCAATAAAATATTTTAATGTTCATAAAAATAAAAAATTCTTTTGTTTTTCTGTTTTTACATTAGCAAAGTAAATTGTGCTCAAGAAACAAGATTATCGTATTGATAAAAATTTAACTTTTATTTCTATTAGTAATAGTAATTTCCTTAAAAGATTAAATAAATCTTTGAGAGAATTTTATTTTTAAGCCATATTTTAGATTGCACTAAATGCAAATATGCGATAAACTAGATAGCAATAATTAAATTACATTATCGGTTAATGGTATCAACCATTAGAAACAACATATTATGTTAGTATAGATTATATAATAAATAATATATGATGTTTATCTACAGTAGTACAGTGTTTTTGATTACCATTTCCATTTGTGAAAATTTAAATTTAAAATACCTATATTTGTTTTTATTTATACATTTTATTGCGACATTCTTTACTGTCATATTCAATGTTCCTAATAAGAATTTCAATAATTTTTTTTTTTGGGGCAAATCTTGTTGTAAATTACGCTATCTTTTGTATACACTAGCTTTTAACTATGTTTTCGCGTGCGTGTTAAAAGAAGACTAAAAGATGTATCTACATACGACATAAGGTCTAAGATTTTTTATAGTGTCACCGCACACAGCAATGTAAGCCTAAGAAGGAACCCAGTGTTAAAACACCCCATGCCTCAATTCCCGCCGAATTCTGGAAGCATTGCGTGTTGAGTGGCGGACTCACGGCCACGCTTTGCCTCGACACCAGAGCGAAGGCTTGAAAATAATAAATATTTCATTTCCTTGAGTGGAAGTCGATATCACAATCTGTCGTGTTTACACTTTGTGCCCCTGCACCACGACTGGCCTCAAGTCACAGTCTAAGTGCCCGAGCTAATTCTGGCCGCAGGTGCAGTAAATCTTCACTAGAAAACTTCAGAAGGATTACCGTGATATAATATAATTATCACGTTAAGTCTTCTGCCTAAAGACTTTGTGCCTTTCTCGATAAAATCGAAATGGACGTAAAAAGATTTTTTTAATTTTTCCCCCAAAAATATTTTTTCAAATTTTTACCTCGAACTATTATAGTATTTCCTAAAATTAGCGCGCTTAAATAAACAAACTCTTCAGTTCTACAATATATTTGTACAGAAATAAAGATTAATTTCTTTACCTAATACAAAAGTTGTTAAGAATAATGACTTGAGATCTTTAGTTAATTTTAAATTATTGTACTTTTCCTTTCTTCGTCCAAGTTGTTACCGTTACCGCTCAGCTAATGAAATCACAATATCGTGATGACTAACAGGGCTTTTGACCGAATACGTATTTCCTTATTATTCTGATACTGAATCATGTTTAGTGACATATTCTTATTTTTATGTTGCGGCAAATGATATGACATTTTTTTGTAACATTTTTAGACATCTCGTATATCTACTGTGGTGTATGATCAGGCTAAAATACATACAATTTAACAGCCAACAAGAGAAAAAAAAAGATATCAAGATATATATTCATTTCGGTTGAAAATTTAATTACCAACCTATAAAAAAGATTGACTATTTTTTAATGAAATTATGTAACTATTGATACAACTATTATTATAACTGTAATTGCGACAGGTTGGAAGCTTTGCTGCTAATGAAATATGATAAATTATTTCCATTTCCTTTTCGGTAAAAGGCAAAACGTGACAAAAGCCCGGCGTTGAGTTTCGCCACTCAACACACAATGCCTCGTTAATTCGGCGGAGAGTGGAGAACAAAAGTGTCTTACCTCTGGATTCATATCCCGTTTAACCTTGCTATGTGCTAGATACAGTGTCAATATTTATAATGTAAATCGATTCAGTCCATTTTGAATTAAAAACTAAAGATCTTATTAAAACTGACTCATAAACCACTAGACTAGAGTCCTATGTAATTAGCCAGTCAATTAGTTGTAATGAGGAAACATCGATATCGGAGTTGATACCTAATTTATCTACATTGCAGTAGGATAAGGAATAATAAGAACATTTATAAGAATTATCCTTATAATGTCATATATAATAAATGAAAATTTTACCAAACATTTTGCTTTTCTCTTATGAAATGATATTATATAATATGTCATATTAATGAATTATTATTATTTGATTTTATTTAAACAGCTTCATAGAGAAGGTATGGCTGTTTCGGTTTGAATGACATGTTAATATCTTCTTGTAAATATTAGTCACGTGAACTCTATTTCTGAACTACAATTTGTTGAAGCAAGTAGTAGATGACTATCATAGCATGTATTGTAATTTATATTAATTTATGAGATATAAAAATATAAAAGAAAATAGGAATTTAACAAAGAAATTCGATGACAGTGCTGTGACCGCATACTAACCTAATCAATAACATAAATTTTCTTTAGAATGCCTAATGCTTATAAAACTTACTTAAATTGTCCATATAAATAAACTAATATTTTTAGCCCCTTAGAGAAAAAAAAATAAAGAAATTTCACGAGTCCGCTTAGACAGAACTAAATGAAGAACTAAATTAAAATTTTAATACTCTCAAAAAGAGAGAATAAAAACAGCTTCTCGCTTTATCCCGCATATAGCATGTAGGCAGAGGGAACTTAGAGTTAAGACACTTCGTCCCCCACTTTCCACCGAATCTTTCGAGGCATTGCGTGTTGAGTGGCGAAACTCTAGTCTTGCTGCCAGAGCGAAAAAGTGAAAATTTTTAAGATGACAATAAAAGCATGTTAAGTGGTGCGCTCAACACTGGGCCTTGTATTATTAAATGAAAATAATTAATTCCTCCGAGTGGGATTTGAACTGTTGAAACTGTCACATTTACAGTCAGACACTGTGCCGCTGCGCCACGACGAATTTTAATATAAACAAAAACAACAACTGCATCTGAAAGTTTTAGATTTTAACACCGAAATAATTACTTGCGAGTAAAACATGTTGAAGTTTATAAATAGCTTTACACGTTTGGTCCGTTACTCCTTACCCGTGAACAGTTTTAGCCCGTGACGTTTACTTCGCCTTTAGCGCCGTCGCCCTGTTGGCTTTTATGTAGTTTTTATCACTTTCCTTCACCCTGTACACAATTAGGACTTAAAAGAATACTTTTATACCAATATATAAGCATGTACATGGTTGAAAAACAACGAATTTGGTGCCAACGTGGCGTAGTTGTAACGTGTGGGTGCAATATTATTCAATCTAAAATTTGCAGGTTTAAATTAACTAATCATGTGATTTTTTTTACTTTAAGTAAATGTTTACTTAGCCCTTTAGAGGCATACATAGATCACGTACGTCTCTTCACGAGAAGAGACTTCACTTCAATCACAATGTAAACTACTGTACCTGCGGCCACTGTGCCTGTACCTGTGTCATTTACTCGTATAACTCATAGTTATGTGCATCTGACCACGGACGGGCAAAGTCGCGTATAAAAGCTAGTGTTTTTATATAGCATCAATATCTTTTGGTTTTCTACCTTTAGCGAATATTCGTGCATAGCTTTATGTACAACATTATATTATACTATCATACATTTATCGAAATTCATACTAATGTTGTTGTTGACCTTACTCTAAATATCCAACAAAAGTGCTACTTCTAAAACTTGATCTTCCATTTTATGATATAAAATAAATATTACATAATTATATGTGTACTTACATAATAGCTATCTATGTTAAAAATACTGATAATGCAAATATTAACTACATAAATGTTTTCGATTATTGTTAAGGAACAGAAGTTAAAAAAAAAGAAATAAAGAGAAATTAAAGATAAAAAATACATATTTATTGTTAAAAAATATAAAACCTCTGCCGCAAATACGCTATAGCTATATAAGGTGTGTCACTTTATATTTCCTTTAATGTAAGAATTGGAGTCTCGCCTACCTTGTATCATTGACTTTAAACTTGTTTTATCACGAACAAAAATGTCGGTATGGTGAGACGCACCATATATGGCTCTACTTTGCATACTTTTCACTCTAAACTTTTTTTAAAATATATTTAGGTGCTAAATGTCATGTAAAATATTGTGTACCTGTACTTTCTAGATAAATCAAACGCTTGGCTTATTAATTTAGTAATAATGAGCCAAAGCCTTATAAAAAATAGATATTATAATTTTAGATTCCGTATAATTGAATACCTTTATCATAAGTATGTAATAATTTAAAAAAATATATATATAAAAAAAAATTGTGATACTAATTTAGATTTTTATACTTAGTGCGATAAAATGACCAATCGCAAAAATCTGACCAACAAAATTGCCATATTCATTTTTTTTTACTTTATATGCATAAGCTTAAACCCTACAACTTTTAATACAGTTTTTGAAGTATAGTTATTGTTGTAAGAAAATATTTATTCGAGTAAAATATCAACTCTTACTGTCCTAAAATTTGCGTTAATATTTGATCTTTATGCCTAATTTTGCTATACAATAGTATATAAAAATATAAGAAAACATTAGAGTTTACTTCATATCTTCTATGAAAAAACTTTATGGTTTAACTGGAGCTCTTGACAAGCAAAGCAAAAAAATGTAGCCCATCGGGAAGTACAACTTACAAAAGTTGATAAAATTACGTTTGCGAGCGTATGCACTCATTTTGTATGAAATGAATAAGTATAATTGTAATAAGTTTTAAGATTTTTATTGTATGAAATACCCATAAATTTTCACTTTTCGGATTTTTTTCTTTATTTGTACTGTCAATACTCACTTTCAATTTTTATAGCTATAAATGCACGGGAAGTTCCCGTTTTTTCCTTTTGAGGTACGGAACTCTAAAATTCAATTCAAAGTTACTTATCGGATTCACTATACACTGAAATATATTACAAATTAAATAATAAATAATATAAAGTAAAAGACACTATGACGCATAATTTAAGTATATAATCGGATAAGTCCTATTTACATGTTACTCATTGGTCATCTAAATATTATGTAGGAACCTAATGTACCAGCTAAGTTATTCAAAATGTATGACTCGAGATGACATCATTAATTAATGCCTATAAGTATTATTAACAAAATTACATATATTGTAGACTGTAGTAAATTCAAAAAGGTAACTTCAAAATTATATGATTTTGTTAAGTTAGTTTTCAATATTCTACACACGTCTTACAAGAATTAATAAATTATTTTAATGTACTTTAATCATTCATTGGGATTCATTTCCAAAGAGATCTTATGGCATATTTAACAAGCTTTAAACAAGCAATTGATATGCAACTGCATTCGTTCTTTAAAGATTTAAATACGTACCAGTACCACGTTCAATTAAAGATGAGCTTTCAACGTTCAATTGTGTTGCCATTGTATCATTATAATATATAAAACCAAAATGCAGAATAACTTCAATTATTGGTTTAAATCAACGTAAATTAATTTAATTTTAATTATAGTATACAAGTAATGTCGGACCTTAACAAAATAAATCAATGAACTACTTACGTCATTGCCTGTGTTGGCAAGAATCTCAGCTTATAATACCGCTAAGTTTAGTAGGTCAGCGTACTTTGATAGAACTCGTTGGGAGCACCGTGTTGCCTATTTGGTCGGCTTATAAGCTGTCAATTTTCTTGTGAGATTTTTGGGTACGGTTGTGTTGTGAACAAATTTTTATATTTCTTTAGAAGAATTAAGTATTAGATTATAAAAATGTGCTAAAATAGTTAATAATTAGTCTAAGGTGCTGTGTGATTAAAAGTTTTAATGTAAAAGTGACCTTTAACTAATTAATTCAAACATTTTAGCTCAATTCTGCGGCATATTCTCGATGAATGACCTCACTTGTTTTGATCTACCACGATAAAATATTTATAGTGTAAGAAACCACCATTGGGATCATGTTGTAATCTTTCTGTAGTTAGCAAAAAGTACTATAAGCATGTTCTATAAAAATGACCTACTTTATTTGTACTACTTAATTTCTAATTTTCACATCACATCACCTATGCATGCCTTGTTTAACAGCATTCTAAATTCGCTATTTCTATTTAATCATAAATACTTAAACTTTTTATGAAAATATTATTTTTATAAATAATATTTATAAATAAAGAAAACAAATTACTTATTGATTCTTTATAATAATATTAATAAATATTATACACTGCCTTTTCAAAAAAAAATAAAACCTTGTATAGTTTGTAATAATTGAAATATACTTCTATACTTCTTTTATGTACAAACTTTGCTGCTTTAATTTATACTAACATAGTTCAGGACTATTTTAGCATACAATATTCTAATTTCAATTACTTTAAAGCCACTTATATTCCATACACCAAGACAAGTTTTTATACATATCTAAGAAATATTTAAAAAATGTCTGTCAATTAGTACCTCCGCATGATGTCATTATACTATAGTTATCTATCCTTCCCACAGTCTCTATGTAACATTGTGATGAGTGACTGTGTTTAATACAAATTATATTTGTGTTTAAATGAATTTTGTACTGATTTTTGTGTTTAAATCTTCGTGTTGTGTTAGCTCTTTGTAGTTTTCAAGGTTGTGAAACTAACTGTGTTATTACAATGTTATAGTTAAATGTGTAAAACTAACCATACTGGATAGTTTTAAATTGTTTTTAACTATCTAAAATAATTAACCATATTTATATACAAAATAAATAATTTAATAAATAATTTTAAAATGATATTGTGACATATATTTAAAATAGAAATTAAGTAATAATTTAGTGGCTTAAAGAAGGAAGTTAATATGTTATAAATAATGTAACATATGTTCATTTATTTTCCTGTTTCGTTCAATTATAATTATCATTATAAATAATAACATGACTTATAAGTGATCACTATCAATATAGCAAAAAATCTAGACTTATATGTGTTTTATAGTTAGTTTTTTTGTTTCTTTTTAGTTCTTGGTAGATCAAAACAATACATTTTATCTTATTATTTAAAAAAAATACAGTCTATTTATAAGTTTTGGCCATGACTTATTTGAATGCCTTAATAAAATATTATTATATTACATTTTATAACATTAAATTATCCATATTATAATATTTTATTAATAAAACGCTATGCGTTAGAGTTCTAGAAGGACTCTATTATATGTTAATTCATTTCATAATTTTATTTTCTTTGCAACAGTCAATTTAGTAAAATGTCCTAGCAAAGTGTTAAAAGTGTAGAATAATAGTGACGTAATGGGGCAAAATGGCGGCGCCGATTTTGGCTCGCTTTTGCAAGGTGCAGGCCGGCAATTGTTAAATCAAGGGGGTCAAGCTTTGCTTAATTATGGCGCTCAAGCGATCGGAAATATTATCAATGAAGTATTTCAAAAGAAGGAAGTTGAGCAGAAGAGAGTTCTGCCAAGCATTAAAAATTATAAAGTGGTGAGTATATATTAATTAATTGAAATAAAGAATTTCTTTCTATTATTATTATTATAGTCATGTCCAATGGACGTTTAGGAATAGTCTGGTGCCCACCCCAGAATTTTTATCATAAAAAATTATGTCTGAAAATATCAGATAAATAAACTTTTACCTATTGCACACGACAATCAGTTAACAACAAAAAAGTCAAGGCCTCCCCTGAAAAATATCTAATAATTTAGCCATTTTTTTAATCAAAAATCTTAAATCTTTGTTAATTTGATATATGAATCACTATTTTCGCCAATTACACGATTACCTGTGCGTGGCCTTAAATTAAACGGTATTCGATGAGCAAACTCTAAAATAAACACCCACTCAGTTTATTCACATATATGCATATATTATTTATATATATTGTCTGTCTAATTAAATATGACAAAGAAAAAATATGAATTACATTCTTCTGATTAGCCATTTTGAAGAAGTTTTCATAAATATTTTAAAGAAATCTAGAGTGGTTTATAACACAGTTTTCAACTAAAATAGTCATTATTATTGTACTTTTATGTATCATCCTCTTAATTTCCAATAAAGATTATTTTTATTTTTTTATTAAGGTATTTATTTTTATTAATATTATAGATGTATTACATTAATAATGGTTCAAGCTTAGCATTAAAATAATGAGAAATCAAAGTATCGCCCGTTACACAATTATTACGACGACGTCGTATGCAATTATATGTAAATAGCGTAGCATTAAGAACATATTACTATATCGACTGACGCATACTTTAAAAAGAATCCTTTATAAAAGCCTCGATAAATTCAGCATTGATTGACTAAATCCTATCTTTACTAATATGCTGAAAATGTAGTTTCATAAAGTTATTTTATGTTGTTGTCAAGGTCAAAGTCAAATTTTAATATGTAGATACATTTATATCTGTATTTGTAATATGTATACGTATATTTCTTTGTAAATATCGGATCGTGGTTAAGTCGCACCGTAGATCTGTGACTCACTTTTGACTTTCCGTTTACACTGAGGAAATACACCATGTAGATCAAAGGAAAATTTAACAAGCAGCTATTGATATGTTTCCTACCAACATTGAGAGTTGTAATAAAGAGGAAAATGTGTAAACTATATCGTGGTTTTCATTATTAACTTTTTTTTTAATAAAAACGATCTCTCGGCACATTTATAAATACTTTTCTAGATATTAAGGAAATATTATATGTATAGATTACTATCTTTTACCTCTGGGTTGATCGGGTGTATGACACATGACTCCTACCGCAGGTACACTACATTCTATAGGTTATGTAATACAAAAATATTTTTTCTATTCGACCACGTAGTTTCTGTTATTACCGCGTTTAACTAATCAGGCTCTTCACCTTTATAATATGAAATAATCAAAAATATTTATGGTATCAGTATATGTAAAGTAGGTATTAAAAATTAAGAAAACATAAAACTGAATGCACTTATTCAATGTGCCTTGTGAAATACATATAAAGTGACATTCGGCTGCAATTTCGCTAATAGAAGCTATTAAGATAAACAGATAATCCTCGAAATGACCTTGTCTGAACTACTCAGTACATAATTGGTCAATTGGTTGCTATGAAAACTGACCGCGCCTCAAGTGACATAGGAGTTGTGGGGATAAATTACATATTTGTATTTATTATATTTATTAACACACTTTTTCTTCAGTATACCGTTCCCACTTAGTACGGTAGGCTGGATTGTGTGACGACACTACGTTTAATTCACCGCACTTTGTCTTGACAGAGAGAAATAAAAAAAACCGGCCAAGCGCGAGTCAGCTCGCCCACTGAGGGTATATATATATATATATATATATATATATATATATATGTGTGTGTGTGTGTGTGTGTGTGTGTGTGTGTGTGTATTATAATTAGTAGTTAAATCAGCTTCACGCATAATTCTAGGTCAACTGGAAGTACCCTACTAAATGTCACCTCGATATCTCCAAGCGTTCCTGAAATAAAGGCATCTTGACCGACAACTAGGTGATCTTATAAGGGTTCCTTTTTTTCCTTCAATACTTTTTGACCGTAACCCTAATATATATATGTATAATCAATTCCCCGAGTTGAAATGGAACCCATAACCATTACGTATATTTATACGTTTCATCACAGCAAAACAATAGCCACTTACTTCCTTAACTTCATAGAAGTATTATGGGCTGCGCCGACATTTCAGGGTAAATCTCAGCATGAGATAATTTAATTTCCTTTGTTCATTTTTTCTTGAAGTAACGAGCAAACTGTTTAGTATACATATTTGCTTTTGTTTGTATAATTTTTTACTTAAAAAAACATATGTATAATATAATATAGTTTAATATTTTCATTTTCTTCGCTCTGGAGTCGAAGTGCTGGGTTGAGTTCTCTCTCTCTCACTCAATACTCAATGTCTTCAGAATTCGGCGAAGGTGGGGGACGGAAGTGTCTTAATAGGGACAGAGTATCTTAACTCTAGGTTCCCAGGTTCCCTCTGACTACCCTGCATTGCGGAATAGAGCGTGAAGCTGAAAAAAAACTAATTTCTATTTATAGAAGCATAGAGAACATTAGATGAAATAAATATAGCAACGGTGTATAAGATAGTGCGATTTTGTGATTCAGCGACCTAAATGTTACATTTCATGTTTCCTATGACCTTCGCGGTTATTACGGTGAATAGAATATAGATACACTCACAATTTGTTGCTTTTATATATATATATATATATATATATATATATATATATATATATATATATATATATATTTTGTGCATTGTACGTGATAAATATAAACAAAAAAATATTAAATTATTATATACTTTTATTCGTTTTGTTTAAAATAAAAGGAAAGCATTATTTTGTTCATTTAATTCCAAGAACATATCGGTTTCAATACCCACTTTACTTTGAAGCAGAGACACCTACTATATGTTTGACAAACTGCCAGATTTTGCAATAAAATGTTATTGGTCTACACAATATTAAACAATTGAAGTTTTGTTTGTTTAGAAGTTTAATATAAACTTAGTCAAAATAAACAAAATATTTAACTATGTTTAACTTATACATAGTAAAATATTTTTTGTATAGACGTAGAATACACATCTAAATAGATAATAAAATAACGACTCCGTGTTCTATACAAGACGATAGTTAGATGCGTTTCGAAATGCTTAAAATTATTTAAAAAAACAAAACTAATTTCAAAACTATACGAATTTAAGAAAAATAAGTAGATAATTATATTTTAACTACTTTAAAGTTAAGAGGCCAGTCGTGGCGCAGCGGCACGAGGTGTGACTTTAAAACCGACTGGTTGTGAGATCGATCCCCACTCGAGGAGATGAAATATTTACTTAAATTTATATTTCTATTTCTTCGCTCTGGTGTCGAGGTTAAGCGCGGCGTTGAGTTCTGCCACTCAACACGCAATGCCTCCAGAATTCGGCAAAAAGCGGGGAACGGAGTGTCTTAATACTAGGTTCCCTCTGCCTACCCTGCTGTGTGCGGGATACAGCGTGAAGCTGTTTTTTTTTTAAGTTAAGGACACTAAAATTATCACTATTTTTGGAGTTGAACAATAGTTTTCTTTATGGAGGTAAAGTAAATGATGGAAAATGAATGAAAAAATACCGATACTGATCTTTCTTTTTGAAAGAAGAAGGATAATTTGGAGAAAAACTATAAGCTATTTTGATTGTGGAAAAAATACACCTTCAATTTCTATTATTTTAAAATACGCTGTCATGTGTTATAGTAGAATTGTTGAAATATCCAAATGTTATTGACCCGCGTTTCATGAAGGTTCAATATCGCCCACACAATTTTTGTTAGACAACAACAAGATATTTTTTTTTACTTTTGGAATGTTAAGGAAAAAATATTTAAAACTGATCCAGCTTATATTTATATAAAAAAATATTAAAGAACTGTAATGAATTAAATTTAATGATAAATACGTGACGACACAGAAATGTGATGCCATCGTAGCGCTGTGGGTCGTCTGGCGAAAAACGCTATATAGGATTCGAATACCCTTTGGGAATGCGGGAAGTAAGGCGAGAGAACGTAGTTTCTTAATACGAGTATATCTCTGCCTAGCTACATTTTTTATACAAAACATAAAGGAATTCACGAAAGGACATTTACACATTAAAAAGTGAAATCAACAATTTGGTCATCAAGTTTCTTTGAAATTAAGAGGAGGAGGAGGAGGAGATTAATTACAATCAGGGAATTTGTTCGCGATGTTTACTTAATCATTGCTAAATATATCATTAGTAATTACGGATGCGGACAGTGAACAGACCTATCTTTGAGATTAGACCAACCAGATGTCGAAATGAGTATACTGCTGGTTACCCTGACTCGAATTCGTATTATAGTGTTGAAGTAGGTGCTTCTACTTGGTTTTATAGCTTTCTATGCGTCATGTCCTCATGTTTCGTTTTATGTTTAGAGTTGACAATTTTTTTTTATATATTAGATGTTCGTGGGTGTAAACCCACTCGTGGTATTATTTAATATTCGATGCTGTATTTAACATATCGTTTTCAAGTAGATACAACAATCGTTTTCTTTAATTACTAACTTGTCACATTTTTATTAAAAACCAAAACAAAAAAACTTTAATGATATTTATCCAACTTTTAGTAGTTAATTTTAAGAAATTCATACGTTACGATATCATAATTTTAAGAAATAACTAAAAAAACAACAACGCGAATCACTTTTTAAGAAACATTTTATTATTTTAATGAATATAGGTATATAACTCAATCATAGTTGAATTTTCTTTATATTACAAACCTGCTTAGATGAGAATTTAATAAAAGTTTACCTGTACTAATACTATAATTATGATGTTGAAAAAATTGTTTGGTTGAACGATCTAATCAACTACATCGAATGGAAAAATTCTTATTGTATATTTTAAATGAAACTATTTTGGATTAATCTCGTATATTTTGTATGGCTCGTTTGGGTAGACTACCCGTGACCACGGACTACTGCAAAGTGTTTTTTTTTATATATAATTTTAACTAAACACTACAGACACGTGGTCCGTACTTTTTTTTAACTTTTTCATTATTATCAGCTAATCAACAGTATATTTATCTGCCACTTAAACTAGGATTATAACTAGAGATAATCATCTAGATATTTAATTCCTAAGAAAGTCCAGGTATTTTTAGATTGCCTTTTTGTAAACATTTCACTTATTATCTATTAACTTGACATCTATTACAATTTTACAACTTATATATAGTTTTGTTTTTTATTCTAAGTGCATATCGGAGGATGGATACAGGATGTGGAAGGTATAACCGAAGTGGTCGTAAGCTCTACTAAAGAAGATATGACTACTTCGTTTCTATCTTTAATGGCCATTTTTAAATTGTATTCCACAATGCCTTTCGTCGTTGCCATTGTTGAACTGCGGATCAGCCTTTGACTGCATCGTCTTCGCTGCCGCTGTAGTAGTAGCAGCTGTAAGTGTGTCGCGTTATTGCGACGACTGCGTGCGGGACGCTGTCATGCAGCTGTAATTTTGCCGACTTCATGTTCACTACTACTACCATTACGTTCGTCAGACCTTGAGCTAGGTCTTTTGATACCGGCGTCGCCTTGATGTTTACAATATGAGGGGAGTCCACTGCCCTTTTCGCTGAGTATATACCGCAGTATATTTCTCGTAGGGCGTAAGCGACGTCCATGGGGCTTCTATGAGTACACAGTAGGTTTTTGCTTATGCTTGGCATTTTGGACTGCGGTAAAACATATTAAAGAGATTCTCCCGGTCAATATAGGGAAGTTTTTTTTACACATTTACATCTTCAATCAGTAGTAATTCTTCTGCTCGGGAGATTCTAGCAGCGGTCACTATTGCTCCAAAATGATTCATTAGGGCTTCATCTACCATAAGGCGCTTGCACCTTTCTGATTTTCTTACCCCTTTTACTAAGTTCCTTAACTTAACCTTACTTTTTACTAAGTTCCCTAAATTTACCGACAGCTTCTCCCGGAGTTTTTTGGGTGCCTCTGTGGTAGTGGTGATGATAATGTCTTTATTCAAGTCAAAGTGTTTTAGAATCCAAGTTGTTTTACCGCATCCGGGGACCCCATTTACTCACTGCATCCCAGGTACCTCCCATTCTGCTGATGATGTGGGTTCTAGAGTGCTGTCGAAGTTTCTGCCCATCTTTAGCATTTTATCCTCCAGCAAAGTGTTCGAAACGTCGGATTTCCAAAAATGTATAATACAAAATATACGCGATTAATCCGGTTAAAATGGTTTCATTTAAAATGTGTAATAATCGTGAAAATCAAAGAACTTATTATTCTTGTTGTGTAATAGTCTATTAACCGGTTAAGGTTAGTAGTTAGCTATAAAAGAAGTTTCGATATAACTCACTGTACTGGCTTTTATCGTACACAACTCTTAGTTATTTCATTTCACCACGCGTGCGATTCCGCAGGCAAACGCAAGTGAGACATAAACATAAACTTAAATAGCTATATTTTAGTTTTTTTTTTTTGTAGATCAATGTTTTTGGTAATTATTTTGGTAGCACTGTCCCCCTTGCGTCGTTGTAACGCAGTGATTCTCTAGTTCAATTCATTTGACTGTAAACGCGGTTATACGCTGTTGTTATAGGTGCTATCTCTACTCGGAGGAATGTTTATATTGAAATTATTTACGCTTCCCTGCTCTGGAGACAAAGTGCGGCTTTCATTTCCACCATACGCCAACAAACCGGCTTGGTTGTCGCCGGGTTTGGTAGGTCTCCTGCATTTCTTAGGAAAATAGGGCATAAAGTGTTTTAACATTAGGCAGGTCTCCCCTACAGGAAGCGGGAAAAACGTGAAGCTACGTGTTGCAGATCTATACTCTTGTTGAAACATCTAAATATTATACATAGAGTTCCTAATTTGTCTCTTTAATTTCTAACTCATAAACAAATAATAGTATTTCCTCGTCTAGACGAGGTCTTGGGTAACGTCGTGAGGGGTCTGGTGTCTAGACAGCTAACGACCAATGTACCTCTTTGTTGCGAGAGTCAATATTATAAATATTTAACTTTATTATTTTAACTTATGTTTAAACTCGAACTAATCTATTATTACGGATATTTTTTTAAATGAATACTTTTCAAAGGAAGGCTAAGCTGATTAAGCTCAAAGAAAACATTGGCTCGATTATAATTTAGAATGTAGTAAGATATATAAATTATTATATATCCACTTTAATAAATTGATCCCAGTTAAGTGACATATACAGTATACAATATGTATACTAAATACGTGAACGTAAGGCCGTAAATTAAACGGACATCTATAAAGATGCGATTTCCATTCGCGCGAATTAATTATTTATGTTTTTTCACTCTCGTAAGAAGACAAAATGCGGCGTTGAGTTTCGAGCGTTGAAATTTGGCGGAAAGTGTGTTCTCCTAATATTAAGTAAATTCCCTCCGTCTACCCTTCTATGTGGAAAAAAGAGTGAAAGAAATCAACTTTTGCTTTGATCATGTAAACGTTCCTAAAATGGCGACACAATCACTACGTAGGTAGGCTCAATTAAAAATTTAAATAAAATATATAAACAATACCTGTAATATCATCATTCCTGGAACATATTAACATATAAAAATGTACTTTAAATAGTACTTACTATAAAAGTCTTAAATATTGAAGAGCGCAACACTTTAGATAGATGTACCTGAATGCGATACGAAACATTCTGCTTACAGTTTTATAATATCATAATTGTGTCATATCTGACAACGTTATGCATCATACAGAAAAACTATCTTATCAGTGACATTGGTTACCAGAATTGACTTAAATGTGTATTTTTTACTTTTACTTATATGGGTTTTATTTTTATTGCCAGTTCCATATAAAATAAATGTTGTAGACTTGGGGAAATTACTTATTTTTTGCCTTAATAAAATGTTATTCCTTTAAATCACTGGTTCCCAACCAGTGGTCCGCGGACCACCAGTTGGCCGTAGTAGCCTAAATATGGTCCACGAACGATTTTAATTGGTGACTATGACTGGGGATGGTGAGGCGAAGTTTTGTTTGATTATCACAGTTAATTTTTATTATACCTACATGCATAGTGGTCTTTGATCAAGAAAAGGTTGGGACCCCTGCTTTAAATAGAAGGTTAAGATTATAATATTTTTTTTATTTAAAAATATGTTAAAATTGTGAATTATCTAATGTACATAAGAATAATAACATTTAGACTTGCTGGAAAATTCTAGATAGGTACTGCCATTTAATCTTAATTGAGACTCACTTTATTTAATTGAAAATGTTTCTAAACAACTCGGACCTGAATTACATTGTAGGCGCAACGCTTATCATCTATAAATTTATTACATACAAATATATTGCCAAAACAAGTAGTATTTAATATTTTACTTGGAAAAAAAATAATAGAAAACAATAAAAAAAGTCCGATTAAAATCTTCACAAATATTAAAAGTTAATAGCAAAATTCATAAATATTTTTTGTTTGTCATATTATTGTATTTATGATTTAAAGCTCAAGCACAAAAAGTACATGCCATTCAATACAAAACTAATTTTCAGTTTACACAACCTTGTCTGTACGTTAAACACTAGTTAGTAGTTATTTTCACTGTCGGGATAAAATTTATAGTACTACGTAGGGGAGTAACTAAATTACCTTAAAAGCTTTTCGATAGTAATTGTTTATGTCATCGAATTGTTAGTTAATTAATTTTTTTTACCACACCTTGGACCAAAGGGATTTTTAGATGGGACGTTGGGGATTGCATGAACATACCCTAAGTACATATATAATATTATAGACTATAATAGCTTCACCCTTTATCCCTAGTGGGTTAGTCAGAGAGAACGGAGCGCCAAACGCTACGGTCTCTACATACTTCTTTCGCCTCGTCCACTGTCATCAACCTCTTCATACATGCCCTCCGGAGGTCCTTATGCTTTGTACGTGACCTTTCTCCAGTATCTTTGATACTGTGTTTTCGAAGGTCAACCGAGATCTCCCCCTACCTCTCTTTGTTTGATTATCACAGTTATTCTCTCTCTCACATTCTCTTACCACTCACTTTTCCACCATAAATTTTTTGCCATTCATCACTCATTCGTTCGACCTGCCCCAACCAGCTGAGCACGTTCTTCTTCATTCTCACCGTGACATCCTCGCTAGTACACCTACCATTCTGTGTATTAATATAATATTGAAATGTATTAAAAATTTATGATTTATTATAATATTTTGACAGTGTTGGCTATTTTGAATTTAATTAATTTAAAAAGCATGGTACTTAATGCATTTATAATTTTAAACTTTTACATTTTTGATGTAGATAACGAAATATTTTAGGAATATACATAGATTTTCCACTATTTGCATCTAAAATGATAAAAAAAGAGGAAACGAAAGAAACTCATCATAGGGCCATGTAGGTAACATTGTATATACAAGAACAGCTGGACTATATTCCGTAAAGTAGCTTACCATGTAACACAAGCTTTACAAGCAAAACTCTCTACGGGCTTTCCGCGCAATTATAATACACGTTATATATACATACATATAGTACAGCTTTGTTTTCATTTATATAGTGCCTTATCAACCGTTATCCACACAGTCATTTGTTTCAGTTTATTACGATAGGTCATTGCAAGCACATGTTAATTTTTCGTGTGTTTGATGGACTAGTGTTCAAAAATATATTCATTCTAAATAAGTAATTTTGACTTTTCATAGGTATATCAAAGTAATCGATTATATGTTTCTTTTTTTGAATATATCAAAATAGATGTGATGTCGTCGAAAATCAATATACTGTAACAAGGACGTAGAAAATAAGGGCATTCTGCTCCGCGTAATGGTCACTAACGGCCCATCTTATTTATTACTTATCGCACGTTTAAAACTAATAGTACGGAGCCCTTGAGCTACAACTACGAACCTAATTACCGAATAATTAAACAAAGAATATATCAGTTTGTTTGTAAAATCCGGCACTAGTGCACAAAATGTTAGAAATAAAGGAAGACATTGTTAAATTGAAAATAGAAGATGTTAAGTTGTTTACAACTACTTACGCGAGTCCAGCAGCTGGACGTGCTGCTGAAATATGGAAAAGAAAATCTGTGACGAACGCTTCACCGATTTCTAAAAGAAAACACCAAAATGAAATCGATTCTGGTCAAGTAAAGAATGGTCAAGGATTTTTTTCAAAATTGATAACAGATTTCAAAAAAGCTAAAATCAGACCATCAGACACTGCAGACTTAGAAAGTGAAGTGACTAAAAAAATTGTTGATCCCGTCGAAAAAGCTGAAATTGCTAAGGGATTTGTGATTAACAAAAGTTTGTATAATAGAGATGTTTTAGATGATATAAAGGAGGATAAAGAGAAATCGCCGTCGAGGAAGTTTTCTATAGTGGTGCAAAACAAAGTAAATAAGTTAAAACTGCCCGATTTTTACAATGGTAGTCAGATGTACATGCCTAAAGGCGAGCGACTATTTTGGGTGTGTTTTTTTTTACTTTTTTGTCTCAAAGTTATTAGCCATTAGGTATTTTATCTTTTTTTAAATGTTATTAATATAGTTTAGGGTTCAAAAAATTATAAAGATTTGACATAAAGCGCTTCGATGTATCCAAAGAGTACGGGTTAAAATTTTATTAAGTTTAAAAATAACATTTTAGTATTTTTAGGCTTAACTAACTAAGAAAATAGTTAAACTCATTTTGGCAGGGCCGTGGCAGTGTCCAGAGATACATACATAATGTTTTCTCGTGTACAATAATATAAAAAACTAAATTGTTACAGTAATAATATTTCAAAAATGGCAAAAAGGGTCATTAAATACATTGCATAATCCATAATGAGTTTATTGAAATTCCATGAAGTATTTTTTTAGGAACGGTATTTAATTAACCACTAAGCCACATATATGTATATAATCTCTACGTTTTGAATGCGTAGATTAGTCGGTTAACCCACTTAGACATTTTATCCAAAAACAACATTGATTTCTAATCTGTTACAATTTTATTTTCAAATGAATTGGCATTTAATAATAGTGAAATAGAATAATAAAATAAACATAATAAAAAATACAAACAAAATGTTATATAGTTATATGAGTCCAGAAATATAATAAATAGAACATAATGTTCTTTTTAACGTTATCAATATATTATATTAGCGACCCAAGGGCGGTTTTACCCGATCCTTGTATATTAAAGCCAAATTACACGAATATACGTATTCTGATGTATAAGTTACAGTACTAAGATTTCATCAAAATCCGTTCAGTAGTAGTGAAAGTGGAAGAAACATCCATCCTGACAAACTTTTACATTAATAATATTAGTAGCCGTAGTGTATGTGAAGAAAAGCATAAATGTCTTTTAAAAACATACAACTAAAAAGCCTACGCCCATACTTTTCAGAATGATTCATTCTATGACCAACATTACCTTAATCTCGGATATTCTTTTGACTTACCCAAAAAAAAAATGTATCATAGTAAGTCACGGTATAGACATATCTATACCGTGAATTATGATAAAGTTTTTTTATTGATCCCTCAGTTACTTATGTCAGATGTAATAGGAAATTTCTGTTTCAAAGATAGTACCTATGATGGGTTTTTTTTTTATATCCGATAATTGATACTAAGTACTCTTAATAGAAGAGTGAGGCTCGTAGACATTCACCTAATAGATAGCCTAAGCTATCATAATAGATAGATAGCCTAAGATATCATAAGATAACCGATACAATTCGATTTTTGGTAACCACCACAGTGGTAACAAACACAAAAATCAATACTTTATAACGATTGTATATTTACATATGTATACTATGTATGCCTAGTACATTTTAAAAAGTATTCTGTTTATGCAGTTAGGTGAGACCCGCCCAAGCTCCTTCGGTCCAGCAACTTATCAAGATTTCAAAGATATTCGGTCAAGGTGCTTAGCTGAGGGGCGACTGTTTGAAGATCCTGAGTTCCCTGCCATTGATCGCAGTTTGTACTACAAGGAGCGATTAGATAGACCTCTGACATGGCTACGACCTGGGGTAAGAATGACATGTGTTTTAAATAGTTTTTTTATGTAGACAGACTAGTAGACTCACATTTTCTCGACCAATTTCTATGATCAGCAAACGAGACAGATTGCGGGTTCGACACCCACTCGAGAAAATGAATGTAAACGAATCAAAGCGCGGCGTTGAGTTCCGCCACTCAACATGTATGGATGTTGAGTGGCGGAACTCAACGCCGCGTTTCCAGAATTCGCTAGAAAGTGGGGAACAGAAGCTAAATTAATTATTCGGATATGTTCTACGATTTATTTTTTTATAGCTTATGTTACTCGTTAGTTTTGTTTCAATTTCAAACAATTTGAGTTATAGTTTTTTTACTATTTATATTGTTCTTATACATACAGACAGTGAAATCGACTAATTGTGGTCGAGATGATTTTTAATTAAATAATCTTGAATTGTATATTGTAAAATATTATTCTTAATAGGAAATATGCGAGAATCCTCAACTATTCGTGGAAGGGTACAGTCGTTTCGACGTGCAGCAAGGGGAGCTCGGCGACTGCTGGCTTTTGGCCGCTGTTGCCAATCTCACTTTACATAGAAAGTAAGTTTCTTCCTCTTAAGACTTTTACATTTTGTTTAAATTTCTCAGTTTTGTCTTGCTTCTGAGTTCCGCCACTCAACACAAGGTCTCGCGCAGTAAGGTATGGTTTCCATGATTTGAAATAAGCTAATAGTAGCTAACGAAGTATCGATACGGGGACGGACTGTCTTAGCACTAGGTTCCCTTAGTCTACCCAGCTGTGAGTGGGTTTCAGCGTGAAATTGAAAAAATTGTTCCATTCCATATCTTTTTGTATTTATTTTTTTTTCTAGTCTTTTCTAATCTAACTAGTTTATAAATCTTTAGAATAAAGTTATTGAAATAATCATTAATAAAAGCGTCTGAGGCATTCGTGGTGTCACTGTAGGTTTATTTCTTTATTAATTTGACTCTATTAGGCAGAATGAATGGTTTTCATTTCTTAGCGCTAGCTCAACCGCACGGCATACGCGTGCGGTTGAGTTCCGCCTCGAAAATGAGAATCGGAGTGTCTTAACACAATATTTTCTATACCTACCCCGCTTAATGCGAAATACAGCATGAGCTAAAAAATCTGAATAAAAATTCATTTTTTATAATTATTAGCAATAGTATTTTCTTTATCTGTGAAATATTCGAAGAAAGATATTTTAATATAGTAGCTACAAATTTCCCTAAATAATATTAACAAAATATAAACGAAGTTTATGTGTATTTTTACCTCACATTCTCGGTATATGTATTTTTTTATTAATAGCGTTTTTTTAAATCTGGGGTTTTTTTGTATTTTTAAGGGAACTTCTTGTTAAGAAGTATTGTTTACTGCAATTTGAGTAATCAGAATTGATAAGTAAACATTGTGTTGGTAATTTTTATCTTACAATTTTCGGAAAATCCATATCCTTAATTAGTTCAGGATTTACTGTTATGTTCGGGATTTTATTGTTATAAACATATTTTAAATTATTAAACGAAAACAAGAAACATAGATGTGACTGTCGCTTGACGGTTGTGGGTTCGATCTCAACTCGAGGGAATTATTTATTATTTATTCATAATTTCTTTTCTTCGCTCTGGGACCAAGGTAAAAGCTCGGCGTTGAGTTCCGCCTCCGAGTCTTAACACTATGTTCCCTCTGTCTACTCTGCTGTGTGCGAAATACAGCGTGAAGCTGATTTATTTGATTATTTATTTTAGGTAATAATTAGGAAAAATTGCTACCAATTAAGTATGTTTTAACGCCTTTGTGGTGCAGGGGCACAATCGTGCGACGTAAACGCGACAGTCGTGGGATCCATTCCCACATGAATAAAATAAATCAGCTTCACGCTGTATCCCGCACACAGCAGGGTAGGCAGAGGGAACCTAGTGTTAAGACACTCCGTTCCCCACTTTCTGCCGAATTCTAGAGGCATTGCGTGTTGAGTGGCAGAACTCAACGCCGCGCTTAGCCTCGACACCACAGCGAAGAAAATGGAAATATAAATTTAAGTAAATATTTCAGGAGAATGAATGATTTTATATTTTCATTTCCTCGTTCTGGTAACAAGACAAAACACTCATTCCGCCACTCATTCGGCAAAACACGCATTCAGGTCGCATTCCGCCACTCAACACACAAAACCTCGAGAATTCGACGGTAAGGGGGGAAACGGAAATGTCTTAATATAGACAGAGTGTCTTAGGCACTAGGTTCCCAGGTTCCCTCTACCTACCTTACTATGGGCAGGGCACAGCGTAAAGCTAAAAAATATTTAAAACATATCAATTTTTTAATTAGAGTTACTCTTGGAAGTCGTCCAAACACTGTGAACACCAAGCCACGCATTCTTATCAAGCAATGATGATGATTTTTACATTTAGCTTCACGGTTATATAGCACAGTAGGCAAAGGGAACCTAATATTACTAGTAACACTCTTAACACTTCAAACAATTTAAAAATACTTTTACTAAATCTCTAGATTCAACACAACAACACAACAAGGTCAACATTTCTAGGTCAATCATAGCGTTGTTTTGAAGCTTATCACTTCAAAATATACAATTACAAATATTGATAACGTTGACTGATAACAAGTTACTATAATACGTCCGAGAATAGAATTTATTAATTGTTTCCCTGTTATATGAATTTGATAAAATAACTTGTTAAAATAATTATAATTAAAATATTTTAATTTTTCGCGAATAAATAAAATAGGCTTCGGAGTTAGGTTACGTATTGTTTTTATTTTGTTTAAAAACGGATTTGGACAATGCGTACTCGTGCTTTTAACATACGTAATGTAGATGTAAATTCATCATCATAAATATACATAAAAACTAAAAACAGGAATATACATAAATACAAAACGAAAGTAGAGACAGCCTTTCTATCTCTAACCGTGGATGTATTTGTAAAAAACCGAAAAAGGGAATAACGTTTCAGCGGAGTTTAAATAATTAAAAAATAAATAATTATATGTAGTAATTATAATTTAGTTTCGATTATTTAAATCATTTACATTATCCTATTGTTAAAATTGAATACTTACTCTATAATAAAGAAATATATTACTTATTATATTTTTCCAATTTCAGACTGTTTTTCCAAGTGGTGCCTGATGATCAAAGCTTTGATGAAGAATATGCTGGTGTCTTCCATTTCCGGTAATTATATTTGTAGATACTATAAAGTAATAAAGAAGCCCCGGTGGTGTAGTGGGATAGCAGCACTGCAAATGTGATTGTTGTCGGTTCATTTCCAGTTCAAGGGCGTGAATTATTTTCTTTTCCCTGGTATGACAAATGGCGTTGACTACAACCACTTGATGCTAATAATTGGCATACAGTGTCACAATACAACATTTTTTCTGGCTCCTTGCTTTACTACATACGATATAAAACTAAAAAAAAAATATAAAATACTTTTTTCAAGTAACTTTTGAACTCACATAGGCACTCCTTTAATAATTATTAACAAAATTGAAATGTTCGTTACAGTTTCTGGCAATATGGCCGCTGGGTGGACGTCGTCATCGATGACCGCTTGCCCACATATAGAGGGAAATTAGTCTTCCTTCATTCTTCTGAAAGAAGTGAATTTTGGAGTGCTTTACTTGAAAAAGCTTATGCTAAGTAAGTTTACTTTTGGTATTAGTTTAAATATTATTTTTGTTTACAAAAGTGTAAATAGTAAAAATTATATTCTTGTCAGTCTATAGATAGTTTGAGGTCAGTCGTGGCACAGCGGCACGAGATGTGACTGTAAAACCGACTGGTTGTGGGTTCGATCCCCACTCGAGGAGATGAAATATTTACTTAAATTTATATTTCCATTTCTTCGCTCTGGTGTCGAGGTTAAGCGCGGCGTTGAGTTCTGCCACTCAACACGCAATACCTCCAGTATTCGGCAGAAAGTGGGGAACGGAGTGTCTTAACCCCAGGTTCCCTCTGCCTACCCTGCTGTGTGCGGGATACAGCGTGAAGCTGATTTTTTTATATTCTTGTGTTTTTTCTATATTGATATTGGATAGTTATTAGACATGCTATGTATGCTATGTATTTATTTGGTTGATCTATTAACATAAAGCATAGAGTGCATATTAATATAAATCGTTTATTTAATTTTTTTCAATTATCTTAAGAAATTACTGTACATAATTTCTTGTATTTATACCATATTGAATAAATGATTTTATTATAATAACAGGTAGTCGTGGCTTAGCGGCACACGGGAAAATAAATTATTTTCATTTCTCCGTTCTGGTAAAAAGACAGCGCGAGGTTGAGTTTCTATATTTAATACGCAATATCTTGAAAATAGGGCGGTATCTTTATACCTACCCTAATATATGCGAGATGCAGTGTGAAACTTTTTAACTTTTCATTTCAGATTACATGGTTCATACGAAGCTTTAAAAGGCGGTTCAACATGTGAAGCGATGGAGGACTTCACCGGTGGTGTAACAGAAATGTATGAAGTAAATGAACTGCCACCCAACTTCTATACTATACTGCTGAAGGCGTATGAGAGAAACTCCCTTATGGGCTGCAGTATTGAGGTTAGTTTGAGTTTCATTTTTTTATTTTAAATTACGGAACCCTAAAAACCGAGCATAAACATTTTCTTAAGTGATGTACTTAGGTTTAATTTTTTCTGTACCCTAATGGAGGATATCCATTTTATTTCATTTCATATATTTTATTTCATATCCATTTTAGCTTAATACCTCAACGAAATCTTAAAATAAATTAAATTAGCAGACAAATAAAATCACATTAATATATTTTTTCTTTGAGTTACGGAACTCTACAATAATACATATTATATGTTTTACTTACAGCCGGACCCCAACGTTCTAGAAGCTGAAACACCAGCGGGACTTATCCGGGGACATGCATATTCAGTGACTCGAGTAAAATACGTAGATATAGAAACCCCGGGACGCGCCGGCAAAATACCGCTTCTGCGTTTGAGAAACCCCTGGGGAAACGAGGCGGAGTGGAACGGAGCCTGGAGCGATAAGTATGTATTACATGGGTAGTTACGTACGGTTTATGAGTCGTGGCCTTATATTATTTTTTCAATTGAGTGCACAATGAGTGAACGAAAAACTCCAGAAAATCTTATTTCACGACGGCCACAACTTGTCGACCACACTGTACACGCATTTAAAAAATAGATTTTATTATTTTTTTACACACACTCATTTAGGTAAATATGTGCATATTATGAGTACTTAAAAAATAAGTAAACGATTTGCTGGTCTAAGTCTTGGTCTTTGTCTTGCGTGTGAAGCTAAAAAATAAATTCGTAATTGGCTTCATATATAAAGGTACATCAATATAAAGTTACTAACAAATATATTTTTTTGCGATTATTACACATTTTAAGTGAAACTCTAACTGAATTAACTAAAAAATAATATTATAATTATCGATAATCGTTAATTATCCAATATACAATACAATCCACGTTTGTATTTTTGTATAAAATAAACACATTTGTATATAATAGTTTTATGTAATGCTTATAATTTTTTTTTTCTAGGTCACCAGAATGGCGCTTTATCCCTGAATCGGAGAAAGAAGAATTAGGCCTAACATTCGATGACGATGGAGAATTTTGGATGTCATTCAAAGATTTTACAAGTCATTTTGATAGGTTAGTTTTTTGAAATGTTTGACATTGTTTAAGTTTAATTTTATCACAAGTGACTACTATGTAGTAATAGCAAGTTTACAAAAACAAAACAAAACTGTCGCACATATTTTGATTGAAATTAAAATGACTATTTTTATGAAATTATATAAGAGTACGTTTTTTTTTCAGGGTTGAAATTTGTAACTTGAACCCCGACTCATTGGACCCTGAAGAATGTCCTGAAGGTTGTACTAAGAAGTGGGAGATGTCTGTGTTTGAAGGGGAGTGGGTGAGAGGTAAATTTTATTCACAATTATTGGATTAGATATATTTTTTATAGATATTGAAGAGAGGTTATGTCAGGTCACCTTAATTTTTTTTCTATTATTAGCATATTTATTTATCCTCACGCTTCACTTCGCACATAGCAGCATAGGCAGAGGGAACCTGGGAATCTAGTGTTAAAACACTTTGGACCCAATTAAGACATTTCCGTTCCTCAACATTTATCAATGTAGTCGAACCCAAAACAATAACTTTTGAAGGAAATCTTCTCTTATCATTTAGTGTTTGTTTTCTTTAAAAAGACTTATTAAAAAGTTATAAGTAAATCAGGTGACGAAATTTGATAGTTCTAAAGGGCGAAGCCGCAAGCTAGTTCCTAGAAATGAAAATGTTCTTTTAAAGAACTTGAAAATTAAGATTTATTCATAAAAAAATTATGTTGTCAGGTGTAACAGCGGGTGGTTGCAGAAACTACTTAGAAACGTTCTGGAAGAATCCTCAGTACACTGTGACTCTTAAAGACCCTGATGAAGATGACGCTGAGAACAAGTGTACTGTATGTATTACTCTTTCCCCTTTTTTTTTATTATTTCACTCCATACCTTATTATTATATTTCTTACGATTTTTTTTAATTTTCTTCAGATTATCGTGGCACTTATGCAGAAGAACCGTCGTTCTCAACGTCATCAAGGCTTAGAGTGTTTGACCATTGGATTTGCGGTAATCATTTTTATTTGTATTTTAGGTTTTTTGTTCTCCAAGTATCCAAAAGTTTTGACAGTGTGGAGAATTATGAGTGGTTTACTCAACAACGCGCTTTATATGTTATAACGGAATCGAACTCACAACCGCCGCATCTACGGTCGCACGCTTGTACTCCTGCACCACGAGGGCCTAATGATTTCATTCATGATGAATTTATCTTAGTAATAGAAAACTAAAAAAATGGCTTGTTTTAGATGATTGTTGATTCTATTTCTATTATAATATTTATAGCGGTTTTTGTGATCTACGCTATTTAATAATATTTTATATTTTCAATTATGGAGTGAAATTAAAGTTCCAAAATTTTGTGGAATAATTGTCCAAATTTATTTACACTTTAAGAAGATACACAAGAGAATAATTTTACACACTCACAGAAGGAAATAAAGAAATTTAAAGAAATAGTAAAAGAAACAGATAAGCGAAACAGATACGTATTAGTAAGAAGATAAGGCTTAAAATTGAAAACAAGCAATGAGTACAATATTAAAACAAGTGAACGTCGCAAGCGATAGTAGCCGACTCTTTACTCGTAGCTAGCAAGCAGGCTACGTCACGCACAGCAAAAAAACTCGAAACAAGTTTATCTTGCGAATGCGCTGCGTGCGGATGAATTATAATAAATATAAATATTAACTTTAGTTTTAAGTAAATTTGAAAATAGAATATAGTGTAGTATTTGTATATATTATTATTAATTAATTTTATTAAAAGTTAATATTCACTACAGTACTCCCCCCCAGAGACCTGGTTAAGGGCGATAGTAATCTGGAAATCTAACTGTTCTGCCGCTTCGTGTCCGCTTCTCAAGTTTCTGCTCCACATCAGACTGAGAGATTGCCTTTGGTGCAGTAACTGGTCTGTTTGATACAGGAACGGCCTCTCGCGTAACATATGCGGGCTTGAGCCTGTCCACACTTACGTTGTTAGGCTTACCAGATATGTCTATCTGAAAATATTTAGGCGTCCTTTTAAGAACCTTGTACGGGCCTGCATATGGTGGTTCCAGTGGTTTGCGGACGTGGTCCTGCCGTAAAAAAACATGTGTCGAGTCTGCAAGGTCGGCCGGAATATGAAAAGGACCTGTCCTATGCCATGACGTGGGCTTCGGCGAGAGTCGTGCCATACTAGCACGAAGACGAGTAACCAGATTTGTGATATCACCTGTCTTGTAATCTTCAGAGGGTGCGAGAAATTGTCCTGGAAGACGAAGGGGCTCCCCGTAGACCAGCTCAGCTGCTGAAGCCTGAATGTCGTCCTTCCAGGCGCTACGGATGCCCAGCAGCACTAACGGAAGTGCTTCCGTCCAGGTTGAAGAGGAATGGCACATGATAGCTGCTTTTAGCTGCCGATGAAGTCTCTCGATCAAGCCATTGGAAGCTGGGTGATATGAAGTGGTTCTAAAATGATGTGCACCAATCATGGCTGATAGTGCCTTGAAGAGATGCGACTCGAATTGACGTCCCCTATCGGTTGTAATTCGAAGAGGGCAACCAAATCTTGCTATCCAACCAGAGAGAAGGGCGGCCGCACAGGAATCAGCTGTGATGTCTTTGAGTGGGTATGCCTCAGGCCATCGTGTGAAACGATCGATGACTGTAAGGCAATACCTGAAATCAGACGAAATGGTTAAAGGTCCGATAATGTCGAGGTGGATGTGTGCAAACCTCGACGTAGGAGTTGGGATTGAGGATAAGGGAGCAAGGGTATGACGGTGAACTTTGCTCTTTTGACAAAGTATACACTCTCGTGTCCACTCTCTACAGTCCTTGCGAATCCCTGGCCATACGAATCTCTGTGTTACCAGCCGCACTGTAGCTGTCCTACCAGGATGGCTCAAGCTGTGTAACGCTTCAAAAACTTGTCGGCGAAATTTCTGAGTAATGAACGGGCGTGGAGAAGACATTGATACGTCACAGTAGATCTTCTGGTTAGAGTCTGGCAAGTCTACCTTAACGAGTTTTAACGATGAGCCTTTTTGAAGCAGACCTAGCAGTTCAGGATCAGTATCTTGAGCAAGTGCCAGAGCCTGGTAATCAATAGAACGACTCACCTCTTCCAGTCGTGACAATGTATCAGCCACTACGTTCAAACGTCCTGGTAAGTACTGAATACTGGTTGTGAACTGTGAAATATAGTCAAAGTACCGATATTGGCGCGGTGAGCATTTCTCCCTATTAATGTTGAATGCATAGGTGAGAGGTTTATGATCAGTGTGAATCACAAAGTTTCTAGCTTCAACCATGTGTCGAAAATATTTAATGGCTTCATAAATAGCTAAAAGCTCTCGGTCGTAAGGACTATACTTCTTTTGTGCGGATGTTAATTTCTTAGAAAAGAAACCAAGAGGTTGCCATACGTTGTTGACACGTTGCTGAAGTACTGCTCCAATACCGACATCAGATGCATCAGTGGCAATAGCTAGTTCTGCAGATGGATCCGGATGAGCTAATAACGTGGCTTGAGATAAACAAGTCTTACATTTATCAAAAGCTTCCATCATCTCAGGTGTCATTGTGATCGGCCTAGCTCCTTTCATCTTGGGTCCTAAAAGCGCAGAGTCTAATGGTGCTTGAATGTTTGCGGCGCCGGGAATAAAACGACGATAAAAGTTAAACATACCAAGGAAACGTCTTAATTCCTTAGCAGTTTTAGGCACGCTGCACTCCTGTATGCTCTTTACGTTCGTTTCTAAAGGTTGAGTCCCAGAACCTGACACTAGGTAACCAAGAAATTTTACCTGTCGCTGCCCGAAGACACATTTGGATGTGTTTATCAAAACACCATACTCCTTGAGCCTGGTGAAGAGTAGTCTGATATGGCGCTGATGTTGCTCTTCAGAACTGGAAAATACCAAAATGTCGTCTAAGTAACCAAAACAAAACTCATCAAAGTCACGTAGTACTTCGTCCATGAACCTTTGAAATGTTTGTGCTGCATTGCGCAGTCCGAAGGTCATGTACGGGAACTCAAAAAGTCCAAAAGGAGTTGTAATGGCTGTTTTGTGGATATCTTCGACGTGTACCGGTATCTGATTGTACGCCTTAACCAAGTCGATAGTTGAAAATACTGAACAATCAGAGAGTTGATAGGAAAAATCTTGAATATGGCGAATAGGATACCTGTCAGGTACTGTGCGAGCATTGAGTGCTCTATAATCACCACATGGTCTCCATCCGTCGTCCTTCTTCTTAACTAAGTGCAGAGCAGAAGACCACGAACTGTTAGACGAGCGGGCAGTTCCCTGTGAGAGCATATCATCAAATTCTTTTTTGGCCGCTTTCAGTCTAACTGGGTCTAAGCGACGAGGTCTACTAGTAACTGGTGGTCCGGGAATGGTTTTGATGTAATGCACAGTATTATGCTTAGGTAGGGAAGACGTACCTGATGGTCTCGTTACCTCTGGGAACTCATGAAGCAGCTGATGGTATTTTGATTCTCCCGAGATGGCTTTGACCGACGCAAGGTCATCGGAGATATTTTCTTTTAGTGCTTGCACTGATAGAGTAGTAGTTCCATCGACGAGGCGCTGATATCTGCAATCTACAAGAAGATTGTAAAATATCAGAAAATCTACGCCAATAATCGGCTTTGAAACATCAGCGATGGTAAATTTCCAGGTGAAAGTACGTCGCAGTCCTAGGTCCAACTGCAATAATGTAGGACCATAAGTGTGAATGACTGTACCGTTGGCTGCCATAAGTTCATACTTCGTCTTGGTACAGGGCGCCTTGGTAGCCAACCGTGGAAAAACACAGAGATCAGAACCAGTATCTATGAGGAAAAGCATTTTTGAAATACGGTCGGTAATAAAAAGACGGCCTGTAGGTAAAGGGCAGACGTTGGCCGCTACTTCCGGCTGCCCAGAGAGTTTTCCGATTCTCCGTAAGTACATGGCTGTACACATTTCTTTGCGCTGGAACCAAATTTAAAATGGTACCAACATTTTTGGTGGGAAGTTAACTTCCGACGATGCCTGGAATGGCTCCGGGAACGCTCTCTGAACTTGAATGGTACCGAATTGTGACGTACCTGGGTCGAGAGTTCAGATACCTGCTTGGTCAGGAGTTGGATCTGCTTGGCCATTTCTTCCAACATGGAGGGTGCAGGGGGTGTGGCCATCGCAGACGTGCTTGCGACTTGTGGTGATGAGGGTGCTATTTCGTGCACCTTGTCTGCCAGGTCAGCTAATTTTTCTATAGGTAGATCAGGCTGCGAAGCTATAACAGTTTGAATATTTTGCGGTAATCTACTAGACCATAATGTTTTTAAAAAATCTTTGGGGACAGACAAACCCGCAAGATCTTGTATGTATCGCAGAAACTGCGATGGCTTGCGATCACCTAGCTGCTCATGCCTCAGCAACTGCATCACCTTCTTTTCCTGAGACGCAGATAATCTTTTAATTAGCTGCGTTTTAAGAGTGATGTATTTATCCGTCTCGGGAGGAGAAATTATAATATCCTTCACCTCGACAGCAAATTGATTGTCCAACTGAGCGGCAACGTAATAAAATTTTGTAGCATCACTTGTTATATTAGATAAAGCAAACTGACCTTCAATTTGTGAAAACCAAAGGGCTGGTTCTTCCGGCCAGAATGGTGGAATACGCACGCCAATCCTACAAACGTTGGATGTAGTCGCGTCCTCCATCGTGTACTAGAGGTCACCTTGCAAAGGTCGTCAAAATGGCCTCTTGCCGTTTTTAATCTTCTCGCCAGCAGAAAACGTAGATATTTAACGTAGTGTTCACTAATTTCGGGGTCACCAATATAGCGGTTTTTGTGAACTACGCTATTTAATAATATTTTATATTTTCAATTATGGAGTGAAATTAAATTTCCAAAATTTTGTGGAATAATTGTCCAAATTTATTTACACTTTAAGAAGATACACAAGAGAATAATTTTACACACTCACAGAAGGAAATAAAGAAATTTAAAGAAATAGTAAAAGAAACAGATAAGCGAAACAGATACGTATTAGTAAGAAGATAAGGCTTAAAATTGAAAACAAGCAATGAGTACAATATTAAAACAAGTGAACGTCGCAAGCGATAGTAGCCGACTCTTTACTCGTAGCTAGCAAGCAGGCTACGTCACGCACAGCAAAAAAACTCGAAACAAGTTTATCTTGCGAATGCGCTGCGTGCGGATGAATTATAATAAATATAAATATTAACTTTAGTTTTAAGTAAATTTGAAAATAGAATATAGTGTAGTATTTGTATATATTATTATTAATTAATTTTATTAAAAGTTAATATTCACTACATATTTAAAAATATTCATATTTATTTTAAATATATTTTAATTTATAGCATTTATTATTGTTATGTGATTGAGGCTATCGTGTCGCAGATTATAAAAGTGATATTGGTAAGATTCTAAAAGTAGTATTAGGTTCAATACCAAATTGAGGAAATGATTTGTTTTCATTTCTTCCGCTTATAAAATAAAGCGCGGCGTTGAGTTCCGCCACGTTACCTGTAAACATTATAATATAACGAAGTGATTCTTCATGTATATATATTTATAATTATTTAAATACCCTTCTTTTTAATTTATAATCAATAATTTTAGGTATACCGTCTACCCGACTACGGGCACGTACCAAAACCTTTGGATGTCAACTACTTCAAATACAATGCGTCTGTTGGGCGTTCTCAAGCGTTTATTAACTTGAGAGAAGTTAGTGCTAGGTGAGTTACAATATACTTAACTTTACGCTGTAACCCGCTTATAGCAGGATAGCTTATAGCAGAAGGAAACTAGTGTTAAGACACTCCGCGCCCGTCTTTCCATTCAATATACGTTGAAATAATTAATTCATCCGATTGGGTATTAAACCCACAACCATTGTGTTTACAATTATACGCCACAACTCACTGACAATCTAAGATAATTTAATAGTTTGAATAATTCAATCTTAACAATTTTATTTTTTTGTCAATAGATAAAGATTCATTGCTTTGAAATAATGTGTATATTACTATTTAAAACGTGAAAAATAATATACTTTATGGTAAATACTATTTTACTATGCTTATTAACTATATATATTTTTTTAGATTCAAATTCGAACCTGGTTCTTATGTAATAGTGCCTTCAACTTTCGAGCCCGACGAGGAAGGTGAATTCTTACTGCGTGTCTTCTCCGAGAAGAGCAATAATATGGCGTAAGTAGTTTTTGTTATTTATAATTAAATATCTAGAGGCCAATCGTGGCGCAGGGGCACAAGGTGTGAGTATAAAAGCGGCTGGTTGTGGGTTCGATCCCCACTCGAGGAAATGAAATATTTATTTACATTTATATTTTCATTTCTTCGCTCTGGTGTCGAGGCAAAGCACGACGTTGAATAGCGCCACTCAACACGCATTGCCTCCAGAACTCGGCGGAAAGTGGGGAACGGAGTGCCTTAACTCTAGGTTCCCTCTGCCTAATCTGCTGTGTGCGGGATACAGCGTGAAACTGATTTAGTTTTAATTTTAAATATCTTTAGATTTATATGTGAAGCAAAACTCTTTTTTAAAAAGATTGTGTGGATGGAGGAGTATGAAATTTATAAGTCATAGTTTATATAGTCTTTCTTCTTTGTTTACAGTGAAAATGATGAAGAAATGGGAATGGGTGATGTAGATGATAGGGTGAGTTATATTTAAATTGTAAATATTATTAATGCATTGTACGTTCTACTTTGATGTTTATGCTAAGGCCGTCGTGGCGCTGTGGCAAAGCATGTGCTAGTAAAACGCGACAGTTGTATATTCAATTATCACTCGGATGAATAATTTTAATATTTTAATTAACTCGCTCTGGTAACAAGATAAAGTGCGGCGTTAACTCCCGCCACTCAACACACAGTAATAAGAAAATTCGTTGCGTGAAAATACGTTTCGTGGGAAACTCGGAGGTTTAACACTAGGTGTTGTTGACGCCCCGTTATCCTGCTATATATGAGATACAGCGTGAAGCAGAAAAAATGTTTACAAAATAATTTATTTACTAATGAGTTATACACTACTAACATATAAATTACACATTTTACTTAAATTATAGGTAAAAGAAATAGCCCCGAACCCAGAACCGGCAGATCCGGTGCGTGAGTTCTTCACTCGGCTCGCCGGATCAGATGGAGAAGTTAGGTGGGAAGAATTGAAGGAAATACTGGATTACGCTATGAGAGAGGGTATGTGTGTGCTATTTATTTTGACATTATTTATATGGGTTTTATATTACAGTACCGTCGACGAGACATGGCCGCTCTTGAAATAAGAGTATTCGAACTTTTACGCATTATTCACTTTCGCTTAGATAAAAATGTATCAAAAGTGAGAAAAATACTAAAATTAAATCTACGCAGCTATCTGCAGTTAACTTTAGGGCGGCCACGACTCGTCGACCGCACTGTGTCAATAACAGGACAGACGCAAACAAAAAATCATGAATTGTGTTATTTAATTTATAGATGGTTCCTTAAACACTATAAATTACTTATTAATTACAGAACTAACTAGTTTTATACTAGTAAATATTTTTTTAATAAAAAATTGTAATGCTAAAATATGACAAATAAACATATACTGAGGATATTAGTGAGATTATTTTAAGATAAAGAGATTTTTTTTTATTTATCTGCTTTTATTTATTTTTGTGATTTTTTTAACTATTTATTTTGTTTATTTTTATTATTATTTATTTCTTATACAAAATAAGGCAACTTTTGAATAAAATATGATAAGAATATCAAAGTGGTATGAAGTTATAATTCATGTGTTTTTTGTAACTAGTATACTACAAACTACACTCACTTACAAAGTCCATAAAGACTGGATGTGTCAATAATATGTTTATTTTGCTTTATAATAAGATGTTACGTCGTATGTTGGTTCTTTACATTTATAATATTTTTAAAATATTTTTCAATTATGTTGCAGTTTATACAAAAATACAAAACAAATTTGACTAAAAACCAATTTTAACAGTAACACATTTAATATAAAGCAAAATATATTTAATTTATATATTTTTTGTGTACTTTTAATAAAGATTTAATACTACATTTATAAAAATGCCCATTTTGAGCTTTCAATGTGATAATGCTTGTGTCTTTTAATGCTTTTTAATTTCGTTTCGCAAACCGTCCGAAGATAATTAATATGTAAGTAAATGTAGCTTTTACATTTTTTTTTTTATCTATATTTTTATTAGTTATAATTTTTCTTTTCAGCTAGTGTAATGTTATAATAAAAAATGTAGTTGTTATTTTCATAATTATAGATTTATTTTTATTTTGCGATTTTACTATATCTATTTATTTTTGTTTTGTTTTTATTTATTATACGTATCGCATTGCAAGTAAATGGATAACATATAATATTTTATTTCGGTGTATTTATTGATAATCTTTACATATATATTATAATTATTGAATGATATAATTTTGCTAAATATGTTTTGGTATTAAAAATGTGTATTTGTTTATATTTTATAGTATTATTTAAGTTATAATATTCTTATTTATCAATATTTACTGGTCAAATCCCTTGCAAATTGTGAAATAGATAAATGCTAAATATAAATAGTTTATTATTATTAGTATTTATTATATTATAAATATAAAATATAAATTTCTGTAGACACTATCTTCTCTCAATTGGCTTTTTATAAGTCAATATTATACAATAGATACTATATGCTTATATCTGTAAAGTTTCCATATGCATATGTATTAATTAAGTCATTTAATATTTACTCACAAAATATTTCTTGCTAAATATTGGGGTATTTTTCTAAATTCTAAATGTAAAGCGGTTTTAGAATGATTTTATTCAATCTAATCGATTACAAAATAATATAAAAATCTAGAAATTTCTTAATTTTAAATTCACCATCCTTCAAGTTAACCTTTTGTTTGGTTATTCTTATGCTTATCCCTAAGAAAAAACTTGCTTGCATTTTCTTGATCTAGACTTTTGTAACTTTTGTTATATATTACCAAAGTCTGGATATTACATATTATAACTTTTGTGATAGAAATCCTACGGTTTTATCGTTTGATCCTAGCTAAATTAAATGCCTTAAAAATAAAAAAAAATGTCATAATAAGAATATTATAATAGATAATGAATAGTTTAGGTAATATAGCTATAACATTGGGGTACAGAGATGGCGATGCGTCACGGGCCCGCGGTGTACGACAGCGGAGGGGACGGGGGCTCGCCTCAGGAACAGAGCTGCCTGGAGCAACTGCTCTGCGCCCTCTGCTCGCCGATTTGTAAGGAACTCGGCATAGACTTGCAGCAGGTTACTCAGCAGCAACAGCAGGAACAGGTGCATTTGAATCAACCACAACCGAATCAAGGTATGAGTTTTGTAGATTTTTGTGGATTTCTGGTTTTATAGCTTTTTTTTCTATATGGCAGGATAGGCAAAGTGAATATAGGCGGAAACCATTTTGTACATTTTTAGTTAAAACATAGCGTGGATAATTGACGAATCATTTACTTGTATTAAAGTGGGAATTAAAAAATAATTTTAATATAATCATTACCATAAGTGGCGGTTGATCTCATAACCGCGTCAGATGCTGTCCTATCATGCTTATTTTCAATACATTTTGAATCATAAAGTCATCAAATAGGTTTAAAGTTCTGATTATGGTTAAACTTGGTCAAACAGTCGAATTAAAAAAAAATTAAGTCCTCAAATACACCATGTATTTGAATACTAGGTACTACTAGGTAGCTTAAATACTAGTGTACCGGTTATTATGAAATAAGTAACTTATTTATTTATTTTTGTAGACTTATACGTGTGCGTTGTTATTTTAATATGTTCAAAAATAATTAAATGATATTTCATTTTCAAAGCTCATTTGAAAATGCAAAAAGAAAATTTATCTTCGATTAGTAAGAATAAAGTAATAAAATTTTAGTTTATACTAAAATTTGAAAAAAATGAGTGAAAATATAGTTTTTTTACATTTTTTTTATCTATTATATGTGTATTAATATGTTCTAAGATGTTCCAGGTGACCAGACGGCGATGCATGAAACTTATATTATTTACTTTTATTGAAATGGAGGCAGTCGTTTAAAATGTCTGTTTTTGTTATATAAATATATTTTTATTTACAGATATACGTTTTGCGTTTTTTTTATTTGAAATTAGTAAAATAATGCTTATATAATATGTGTGTATATTAAATTTTGTTTAAGCATTATTTCGTAATATTCTTTTTGAAAATCGATTTTTAACTAATATGTAAAATATCGAGTTATAATCGATTTTAATTTAATTTTTAGCTTTAATTGCTACTAACTAACATTGAAATGTAAATATTACCAATATATTTTGGAAATATTTAAATTTCTTATTTATCGCTTTTATTCGCATGGCTTTGTGGCATTATACCAAAAATGGGCATTTTATAAATTATATTTTTTTTATTTTGTTGTTTCATTTATATTTTTATTATAAGTCACCTCCATTTCCATAAAAAATGTATTTTACATTTTCTTTCGTGATGTAAGTTAACTTATTTACATATAAAGAGTACGTTGGGATAGAATTTGTTTATGAGCCAATACCGTAATCAAACTGAATTCAATATGACTAACATTAAAAATTATGCCTAATCCACGTACCTTGTTATTCAATAGTAAGTTAATTTAAATCAGTTTTTACCAGGTCTTTTTTATCTATATTGAAATGATATTAACACATATGTTGCAACTTTCAGAACTAAAAGGCCAAGGTTTCTCAAAGGATGTCTGTAGGAGTTTGATCGCCATGTTAGATAAAGATAACTCCGGTGGGCTCGGCTTTGAAGAGTTCAAATCTGTTTGGATAGATTTACGTCAATGGAGGGTGAGTTGTTTGTTAATATTAGTACACTAGCCACCTGCTTGTGGCTTTGTCCACTTGCTTGCTGAACATGTTTTTCATAAAAAAATATGTTTTTATTTATCCTGTGCAATCCAATGCTTTTTTAATATTTGTCAAACACATGATGTGTATAAAATTTGCCATAATCCCTCCAGGCCGTGTTCCGCCTCTACGACACGGAGGGGCGCGGCGCCATCCCTCCTCACCAGCTGCGCGCGGCGTTAACCTCCGCCGGCTACACCGTCAACGCGCACGTTCTCAACGTACTGGCACACAGGTACATTTATATTCTATCATACTCACTTTCCCCACTCGTTTTTAATATCCTTTCCCATTGTCATCTATTTTTCTAAATCTATTCTTTCTTTAATGTTCTATATTAATAAACATTTTAAAAAATGTATAGGTTTATAAAAATATATAAATCCAGGAGGCGCGGGTTCGAGTCCCGCTACGTTCAATTTTTTATACGTTTTCTAAATAAGTATATATAGGAAATTTTTTCTATTGTTTTGAAGAGGCGCAGGTTCGATTGCTGCTCCCTTAAAAATTTTATCCTTATGTTTTTTATCTTTCCTTATGGTGTTAATAACGCTCAAAACATTACATATAAATGCTTAAGACATTTTTTATATTCGTTTTCAAACAAAGCAAGCTATATAGATATTTTTGAATATTTTTTATCATTAAAATATTAATTTATTATTTTTAAGATACGGTTCAAGCGACGGTTATATTTACTTCGACGACTTCATAATGTGCGCCGCCAGACTTAAAACTATGATTGGTGAGTTAATACGTATTTTTACTATATTTTTTGTTTTGTTTTCTTTTAGTTAAGTTTTTTTAGAATAATATTATAGAAAAATAAAAAAAAAGTACAAATTACAATGAATTTTAAATAGTTAGAATAAATTGTTCTTTTTAAAACTATCTCCATTCATATTTACATAATATGGACAAACTAGTTCAGTTTGTCCATCAGTAAGATTGATTGAATGAATAGAACTGACTTTATTTCATATATAAAACTTAAAAAAAAAATCATTTCCTCTAGAATTTTTAGCCTATCATAACAGCCTGTACGAGTATAATCAATCATAAGTAAATATTTACATATTTAGCTCTAATATTTCTAGTATTTATAGTTCTAAATATATTGTAAATAAAACAGCAAACAACGAAACACCCGAGCAACTCGAAATGAATCCCTGAGCGGAACGTCGTTTGGAAATAAGTATACAAACATACATACAGATATAATGTTATTTATATATATTTATGTAATGCAAGAAAACATAAAATAAAAATTGGTTCTTAATTTTTTTTAAGTAAAGGGTTTTGAACTCCTACTTTTACTATTATATATATTTTTTGTATTTTAAATAATGTGAATGTTTATTTGCATTATATATATACGTATAAATAATAATATTTACTTACACTGTGTCTTTGTGCTTATTGCACACACATAAATAACGTTTGAGAGTCCACTTTTTAATTTAAAAAATGTTTTTATTATTATTAATTGTTTTAATTAATTCGTATTATATATTAAAATTTAACACACAACTATAGTGATACTCTCAAAACGTTATAAATAACTTTTTGCTTCAGAATCCAAAAATCAAGTGTTTAAAATTTTATGAAAGTATATAATTTTATTATTATTATATAATATATTTATTATAAATCTGCAAGCAAATAGTTTAAAAATCACAAATCAAAGCTATTTGTAGATAAAAACCAAAAAAATATTTTTCATACCTTTATATCAAAATAAACATACAGACGTAAAAAAATATCATACAAATAGCTTCCAACGCTTTACTAATAAATATAATCGCGCCATTTTAAAGTATTTTACTAATATTTTTCATATTTACATTTCCAGATACGTTTCAAGGGAGGTCGTCAGGCGGGGAATATGCCACGTTTTCACTCGACGAATGGCTGAATCGCACAGTTTACTCATAAAAGCCTCAAAATGCCTTAATTATTTATTTTATATATTACTGTGAAACCTTCATATATATTAAGCAAAATCTATAATGTAACTAAAACAAATAAAATTATATAATTTATTACACATTCTAACTGACGGACTTTAAAACAAAGCAACTGATGTTAAATAAAATAAATCTTAAATAATCGCCTTATCAAGAACACAAGCTTTTACAGTAACATATGAAATACACATAAATTACCACCATTTACTATTTTATAATCACCAAAATATATAAATATTAAATTTATTATAACTAATGTCACAAATCTCATTTTCACTATACGGGTATATTACACATTTAATTTTTCGTTTAAATTGTAACACCTTAACAGATTTCCATAGAATATTTTATATCCACCGATGTTTCATTCCACTAATAACAGATTTTAATCGCTTTTGATCGATTTTAGCTGGTTTTAGTTGATTTTAGTCATATTTAGTTTGAACTGTGCGATTTAAGTATGAAGATGCAGATGAATATTTAATAATGTTTAAATATAGTTGAGCAAATTGTTTTGCATTTTTTTTTCGCAGTTTACTTGTTTATGTATATGATATGACAATTTTATTACTATTTGTATTACACGAGATCTGAATATAAATGTTCTATTTATTTCGGTGTTTTATTTACACGTCTCCAATAACTTTTTCACATTATCTTTTTTTGTCATAGTTAAACCACAACTGGAATAAAAACTGTGCGAATGTAAGATCAGAAACTGAATGTTTTTACAGTACAATGTACCTACATATATTTCTGCAGCGCAATAAAGTAATACGATGACGTTCCTAGTTATTATTTAGTTTTTTAAGGCTAACTAAAAATTAAACCGTAATGTTATATAGCCTATAGCACTCCTGAGGAATATAGGTTTTCCAAGACTACCTTGAATAAATGTGCTTTGTATGCGGTTAGACCGCGTTACTCCGCACATCCACCTAAGCACCTTGATTTCCGTGGCGTGAAGCTTCCGAGTACGCCGAGATAGTGCTGACCAGCAGTCGCTGACGTATAAAAGGACCGTTCGAATGATGCTTTTAATTAGGCGATCGCACATCAGTGACCTCCCGCCCTGTGGCCCAGGCATGCCTCTAGACTCGTGCACAGCGGAGCCAAGGTACCTAAACTTTACCGACTTAACGGCAGGTTCAGGACCTATATGGATAGTGCCCGATTCCGGGCTCCTGCGGGCCATGTACTCGGCCTTCGACACAATTAGTTTAAGATCATCGTTCTCAAGAATACCCCTCCAGAGGTTCACTTTCACTCCAGCATCAGTCGGTTCTCGTCAATGAGTGCAATGTCATCGGTATATATCAGCCACGGAGGCTGATTTTGGATGTATGTCGAAACAGTAACAAGCACTACATTGAATAAGAACGATTTAAGAGCTGAGCCCTGGCGAACAGGAGTTCACTTAGTAAGGACTAAAACGGAATCGTGGTACATGTCTCTGATAATCTCAATATAGGCCTTAGGGATCCCGTTGGATTGCAATGCCCACCAGATACACTGACGAGTCACACTGTCAAAGGCCTTCTGCAGATCTAAAAAGCCCATACGCCCAGCTCTCCTTTTTTCTCTGTATGCCTCCATCAATGTTCTGAGGGCAAAAATGTCGCCTATACTGCTGATTATGGTTTAAATCAATTTATTATGCATTTGTTTATTTTTAATTTATGCATATGAAAATTGTATCCAATATCAATCTATTGAAAAATAAAACAATAAATATTCTTATAATATAATTTATTGAACAATAAAATCTTATATTAAGGGGCACTATATAAAATACTATTTATTATAGGGTTTATGCGCACTAGGTTGCAATTATTTCATAGACTTCAAAATTTAAACACCTACAGGAATACAAATGAAGAAATTATATTTTTAACGAAATTACAAAAAAAACCTCCTAAAATCATTTAATGATATATTTTACAAACTCTACAATATTAAACAATCAAATTAATAAATTCTAACAAGAAAAAATATTTTGGACATTATCAACTTCTGACTTATTACATACTTATTACTCACAAAAAAAAACTTGCTAAAATCGAACCCAGTACACAATAGATATATTATATTTTCACCATTGATCGGCCCATTCCACTTCCATATTATTACCTTGCTCCATATTACCTTGTTGCATGTGAGTATCAGTTTTCCTTTCAAAGGCGGAAGGATGTTGTTTGTACGTCATTACGTTCTGAGGTCGAATTACAAGCTTTGCACCACCTGAGAATATACATTTTTTTATTACAGCTTCGGCCGCTTAAACTGATTGTTATATAATAGGTAAATTATACATGTACATAAATTGTAGTGTGTGTACGCACCGAGCGTGGTGCCGTCGGCGGCGAGCAGCGCGGCGCAGTGCTCGGCCGGCACGCGCGCGCTCAGCAGGTTGTACATGTGCTCGCTGCGCACCACGCCGGCGCCGCGGTGGCGCGCCACGAACGGCGCCATGCCCTCCTTGTTGGGCAGGTACGGCTCGCCGTAGATCTGGACAGCCATACAAAACTATTAGTCTGGGTACTGCAGAGGTCATGTCATGAGTTTCAATATCCGTTATTGAGTTTTTTTTATTCTAACACGACCTTGCAGAACCTTGATGTGTGTTTCGGATTAAAATATAAATACTGATCCAATTAAACGGCTTCTAATATAGAAAGCACTGCACTGTGCTCTAATATATTTTTGACACCTTTATTTTTTTTATTTCTTAGATCCGTACAAGGTCCTTAATAGAGGCCGCTAAAACTGACGCAAACCATAGCAGACCTTCCGCCGTGTCTAACTGAACCCACAGCACAAGCATTTGCTTTTTGAGCTAATTCATTAAGGGCGATTATTATCTCTTGACCCTAGACTCTTTAGAATATTCCTCGGATTTAATTAACCATTTAAAAAAATAGAGGTAAACACAAACAAATTTTAGAGACTAAGTATTGAAGTAGGAAGAGTGTGTTGTCTGGTCATATGATTTAAAATTTAGAAATATTGAGAATAGTTATTTTATACACAGTATCAAAGATACTGGAGGAAGGTCACGTAAAAAGCATGAGGACCCCCCGGAGGCATGTATGAAGAGGTTGATGACAGTGGACGAGACGAAAGAGGTATGTAGAGACCGTAGCGGTTGGCGCCCCGTGCTCTCTGTCTACCCCGCTAGGGATAAAGCGTGAAGCTAAGTTAAGTTACTTTATATTTTACGTACGTTTATTATCCAATAAATTAATCAAAATAAAAGTGTCGGCAAATAGCTATGGACTGTATGACTTTTTCGTGTATATAAAATTGTTTTGCGGCGAGATACAAACAATGAGTCCTAATAAAAGTATTTTTAAATAAAAGTGTAGGTAGCCATATTCTTTTGAGCGGTAGTGTGTTTAATTCCCAATCATATTATGACTTTTAGAACAAAAAGGTAAAATTGGCACTATCACCGTACAATAATGTATATCGCTAATCAGTAAAATAAAACAAAAATCGTGAACACAATGATGTTTTTCATGATATAACAAAACGATTCATTCCTAAAACAAAAATTACAAGATGCAATATGCAACTTAGAAGAATCGATATAATTTTTTTTATGTTTGATTTCTTTTATTGATCTTTAATAGTAAAATTTATTTTTAAGTTTTTTCATAATATAAGTATAGTTAAATTTGACATCAGTACTTACCCTTACTACTTTAAACGTCGATTGCTTTGGTGTGAAATTCTTTCTTATTACTTCTCTTGTTATCTACAAACGTAAAAATACAAGATATCAATATTTTAAAAAAATAGCAAATGCTTTTGTACTTGTCCCACACATGGGACAGTCAGAAGGAATCTGTGCACCTTATGTTAAAACACTCCGTTTACTCACTTTTTACACACTCCGTTTACTTACTCACTCACGCAAATTTGTGGGCTCTGACGCTTTGACATATGATGGCGGGATTGTTTGAAAATATTCGTAAAATACTTTCCAATCCATTTATATTACTTAATTACTGTGATTTGGGTGGAAAAAATGTCGATAAATCATTTCTGGTTATTCAAATTGAGAGAGGTAAGTAATTTCTATTCAAAATAGTGTTTTATTTTGGTTATATCAGAATTTGTTTACTACTTTTTTAGTTGTAGTTTTACTGAAAAACAAGGAAACAAAGCAAATTTAATGGTAGTTAGTATAGTAGTTACCTAGTTTTGATATTATTATAATAATTTATTTTCTAAATAAATGATTATTATAATATCAAAACGTGAACGAAACGAAATGTGATTTATGAAAAAAAGAGTAATTAAAATAAAAAATAAACTATTAATACTGTATTTGTGATTGATTGCTAATGTTTTTAATAATAATTGGAAATTGTTGAATGTTACACCTGCAAGATCTATAAGTTGCTCATCATTACAGATAGATGTGTATAA